>JBCNJP010000027.1:115270984-115352288 GCA_039602395.1 Deinandra increscens subsp. villosa | reverse complement strand
ACCTGGCCTTCCTCTGCATCGGCAAGTAGAATTTGGGATTGACCTTGCTCCAGGAGCAGCTCCGATCGCGCGTGCACCATATCGTCTAGTGGTGAACGAATTGAATGAGCTATCCACACAACTGCAGGAACTACTAGATAAGGGTTTTATCAGACCTAGCTCATCACCATGGGGAGCACCGGTCTTATTCGTCAAAAAGAAGGATGGCACATTTAGGATGTGTATTGATTACCGCGAACTCAACAAAGTCACTATCAAGAATCGATACCCTCTTCCACGAATAGACGATCTCTTTGACCAGCTTCAAGGATCTAGTTACTATTCCAAGATTGATTTAAGGTCTGGCTACCATCAACTTCGAGTCCGTGAGGAGGACATAGAAAAGACAGCCTTCAGAATACGCTATGGCCATTATGAATTCTAGGTCATGCCTTTCGGGATGACAAATGCACCAGCTGTGTTCATGGATCTCATGAACCGTGTGTGCAAGCCCTACCTGGATAAATTCGTCATAGTGTTTATCGACGACATCCTCATCTACTCGAAGACAAAAGAAGAACACGAGGAACATCTATGGTTAATCTTAGAATTGTTAAAGAAAGAACAACTTTACGCGAAATTCTCTAAGTGTGATTTTTGGATCCGAGAGGTTCAATTCCTGGGTCACATCGTCAACGAGCAAGGTATCCGCGTTGACCCAGCCAAGATCGATGCCATTAAAAGTTGGTCTACCCCTAGAGCTCCTACGGAAATTCGCCAATTCCTAGGTTTAGCGGTTTACTACCGTCGTTTTATAAAGGGTTTTTCTCAGTTAGCACAACCATTGGTCGATCTTACGCACAAAGGGGTTCAGTACAGATGGGGTGACAAAGAAGAGGCATCCTTCCAAACTTTGAAAGAGAAACTTTGTATTGCACCTGTATTATCTCTACCTGATGGAATTGACGACTTCGAGGTCTATTGTGACGCGTCACTCCAGGGACTCGGATGTGTGTTGATGCAAAGAGGTAAAGTAATCGCATATGGGTCAAGGAAACTAAAGTCCCATGAGAAGAACTACATAACTCACGATTTAGAGTTGGGCGCTGTTGTATTTGCCTTGAAATTTTGGAGACACTACTTATACGGTACCAAGTGTACGACTATGATCTTGCAATAAAGTATCATCCAGGCAAGGCCAACGTGGTGGCCGATGCCTTGAGTAGAAAGGAACATGTCAAACCTAGAAGAGTTCGAGCTCTTCAGTTAACGATCCATGCGGGGCTACCAGATAGACTCCGGGATGCTCAGAAAGAGGCTCTAAAGGAGGAAATTTTCGGGTCTGAATCATTACGTGACATATATGGAGCTTCTGAAGTTAAGTCTGATGGACTTCGCTATTACAATGACCGTATATGGGTACCTTTTCATGGAAATCTTAGAGAACTGGTGATGGACGAGGCTCACAAGTCTCGCTATTCGATCCATCCAGGTTCAGACAAAATGTATCAATACTTTAAAGGGTTATATTGGTGGCCCAATATGAAAGTTGATATCGTAAGATATGTCAGTAAGTTCTTGACGTGCGCAATGGTCAAAACGGAACATCAAAAGCCAGCAGGATTACTGCAACAACCTAAAATTCCTGAATGGAAATGGGAAGAAATCTCGATGGATTTCATCACGGGACTGCCCCTTTCTTCTGGCGGTTGTGATATGATTTGGGTTATCGCTGACCGGTTAACAAAATCCTCCCATTTCCTAGCTATCAACGAAAGTGACAAACAGAGAAACTTGCAAAGATATACCTCAAGGAGATTTTCAAGCTTCACGGAGTGCCTTTATCTATTATCTCTGACCGAGACCCTAGATTTGCTTCAAATTTTTGGGGATCCTTACAAACAGCGATGAGCACTCGCTTAGATATGAGTACCGCGTATCATCCTCAAACAGATGGACAGACTGAACGTACCATCCAAACTCTCGAGGATATGCTTAGAGCATGTGTGCGCGACTTCGGGAAATATTGGGAAACGCATCTACCGCTGGTAGAATTCTCCTATAACAATAGCTACCTCACCAGTATTGGAGCCGCTCCATTTGAGGCCCTTTACGGACGAAAATGCAGATCACCGGTCTGTTAGGCCGAGGTCGGTGAGAGCCAACTCACTGGACCTGAACTAGTGCACGAGACTACAGAGAGAATCGTGCAAATCAGAAACCGCATGAAAGCGACAAGAGATAGACAAAAGAGTTATGCAGATAAACGCCGAAGGCCGCTAGAATTTGAAGTCGGCGATAAAGTACTACTGAAAGTATCACCTTGGAAAGGCGTCGTACATTTTGAAAAGCGCGGAAAGTTAAATCCCCGCTATGTAGGACCATTCGAGATCACAGAAACTATTGGTACGGTGGCTTACCGTTTAAATTTACCTCCTGAATTAAATGGAGTGCACAACGTGTTTCACGTTTCGAACTTGAGGAACTGTATAGCTGATGACACTCTCATAGTTCCATTAGAAGAACTACAAATTGATGAAAATCTGCGATTTATCGAACAACCCGTGGAAATCATGGGACGTGAGGAGAAAACATTGAAACGAAGTAAAATTCCCATCGTCAAAGTGAGATGGCAATCTAGGCATGAACCGGAGTTCACGTGGGAAAGAGAAGATCAAATGAGAAAGAAATAGTTGGTCAAGCCTCAATATCTAATCAAGAAACCGTAGCAACTTAAGGCAATTTTTGGGACGAAAATTCCTTAACAAGGGGATGATGTGACAACCGGCAATTTCCCAGGTGCTCGGTAACTGCACAAGACTCGGAGTCTTACTAAATTGTAGCAGCGCACCCTAAGGTGAGTTACACAACCTTTACGTTACGTCCGGTTTTGGACGATAACACACGCAAGCACGTTACACCCGGGTTAGGGTGATAACACAACAACTTTTATGTATTATTAAAGTAGAAATCCAGTATATATCACATGTTCACGTAAAATGCTTTATCTTTGAAAGTCCTTACTTATCGAACCGTTAATAGCAAATAGCGAGGGGATATTGGGTAGTACTACTAGGGTCTGACAAACGCCACTCAGCGGGCACGAGATGCACCACCCGACTGGCGGTCGGACTGAGGACAATGTCAGCCTAACTTACCGTGATCGAGTAGACACGGGGAAGGCAAACCACGTAAGGAGTTATTCCTATAACTAATTGGTCAGCTTTGGTTGCGCACGTTTTAGTGACATGAACTTAGGCTCGCTACCTACGATATGGATTGTACTTGTAATATACATACTTACATACGAATAAAGACTGTTGTATTCGTACTGCATGATTATACTAGTTATACTTATGTGCTTATGTGAACTCACCAACATTAGTTGACACTTGCTCTTATGCATGCTTTGCAGGATGCTAGGAGTATCGGATTTTTGGGCACGTACGCTGGTTAAAACTTTTATTTTTGGGAACTTGCTTTTAAAACCTTTAACTCGAGCTATTATTTACTTATCAGGCGCTTGTTTTGCGCAACATAACTTTCATGAGCTTCCGCTAAACTTTAACTCTGGTTTGATATTTCCCGTTTGGAAATATATTTACATTTTGAACCCTTAACTTATGTTTGATGTAACTAATGACTCGGGTCCTGGTCTGGTTCACACCCCACACGGTAAAACTCCGTTAGTGGAAATTTGGGGTGTGACAGATAGAGAACTCGAGCGAGTGAGGGATGAACAGAAGGAGAGAGATACCTACCACTAGAACTTGTCTCAAGGGGTAAGGGGTATCCGTGACAGGGTCACTGCGCTTGAGTCGCGACCCAATCCAGCAGATTTGGAGCATGGACTGCATCAAGCACAACATCAGATTACTGCACTACAACATTCCAATGCAACGCTTCAACATTCCAACGCGGCACTTGCGGCCCAGGTCGCCGCCCTCCAAGCTCAAATGGCAGCCCTGCAGGTTCAAGGTGCTCCTGTTCAAGAAGAAGTGGAGGAACCTTTCGAAGAAGAACCTTTTGAGGAGGAGCCTCAAGAGGACATGGAGGAAAAACCAGATGTTATTGATCCATGATATAATCTATCTTCTTTTCTTCTATTTTGTTACTTCGAATAAAATTGACTGGGTGTTCATTTTATTTTGAATGTTTCAAATGCTGAGGTTCATTGTGGTTGGATTTAAAATTTTGTAATGGATATTACATCTTTATTTTTCCAATGTGTTTCTAAAAATTATTTCGTGTGATGGATGGATGCATGAATAATCGTTTAGTGCTTAATGAAATTAATATTGGATATATTAATTATTTGATTGAATGCGTGCTAACGCATATAATGAAATTAATATTGGGTATGTTAATCATTGGAATGTCTTTCATGGCAAACATAACCATGGCTGAACACCTCACAGCAGCTCAGATCCAGGCTTTGAGAAACGAAAACGTCGCGGCAGCACTCGCTGCGGCTCAAGCACAAGGAAACAACAACGGTGGTAAGTAAAAGGGACGAAAAATTGACAACATTTTTTTCTCACTCTAAAAAAATATTCTCTAAAATAATTTTATGAAACAAATCCAGGCCCAGCTCAGTGCACTTTCAAAACTTACATGGATTGTAAGCCGCTCACATTTAAGGGTGATGAAGGAGCTGTGGGTCTGCTACGATGGCTCGAGAAATCAGAAAAGGTATTCTCAGTGTGCAACTGCCCAGTTGCGAATTGGGTCAATTTCGCAACCGCTACACTCGAGGGACACTAGTACAAATATGATCATCGGTCACACCAGAAAAGTGTGACCGTAAATGATTAGTCACACTTTTCTTTTTCGTTCCATCCGTGACCAAATGTCTCGCCGTTTTAGGTCATATACAGTGACATTGAATTTCAGTGACCGTATGATACGAAAAAATGTGACCGTAGATAAAAAATGTGACTATAGACTAGCGATTTTTCTTGCTGGATCAATGATTTTATCGAATAATGTCATCATAAACCCTTTTTAGTAACACTTATTTATTTTGTAGTGACAAAATGTTCCCAAATGGTGACATGATGTTCGTGTTCACTGTGACGTTTTGCTAATAATTGGTCACATAACTAATAATATAGTGTGACTATTGTTTAGGTTTTAAAGACGCACAATTTTATTATGTGTGACTATTTCATAAACGTTAATGTAGAAAGAGTTTGAAGTGTGACTATTTCATAGTTTTTAGTCACAAAAACATGTCTTAAAGTGACTATTGGTTGTTATATGGTAACAACCAAACACCTAGTTGGTAATATAAAGTAACTATTACATATCATTAGTGACATAATGTTCCCAAACGGTCACATGTTTTTGTGTTCACTATGACGTTTTGCTAACAATTTGTCACATAACAAATATTTAGGTGTGACTATCGTTTAGGTTTTAGAGACACACAATTTTGTTATGAGTGACCATATCATGAAAGTCGATGTAGAAGTAGTTTGAAGTGTGACTATTTCATAGTTTTTTTTAGTCACACAAAAATGTCTTAAAGTGACTATTGGTTGGAAAATGGTCACAATTAAAAACACAATTAATGACCATTGTATACCTTCCAGTGACATTAAATAAGATAAAATGTGACCAAATGCGTATTATAATCACATGGTTTATTCTAAATGTCACTTTTGTTTAGCCTTTAGTCACATTGTTTAATTTAGGTTATTACATTTGTTATTTAGTCACATATGTTACATAAATACATGATCGTAAAACACTTGTAGTCACACTTTGATTTCATATGTGACTGCTTATGTATTTTAGACACAAATAATTAAGTAAACTGTCACTATATGTAGTTAATAAACACACAATTGTTAATATAAAGTGACAGTTATATACATTTTAGTGACATAAAACAAATTAAAATGTGACGAGAAACTTATTATTATCACATGAATTATTTTTAAGTGTGGCTATTGCCTAACCTTTCGTTACACATATATTGTTTTTATGTGTGACTATTGCCTAACATTTCGTCACACGGATTTTATTTATGTGTACCTATAGTTTAACCTTTCGTCACATATTTTTTCTCACGACACCGGTCACACATACTGTTTTTGTGTGACCATCGTCTAATATTTGGTCACACATCATTTGCTATCATTCCATCACACCAAAAAAAAAGATGATTATAATAACAATAATAAACCAAAATCTCATACATAAGTTTTGAATTCAAATACTAAAGACATAAACTTCTAATTAAAAGCTAGTCACATAAGTTTTCGTACAATAGAAAAATCTTAGGATTGTAGCAACCTTTCATATCAGAAAAAAATCATGATTCCCAAACAAGTTACCATATTTTCAAACCTGCAGGTAATAAAGACCATAACTCTAAAACATCATGCATAAAATACTTGTTAGTTCATATAACAATGAATCAAACAAACTAATACAATGTGTAGAGTTCTCTACCTTTTCAATGTGTAGAGCTTTCATTAACTGTCAATTGGATGTTATACTTACTAAGACGATAGTAATGCCTTGTTGATAGAGAGACCCGATTGTAATCATGTTTCTATCAGACATCCTTGGTGTGAATCATACCCGTTTGCCTCGTTTCATATAAAAAATGTTGATCATTTATCTTCTCTATGCCATAGGTAACTACAACATTACTAAAAATTCAGTCTTTATCCCTGCAAAGGGAGTAAAAGTTGCACCAATACATAAATAAAATTGATAAAATTAAGATTCATAATAACTATATATAAAATGAGGGCAAATGTTAATCCATGACAAAATACCTAATCATCAACTTTAATAACAGGATGTCGTGCTAGCTCAGATGCCAATGGACCATCTGGTCTTAAAAATACCAATACTGCAATTACTCCCTTTCGCCATTGTCCTAAAATTTAAAATCAATTAGAATCCATCACTTTTCATAGTAGACAAAAATGGATATACAATGTTACTTTAAAAAATTATAAGTATTAGATATACAATGTTATCAAATTGCCATCATGATCATCACCAAATTGCACGGCAACTTTGAAAAATAATATTTTTTTAGCATCAAACATATTGAAATAATTCAAAGTGATGTCATGGGTTAAAAGTATTAGATGTTACAGCCTCTCCTAATTAGTTTAACTCCAAAGGATCAAAATTTTTGTTTGAGGGCATACTTCTTGTGATCATAATTTTTAATCATTCATAAATTCAAAGAAAACGATTAAGAACATGTTAACGGGTCAACACACCAAGTCCACCCCGTTTTGACCTTCACCCAAAC
Source organism: Deinandra increscens subsp. villosa (assembly GCA_039602395.1). Classification (NCBI taxonomy): domain Eukaryota; kingdom Viridiplantae; phylum Streptophyta; class Magnoliopsida; order Asterales; family Asteraceae; genus Deinandra; species Deinandra increscens. Next base: position 115,345,027 of record JBCNJP010000027.1, on the reverse strand, counting down.
AAACCCTTAATATTAGCAAAAAAAAAAAAAAAAAAAACTACTAAACCTGTAGGCAAGGCCTCTGGTCCAAGCAAAATAGCGGCTATGATATAAAAAATTATGTATCATAGAAGCTCTCCAACTTCTCATAAAGGTTCACCTCGAAATAGTGCCTCGGAAGTTGATGAGATTCATACTAACCTCTCAAAGCAATGACACACCACACAACCTATATAGAATAAAAGGCATATAAAAAATGCACATCAACCTTAACACATAACTTTTTCCATTACTGTTTATGCAACTATAGACCCTTTTTAACTTGTGTGGAAACCAAGGTTCCATGAGATAACAATAAGTTAATAACAGGTGTACAAAAGGTGTAATCTTAACTCAACTACAAACACCAAAAATAAAATCAAAACTTGAGGTACCTTCAGACCGAAAACAGCAAGAATAAGAAAACACACCTGCAAATAAAAAAGAAATTTTAGCATTGAAACTAAACTATAATCAGTTACAAAGTTTCAGTTCTCATAAGCAGAATGTAAATATCATATGAACGTGCCATTTAAATTAATAACCTGTCACTCAAACTCAAAGCTATCAAACCATAATTACTATAAAGTGGGTCTCAAAATGGTAAAAACAAATAGGTGGAGGAAGAGTTTCCCTGTGGCAACAGTAAAACAATAATAATCATAGACATAGATTACACCAAAATTTGTTTAAATACAAAATATTCTTGAATTGCAACCTTTTACTAATAACCATAGACATGGATTAGACCAAAATTTGTTTAAATACAAAATATTCTTGAATTGCAACCGGTTCTAATCTAATCTGCAAGGCGACATAATGCATTTGGTTTAGAGTTTTTTAAAAATTTTAGCTTCTTGACTTGAGATGCAGTATTGAAATTGTTGCACTAAAAGAATCTATAAAGAACTCAATCTAGAGCAGAAATGCAAAGATGGCCATACAAATAATAGTTGTAAATAGTAAATAAATAAATAAAGGTTCTAGATACATACATGGTCTATGTTCTTGCATTTGCATCATCCGCTATCATAAAGCCGCAGGAAAACACACATCTAAAGACAAAGTGGTGGTGTTAAAAGAACATGTACCAGAATGGGCTTAGTTGACTCTAACCTCTTTGGCAAAGTTGCACCAGCGTGATTTTTATTTATTTTCCATATAGTCAATGAGCAATAAGCCTAAAAATGATATTCATAAATTAAATACACCAACAACACATAACTAAACATAAAAAGAAAGAACTAACAGATGATTAAAATATTCAAAATCATGATAAATCAATCTAGATTTGTGCAAAGAAAAACATACAAAAAGACAAATCTAAAAGTGTTATGAAGTTTAATCTTATTTGCTTATATTAGTGTTATCTTTCTATATGATATATCACACAATATGAATTTAATGCACGTGCCTACATGACACAACAACAAATAAAGCCTAAAAACACAGCAGCAAAGCAAGTAACACCTTAATTGATTAGAGGCATACAACATTTAATGATATTTAAAACATTGAATAAAGTTACGAATGCAAATTTAAAATTCATGCTTCACCTAAATCTCTAAATAGCCATCTTTGCATGATTGGATAGCTAATTGACTTTTCCACAAATGAACTGTTGTAATGCAATGATTCAATGTATTAGAGAGCACATGATCGTTAATTTGACAGGCATCAAATCGAATGAAAATGTTAACTTCATGTCAAAAGGTTGGTGTGCAATCTCAGATGATAACGTTATAGACCAAAAAACCAAAGGGATTACCTCGATTTGTTAATAATGACCGAGAATTCAGAAGGTCGGCTGAAGTCCCTTGATGGTTTTGGTCTCTCTCGGTTGTCGGAACGGTGAAGAGCTCCTCGGTTCGTGGAATGACCTGAAAATGATATCATTTTCTTTTTCTAAGCACAAAAATGACTGAATCGGAATATCAGTCCAAACATAGAGGATTGGAAAATAGAGCTAAACTTAAAAACCCAAAATGTACACTCTAAACACTACTTTGGTGATAAAAATCTGTTGCCACTAGACCAAAAGGCCATTTGCTATGATAATTACATAATCAACTGTTTGAGTGTTTGGCACATTCTGGATATTTAAGCATCTATTTGTCAAAAGAACACTAAATAATCAAGTCAATCAGAATCAGTTTTGTTGGGGCTACACTTAATCTGGCTGTTCTAACCCCAACTAATCACACAATCATAATCACTAGACCTGATGATTAGCATGTCAAATTTAAAAATCAATTCCAAACAGTCTTTTAACTTCAAATGATCACCAATCAAGGGAAAAGACAGACAAGAGTTGAGATTGGAGGTTTCCTTGTAAGTATTCTGGAGCAACCAGAGCATATCATTAGTGAACTTAGCTGGCATCTCATAAACGTAAACCCTAACAGGAGAATTAACAAACAAATCGTGTTCCTCGTCATAGAGACTAGCAGTCTCTGATCGACAAATGAGATCGTCTAAATTCCTCACTTGCTGGATAAATCTAATACCAGAGTAATACCAGAGTTGTGAAGAGATTTATGAAAAAGAGGTCATAACATAATCTGATAGTCGATCTGTGTGATTGAAGAAGTAATAGATTTGGAGACGCAAAAAGCAAGCACTCACATTTCGAACCATTCAAATTAAACTCATTAGCCGACTCGGGATCTGCGAGTCGGGCGCAAGTAGCGGATAATAGTCGATAGTGTGGATGATAGTCAATCAGTGCGGGATCTGCGATGATTGTGGTTTGGGGCTCTGAATGATCTTCGACAATAGTAGCGGTGTTGTGTTAGGGCTCAGATTGATGAGGGGGACGAGTTTACTTCAGCGACGGTGTTGTATTAGGTTTGGCGGCATTACAGGGTTGTCCGGAAGCACTGGGAGTGATGGTGTTCAATGTGTTTGCAGCGGTGGTTGTGATGATGGAGGTGGCGGTCGGCGGAGAATGAAGATGCGTTTTGTGTTTTTGTTGTCGCAGGCCTAAGGAGATTCGAATTAGGTTAAAATTTTGGGGCAAAGGGGCGGGACATGGAGGGGAAAATGGGAGGGAATTAGTGAAAGTGTTTATTTTTTAAACCTATTTTAGTATAAAAGTATTTTGTTTAATAAAATTTTTTAACTTTTTAATCAAATTATTAAAACTTGTTACGTTTTATCACTTTACATTATAATATTATGATAAATGTGACAACATCATATCGAATTGGGTATTCAGTTGTTCGAGGTCAGGTTATTGAAGTTCTTAAAATTCTTAAAATTACAAATAACGCAAACCGAACAAAGATGGGGGTATTTGGGTTCGAGTTGTTTGTGTCATGTCGGGTCTTAGATGAGATAAGATGTAAGGTTGAAAAACTTAAACTCAAATATACATTAACAAAAAATATACAAATTTTAAAGAAGGTATTTGAAAATTTTTGCACGATGGGTTATGTTGGTTATATAAAATATTTGTTTGGAGTTAAATGAATAGCTCAATCGAAACCAAAACAAGGTTCTTATTGTTAGATAATCAAGCTCAGTTGGACATATTCAAGCTCAAATGGACATAATCAAACTCCATTAGGCATAATCAACTCCAATTGGATATAATCGAACTCAAATGAACATAATCGAGTCCAACGGGATATAATCATGCTCAGTTGGGCATAATCGACTCCATTTGGACATAATCGAACTCGATTTGATATAATCGGACTTAATTGAACATAATCGAACTTAATTAGGCATGATCAAGCTCAACTAGACATAATCGAAGTCCATTGGGCATAATCAACTCCAATCGGATATAATCGAACTCAATTGAACATAATCGACTCCAACGGGATATAATCATACTCAATTGGGCATAATCGGACTTAATTGAACATAATTGAACTTAATTGGACATAATCAAGTTCAATTGGACATAACAAGCTCAAGTGGACATAATCGAACTCAATTGGGTATAATCAAGCTCAACTGGACATATTTGAACTCAATTGGGCATAATGGAGCTAATCTAGACATAATCGAACTCCAATTGGATATAATCGAACTCAATTGAACATAATCGACTCCAACGGGATATAATCGTATTCAATTGGGCATAATCGAACTGAATTGGAGATAATCGGACTTAACGTAATCGAACTTAATTGAAGAAAATCAGGTTCAATTGTACATAATCAAGCTTAAGTGAACATAATCTAACCCAAATAGGCATAATCAAGCTCAACTGGACATAATCAAGCTCCACTAAGCATAATCAACTCCAATCGGATATAATCGAACTTAACTGAACATAATCGACTCCAACGGGATATAATCCTACTTAATTGGGCATAACTGACTCGAATTGGACATAATCGAACTCAATTGGATATAATCGGACTTAATTGAACATAATCAAACTCAATTGAACATAATCAAGCTCAACTGGACATAATCGAACTTCGATTGGATATAATCGAACTAAAATGAACATAATCAACTCCAGTGGGATACATTTATGCTCAATTGGGCATAACCGGCTCTAATTGGACATAAGCGAACTCAATTGGATATAATCGGACATAATTGGGCATAATCGACTCCAGTTGGACATAATCGAACTCAATTGAGCATAATCAACTCCAACTGGATATGATCAAGCTCAATTGAACATAATCAAGCTCAATTGAACATAATCAATCTCAAATGTACATAATCTACTCCAATTGGGTATAATCAAACTCAATTGAACATAATTAAGCTCAATTGGACATAATCAAGCTCCAATGGACATAATCGAACTCAGTTGGGCATAATCAAGCTCAACTGGACATAATCAACTCCATTGGGCATAATCAACACTAATTGGATATAATCGAACTCAATGGGGGCATAATCAAGCTCAACTCGACATAATCGAACTCAATTATAAGAAACATCCTCATTAAATTTATTTATTGATGCTATTATGAAGCCCCCTCATTAAAGAAACATCCCAAAAAAAATAAAAACCATTCATTAAACCAAATCCCCCTCAACAAATAGAACACCCTTATTGAATAAACCCCCTCAACAAATAAAACACTCTTATTATACAAACCCCTTCAACAAATAAGAAACTCCCTCAACAAACATAACCCCCTCGACAAATAAAACACCCTCATTAAACAAACCCAATGATCAATTGCAATAAGTATTAGAGGTGGCAATTTCTAACACGACACCAAAATAAAACACGTTTTAGGTTGGTCTATATGACTCGTTTTCTTAAATAGGTCACTCGAACCCGACCTGTAAATAAATGGGTCGACCTGTTAACCCATTTAAGGGTTTTCTAAAATGTAGATATATTTTATATAGAGATAAAAAAATCTTAATATTTAAACTTTTTAACTTTTACATTTATTTATAAACTTCTAAAAATCATTTAATTTATCCATTCATAAATTTTTACTTTCAAGAAATTCATTTTATTAGTTAAAAATGACTCAAATTACAAGAAAAAAAAAGTTTTCAGATTTTAAAGTTGGCACCATATACTTACTATATGACAACACCGAAGGATATATGTCGATCAAGGTTTGATATATATATATATATATATATATATATATAATTTTAATTTTTATGTTAACACTTCAATTAGTAAATTTAATATTTATTCTTAATAGGGAACAAGCTCTTTGTCTTCTTATGTTTTCCCTTTTCAATCTCCTGCTATCACAAACTCCATTCTCACCCGCTTCTAAAATTTCTCCCTGCCTACTGCATCTTCACAGGCAAAAGCCCTAATCTCATCGAGCTCCCTCTCCGCTTATGATTCCCATCACCGCCTTGAATTCCATCACAAACAAACCGCCTTCAAATTTATACTCTTCTTCTCCTTCATCTCAACAGCTTACTCTTCTTCTTCGCCTTCAACATTGTCGTACTCTTCTTCGTTGCTCCAAATGTTGGAATCAAATCATACACAACACCGACTTTAATGTAGTGAAAGCTAGGGTTTTGTCGGTTCAGAATGACGATGCAGGGCTTCGATTTTACCCTGGCTCATCCACCTCCTTTTCTCTCTTTGGTTTCTTCTCCACAGGTTCCGAATGTCTAATTTTCTTTAAATGTTCATTTGTTGTTTGCAAATCCATGATCGTGTATTTAAGGATTTTTTACACTTTGAATTTCTTTGGATATGCATGGAGATACGTGCATTTTTTTAATATCATAATTTTTATCTTTAGTACATGATTTCCTCTTTCATCAGGCAACTGATCTATCGGTAGGCATCATAATAAATTAAATATGCCTTTTATTTTCTTTAAAAAATTAGGACTTTCTATTGATTCAATTACTTTAGTTATTTTGTTATACAACTGTAGTACACCAATTAGCAAGTAACATTGCTGCTTTTACTGTTAGTTCTTTGTTATACAACTGTAGTACACCAGTTAGGACTTGCAGCAATCCACACTTTAATATAACATGATTTTGGTTAGCAAAACAATGTGGTTAGCGGGGTTAAAAACATGAAAATGCAAGCAGGTACATACTCATGACAAACTGCAGGCTGCTTCATGTAGGTGTCCTCAAAAGCTGCAGTTTGGTTCATTTCTGTAACACATCTAATGTACAGAATTTAAGGTGTTTTGGAATTATAGGGTAGCTTCAGTTCTTCAAAGTATTAAAGCATATATGCTAATTGGTTTCCTTTATTTGTTTCAGCTACTTGGTGACAATCAAAGGTTTAACAATTCCATGGAGTTTGACACTGGAAATGGTTGATGCGTTCTCTGTGTTTGTGAAACGCCTATCTCGTCAAGTACAAATAGTGTTCATCAGAGACATGGTACGTGTTTTTGTCTTCCTGATTTGCATACTGTATAAAAAAAACGTCCTTGATGTCTAATGGTAACTAGTTTGAACATGATGACAGGTTCTATCATTCCTATCACTTGTAGCAGTATGCTCAACAGGCAGTGTGGCCGATTTCATGATCACAGAAGCTGGTGCCTTCTTTTGTGGCAAAAAGTTGTGCAGCAGATATCAACTGTCAACTGCAATGGCTTTCTTGTCTTGGTGCTTGTCTATAGACTCGGCTTTTTTTAATCTTTGGCTTCTCCCTTCTTTATACTAATTTGTAGATAAACGTTCTCCCCAATATATGATCTATGTGAGACAAAAGAAAAAAAAAAGGGAGTTTGGCCCACCCACTTTTCCACCTCTACTTGTTACCTCTCTTTGTGAATGTACCAAGATCAGTTTCCATGATAGATGGATGATGGGTTGATAGCCGTTGATATGGACGCCATCGCATACACCCAACATAAAATTACGACAAAGACGGAGAACGTCCTGAAACATGTTCGTTTCAGTTATAGCCTGTACTTCAAAAGTCCATCGATTTTTCACCGTCTTACTATGATCCAACAACAAAACAAGCTTCTGCAAGCTAGGCTGAAGGAAATCGGTCCAACCATCATGAAGAACCATGATAAGAAGAAACATTACGCGAAAAGGGCTGATGCTTTCTCATAGTTTTTTGTTAGCTTTTTTCTTGTATTGAACTCATGGATGTTATGATCTACTAATTTTAATTGTAATGAATGAATTATTTCTTCTTATCTCTGTTTTATATATATATATATATCTATGTTAATTTTTAGATGCTAATCTTTAAATTTTTAGTTATTAATTAATTTAAATGTAAAATATGAGTATTAGTTTAATACTTATTAAACAACTTGGGATGGTTAAAATTTCATAAAAAGTTATTTTATCTACACAATGGCTCGAAAGTCATATTACATAACACATAAAAAAAATTATAGGGTTCAGATGTTCGAAGCTGGAACCTACAAGCTATAAGTATAATGTGGCCAGAACCGGTTAAATACTTGGTTTTTGAAATAATATCCATTCTCAGGAGCTAGCCCAGTCGGTTAGTCTTAGGGGTGTTCAAAACCGGGTACCCGGACTTTCGGATATCCGAATTTCGGGTATCCGAAAATTTCGGAATTTGGATTTTGGTTTCCAAGTCCAAGTCCGGAATTTGGATGTTATGATCTATATATATATATATATATATATATATATATATATATATATATATATATATAAGTCCAATAAAATGAGAGATGACCAAATACTTATAGTCACATATTTTTTTTATTTATCGTGACCAAAATTCATCTTTACTCACATATCAAATTGTCATAAAATAAAACAAACTATACTTATATTCACATAGTTTTTGCATTTATCATGACCATATTTCATCTTTAGTCACACATAAAATTGTCAAAAAAATGAAAGATGACCAAATTATACTTATAGTTACATAGTTTTTTTCATTTACCATGACCATATTTAATCTTTAGTCACATATCAAATTGTCAAAAAATGAAATGTGACCAAATTATACTTATAATCACATATTTGTTTTTCAATTATCATGACTATAATTCATCTTTAGTCACACATCAAATTGTCATAACATGAAAGATGACCAAATTATACTTATAGTCACATATTTTAGTTATTTATCATGACCAAAATTCATCTTTAGTCACACGTTAAATTATCATAAAAATAAAGATGACCAAATTATACTTATAGTCACCTATTTTCCCATTTACCATGACTATGAATTATCTTTAGTCACACATCCAAAACTAAAACCGTGACCATGAAATATTTAGATCGACATAAATTTTTCTTACTGTTAATTTTTGGTCACACCTAATAAAATGAAAGATGACCATATTATACTTATGGCCACATGTTTGCCAACTTATTGTGACGATGATTTATCTTTAGTCACACTTCCAAATTGAAAATGTGACCATAAACGGTAACTTACAGTCACACCAATAACTATTTTGACCAAAATATGTTTAACTTACTGTCACACTCAAAATTAACGTGTTAATATATATTACTTTTAGCCATATTTAATTGCATAAACAATTTATTCATGTGACTATATACGTATCCATAGTCACTCGTACATATTATCAGAAAAAATGTCGCAAGTGGTGACATTTGGTCACATTGTTCGAAATGTGACTCGTAATTGTCACACATGTAATGTAAGAGTGTGACCATATTAACGGATGGGGCTTGCAATGGTCACACAAAAAGATGTAAAATATCACCGAAACATGTCTAGAAAATTAAAAATGACCTACGGTCACACTTTTAGTGGAAAGTGTCACAGGACCGAAACGTGAAAAGTGTGACCGTATGTCATATTTGTACTAGTGGGAGCTGCCCTCACTTGGTGGAACGCGCAAATCCAAATGTTAGGGCTCGACACAGCGAATGCTATGACTTGGCAGGAATTCAAGGATGCTATCATGGAGGAGTATTGTCCTCGCGACCAGGTCAAAAGGTTGGAAATTGAGTTCCAAAACTCGAAAATGTTGGGTTCTGAGGTTGAAGAGTACACCGCTCGTTACCACGAGTACGCGGTTCTTTGTCCTACAATGGTTGATGCTGATTTCAAAAGGATAGAAAGGTATGTGGATGGGTTAGCTCCACAAATCAAGGGGATGGTTATTGCCTCAAACTCTGCAAATGTGCAGAATGCTATCAGGTTGGCCCATAAGCTGACTGACCAGGCCATAGAGCAGGGAACTCTGCCACCCAGGAAGGTCCCCAAGACTGCCCTAGATGGGAAAAGAAAGAGAGAGGACGACTCCAGTAACAACAACCCCTGTAAAAACAATAACAACGGAGGTGATGGTGGTAGGAATGGTGGAGATGGCGCCAAAGTGCTAGCTTTCGTTATGGGTTCTGGTGAAGTAGGAAACGATGCCAACGTCATTACCGGTAAGTTTCTTCTAAACAACTACTTCGCAAATGTCTTATTTGATACGGGTGCTGAGAAAAGTTTTATCTCGACTAAGTTCTGTAAGTTGATTAAGGCTACCCAAACTCCACTAAAAGCTAGGTACACAGTTGGATTAGCAAATGGTAAGCTTCTTGACACCACTCACTTGGTTGAAAACTGCACATTAGAACTATCTGGTCATAAACTAAGTATAGAACATATGCCCTTTACCATCGGTAGTTTCGACGTGATAGTGGGTATGGATTGGCTATCCAAACATCAGGCAGAAATTGTCTGTCAAGAAAAAGTCATACGAATACCCGTAGCAGGAGGAGAAGTATTCTTAATTCAGGGCGAAAGGGGGGTGTTGTCTCCGGAATCATATCATACCTTAAAGCGCAGAAGTGTCTTCGGAAAGTACACATGGCAATCCTGGCCACGGTTACGGACCAAACCAGGGTAGAGAGAAAAATCGAAGATTTCCCGATCGTACGCGATTACCCGGAGGTATTTGCTGAGGAATTACCTGGCCTTCCTCTGCATCGGAAAGTAGAATTTGGGATTGACCTTGCTCCAGGAGCAGCTCCGATCGCGCGTGCACCATATCGTCTAGTGGTGAACGAATTGAATGAGCTATCCACACAACTGCAGGAACTACTAGATAAGGGTTTTATCAGACCTAGCTCATCACCATGGGGAGCACCGGTCTTATTCGTCAAAAAGAAGGATGGCACATTTAGGATGTGTATTGATTACCGCGAACTCAACAAAGTCACTATCAAGAATCGATACCCTCTTCCACGAATAGACGATCTCTTTGACCAGCTTCAAGGATCTAGTTACTATTCCAAGATTGATTTAAGGTCTGGCTACCATCAACTTCGAGTCCGTGAGGAGGACATAGAAAAGACAGCCTTCAGAATACGCTATGGCCATTATGAATTCTTGGTCATGCCTTTCGGGATGACAAATGCACCAGCTGTGTTCATGGATCTCATGAACCGTGTGTGCAAGCCCTACCTGGATAAATTTGTCATAGTGTTTATCGACGACATCCTCATCTACTCGAAGACAAAAGAAGAACACGAGGAACATCTATGTTTAATCTTAGAATTGTTAAAGAAAGAACAACTCTACGCGAAATTCTCTAAGTGTGATTTTTGGATCCGAGAGGTTCAATTCCTGGGTCACATCGTCAACGAGCAAGGTATCCACGTTGACCCAGCCAAGATCGATGCCATTAAAAGTTGGTCTACCCCTAGAGCTCCTACGGAAATTCGCCAATTCCTAGGTTTAACGGTTTACTACCGTCGTTTTATAAAGGGTTTTTCTCAGTTAGCACAACCATTGGTCGCTCTTACGCACAAAGGGGTTCAGTACAGATGGGGTGACAAAGAAGAGGCATCCTTCCAAACTTTGAAAGAGAAACTTTGTATTGCACCTGTATTATCTCTACCTGATGGAATTGACGACTTCGAGGTCTATTGTGACGCGTCACTCCAGGGATTCGAATGTGTGTTGATGCAAAGAGGTAAAGTAATCGCATATGGGTCAAGGAAACTAAAGTCCCATGAGAAGAACTACACAACTCACGATTTAGAGTTGGGTGCTGTTGTATTTGCCTCGAAATTTTGGAGACACTACTTATACGGTACCAAGTGTACGACTATGATCTTGCAATAAAGTATCATCCAGGCAAGGCCAACGTGGTGGCCGATGCCTTGAGTAGAAAGGAACATGTCAAACCTAGAAGAGTTCGAGCTCTTCAGTTAACGATCCATACGGGGCTACCAGATAGACTCCGGGATGCTCAGAAAGAGGCCCTAAAGGAGGAAAATTTCGGGTCTGAATCATTACGTGACATATATGGAGCTTCTGAAGTTAAGTCTGATGGACTTCGCTATTACAATGACCGTATATGGGTACCTTTTCATGGAAATCTTAGAGAACTGGTGATGGACGAGGCTCACAAGTCTCGTTATTCGATCCATCCAGGTTCAGACAAAATGTATCAATACTTTAAAGGGTTATATTGGTGGCCCAATATGAAAGTTGATATCGTTAGATATGTCAGTAAGTGCTTGACGTGCGCAATGGTCAAAACAGAACATCAAAAGCCAGCAGGATTACTGCAACAACCTAAAATTCCTGAATGGAAATGGGAAGAAATATCGATGGATTTCATCACGGGACTGCCCCTTTCTTCTGGCGGTTGTGATATGATTTGGGTTATCGCTGACCGGTTAACAAAATCCTCCCATTTCCTAGCTATCAACGAAAGTGACAAAACAGAGAAACTTGCAAAGATATACCTCAAGGAGATTTTCAAGCTTCACGGAGTGCCTTTATCTATTATCTCTGACCGAGACCCTAGATTTGCTTCAAATTTTTGGGGATCCTTACAAACAGCGATGAGCACTCGCTTAGATATGAGTACCGCGTATCATCCACAAACAGATGGACAGACTGAACGTACCATCCAAACTCTCGAGGATATGCTTAGAGCATGTGTGCGCGACTTCGGGAAATATTGGGAAACGCATCTACCGCTGGTAGAATTCTCCTATAACAATAGCTACCTCACCAGTATTGGAGCCGCTCCATTTGAGGCCCTTTACGGACGAAAATGCAGATCACCGGTCTGTTAGGCCGAGGTCGGTGAGAGCCAACTCACTGGACCTGAACTAGTGCACGAGACTACAGAGAGAATCGTGCAAATCAGAAACCGCATAAAAGCGACAAGAGATAGACAAAAGAGTTATGCAGATAAACGCCGAAGGCCGCTAGAATTTGAAGTCGGCGATAAAGTACTACTGAAAGTATCACCTTGGAAAGGCGTCGTACGTTTTGAAAAGCGCGGAAAGTTAAATCCCCGCTATGTAGGACCATTCGAGATCACAGAAACTATTGGTACGGTGGCTTACCGTTTAAATTTACCTCCTGAATTGAATGGAGTGCACAACGTGTTTCACGTTTCGAACTTGAGGAACTGTATAGCTGATGACACTCTCATAGTTCCATTAGAAGAACTACAAATTGATGAAAATCTGCGATTTATCGAACAACCCGTGGAAATCATGGGACGTGAGGAGAAAACATTGAAACGAAGTAAAATTCCCATCGTCAAAGTGAGATGGCAATCTAGGCATGAACTGGAGTTCACGTGGGAAAGAGAAGATCAAATGAGAAAGAAATAGTTGGTCAAGCCTCAATATCTAATCAAGAAACCGTAGCAACTTAAGGCAATTTTCGGGACGAAAATTCCTTAACAAGGGGATGATGTGACAACCGGCAATTTCCCAGGTGCTCGGTAACTGCACAAGACTCGGAGTCTTACTAAATTGTAGCAGCGCACCCTAAGGTGAGTTACACAACCTTTACGTTACGTCCGGTTTTGGACGATAACACACGCAAGCACGTTACACCCGGGTTAGGGTGATAACACAACAACTTTTATGTATTATTAAAGTAGAAATCCAGTATATATCACATGTTCACGTAAAATGCTTTATCTTTGAAAGTCCTTACTTATCGAACCGTTAATAGCAAATAGCGAGGGAATATTGGGTAGTACTACTAGGGTCTGACAAACGCCACTCGGCGGGCACGAGATGCACCACCCGACTGGCGGTCGGACTGAGGACAATGTCAGCCTAACTTACCGTGATCGAGTAGACACGGGGAAGGCAAACCACGTAAGGAGTTATTCCTACAACTAATTGGTCAGCTTTGGTTGCGCACGTTTTAGTGACATGAACTTAGGCTCGCTACCTACGCTATGGATTGTACTTGTAATATACATACTTACATACGAATAAAGACTGTTGTATTCGTACTGCATGATTATACTAGTTATACTTATGTGCTTATGTGAACTCACCAACATTAGTTGACACTTGCTCTTATGCATGCTTTGCAGGATGCTAGGAGTATCGGATTTTTGGGCACGTACGCTGGTTAAAACTTTTATTTTTGGGAACTTGCTTTTAAAACCTTTAACTCGAGCTATTATTTACTTATCAGGCGCTTGTTTTGCGCAACATAACTTTCATGAGCTTCCGCTAAACTTTAACTCTGGTTTTGATATTTCCCGTTTGGAAATATATTTACATTTTGAACCCTTAACTTATGTTTGATGTAACTAATGACTCGGGTCCTGGTCTGGTTCACACCCCACACGGTAAAACTCCATTAGTAGAAATTGGGGGTGTGACAGATTGGTATCAGAGCCCTTGGTTGCAGGGAACTAGAATTTTCAAAAATTCTAAACTGTAACTGTTTTTGAACATTAGTTACAACAGTTCCCAAAAACGTTTTCTTTTCGCGTGCCAAAAATCGATTACTCACATTAGGTTGTTTTTGTATTGTTTGTGTCTGTCTGGGTTCTGACAGTATGGCACCACACGAAAACACGAGGGGTAAGGTGTGACATCCCACATCGGTGGGGAGGCAAACTAAACACTGCTTTATAAGGGTGTGGATACCTCCCCCTACCAAGACGCGTTTTAAAACCGTAAGGGGCGGATGCCTGAGGGCATGCTGGCTGCCAAAGCGGAGAATATTTTGGTTGCGACGGGTCTGGGCTGTTACACTTGTCCCCAGATCTGGCTCAGTCCCAAGAATCCCGGGTTTATCCCTAACATATTTCTAAATTTGTTATCTTAATTTCAGAAAGACTTCCTTTGGCCCCTGGCCGGGAACCTTATTGAACTCTTTTCAGAATCCCAAGGCAGGACGTCAAGATAAGGTAGTAAATTTATTTTTTCGGGATTCCTATCAGGATCCTGAAAGAAATAAAGGAAAGAACAACAGCTTGGACTGAGGTAAAATTTGAAGGTCAGGTGACTTATATTTTTATCACTTAATTTTAAACTTTGACCTATTTGATTACTAAGTCTTAAATGGTTTCCTAATATACAAACACCATTTTAAGATCCTTAACAAAATTTCATAGCGAGTCTTTGTTGGGTTTCAAGAACATTATCAAAGCCATTTTAACTCCTTAAAATGTAAAACGCAGCGGAAATTCAAAACCATAGTTTGATTAGTTGATGTTAAAACCGATTTTAACACTTGATTATAAAACCCAAAACCAAGGATCCAAATATGTATGCATGCTATCAAAACTAAAACCAACCATAGGGGGTTTTAGATTTACCTTCTTCCAAGCTCAAGGTTATGAAGAAGATGATGTGAATGAACCGGCTTGCTATCTAACTTGAAAGCCTCAAGTGATGATACCCACGAGCTTGAACAACAAACACCTTTGTTGCTAGGATTTGGTGAAGATGAACACTCTTTGTCTCCTTGCTTGAATCCGAATTCCACAAGTATTTTTACCCTTGGGGCTGATTTCCTTTAAGGAAAAACGGATGGGAGAGAGAGAGAGAGTTCTTTTGCACTAATGAAACTCAATAGTGTCTTAGAGAAGGTAGTTGGGTGTTGGCCATTAAAAGCTCCAAGGGGAAATGAACCTAGACACTCTTGCATGCCTTGGACACTACAAAAGCCACCCACCCTCATTATTAGAGGGAGAGGGGACGTTCAAAAGGAGGGGGAAAAGAAGAATTTCAAATTCTTTTCTTTCTTCCCTCCTACAAATCCCATTTAATCTATGTATTATATTTTGTTATGAGGCTTACTTGTAACATGTCATGTAACACCTTATATGACATGTAACAAGACCAAAAAATATAATATAACATATAACCCTTTTATATGTTGTGTAACAATTTATTTAACCACTTAAATAACATTGTTACTTTACTTCTCCAATTTAAATCATCCATATGATTTAATCATAAGTGCAATTATTTAGAAACCCATTTCCAAATATCTTCTTTAGGTGATATTTATTTAATTGATCATATCTAAATAAATATCCATTGGGTGTTTGTCTAACTCGTTATTGGGTATGACCCGTCTTGGATCATAACGTACTAGCCACATCAATCTAGCATGTGTCTTGGGCAGACCGAGTCCAACAATCTCCCACTTGCACAAGATACATAGAAGATTGATGCAAGCAACAAATACCGCCTAACAACGGTTTGTTACCCCTAATACGTATGACTTAGTGCCATTCAATAACATCATCTCCTTCAAGTCACCACTTGAAATGTTTTAGGTGAAACAATCATTTATCCTTTCGTCTCAAATGTCATGTTAAATCCTAGAGACATGGAGTGATCACTCTCCATTGATTTAACTTGATTCAGGCCTTAGACATTTAACTCTCAACGAATAAGAGGGACAAATTCCATCTTGACTACATACGTCTCTCACAATCACCTAGTATCATGCTTGAGCTTAGCCTTATGTACTGCCATGTTTCAGAACAGCGAAGAACTAAGTCAAAGCATAATGCTTGGTGAATATCAAGACCCAATATGTATCTCAGGTCAGAGGATACAAATGATATTCTCCTTTACTCAAGCTTACTTATGATCAATCAATTAAGATTCCATGGGGTAAGTCTTGAGAGCGGGTCGTCCAATATTTGTCTCCCACAAATATCTATGAACCTTGGTAGCAACCCATTGCTCCATATTCATACCTTATGAATATCCACCAATCCAAGTTCATAATAGTCTTACCTTCATATTCGTTCCCACAAATATGATCGACTACGGACATTTAGAATAAGTAACTTATTCACGGATTTAAACATGCAAAAATGGAACACTACACAATTTAAATGAAATCCCACATTCATATAAAAGTGTCAAAATAAACATTGTTCCGATATCCAAATACAAAATATAAATCATATCCAATCACTAGAATGTCGAAGTCCCATAGCACAAACATGACCCTCATGCTTTGGGCGTTCTAGGAGCTTCGTGAGTGGATCAGCGACATTGTCGTTGGTGTGAACTTTGCGAATACATATCTTTCCCTTTGCAACTTCATCCCTTATGTAGTTGAATCTCCGCTCGATGTGCCTTACCTTTTGATGATCACGAGGTTCCTTGATTTGAGCAATCGCTCCCTCGTTATCACAAAGGATCTCTAGGGGTCCTTGAATGGTAGGAACAACCCCTAGTTCGGCAATAAATTTCTTCAACCATGCGGCTTCTTGCGCGGCCAAAGATGCGGCGATGTATTCTGATTCCGTAGTGGACAATGCAACCACATCTTGCTTTGAGCTCTTCCAAGAGACCGCCCCTCCATTCATAATGAAGATATACCCCGATTGTGACCGAGAATCATCTCGATCAGTTTGGAAACTCGCATCCGTGTAACCCCTTACAACGAGTTCCTTCTCATCGGATCCGTATATTAAGAACATATCCTTAGACCTTCTAAGATATTTCAATATACTTTTGACAGCCATCCAATGACTATTTCCTGGATTTTGTTGGTATCTACTTGTCATGCTTAACGCGCATGACACGTCCGGTCTAGTGCATAACATAGCATACATAATCGATCCAATAGCAGATGCATATGGGATTCCTTTCATTTTGTCTTGCTCATCCTTTGAGCTTGGACATTGAGTCGTACTCAATATAGTCCCTCTTTGAATAGGTACCAAACCTTTCTTAGAGTTCTCCATCTTGAACCTTTTCAAGACTTTGTCAATGTATGCACTTTGATTCAAACCTATCAAGCGCCTTGATCTATCTCTATAGATTTTTATTCCCAAAATATAGGTGGCTTCACCGAGATCCTTGATGGAAAAACAACTTCCAAGCCAGGCTTTTACACCTTCCAAGGTTGGAATGTGATTTCCAAATAGTAGTATGTCGTCTACATACAATACTAGAAAAGTTATTATACTCCCACTAGCCTTCTTATACACACAAGCCTCATCCTCGTTCTTGATGAAGCCAAATTTCTTTATCTCTTCATCAAAACGGTGATTCCAACTCCTTGATGCTTGTTTCAATCCATAGATTGATTTCTTTAACTTGCATACTTTATTAGGATGTTTTGGATCGACAAAACCCTCGGGCTGAGCCATATAGACATCTTCCTCAAGATATCCATTTAGGAAAGCCGTTTTGACATCCATTTGCCATATCTCATAATCATAGTAGGCGGCTATGGCAAATAATATCCTTATCGACTTTAGCATTGCCACCGGCGAGAAAGTTTCATCGTAATCAACCCCTTGAGTTTGAGTGAAACCTTTTGCTACAAGTCGAGCTTTGAAAGTATCTAAGTTTCCATGCATGTCGGTTTTCTTCTTGAAAACCCACTTACTTCCAACTACTTTGGAATTAGGAGGTCGTTCTACCAAGTCCCATACTTGGTTATCATGCATGGATTGCATCTCAACGTTCATGGCTTCCAACCATTTTTCCGATTCGGAATCGGACATTGCATCACGGTAAGTGGTTGGTTCATCCGAATCTACCACATAGCATCCCTCCATGAAAAATCCATATCTTTCGGGTGGACGACTAGTTCTACCGGATCTACGAACGTTGTTTGTGTTTTGATCAACCATTTGATCATCTTCAACAATTTCTTGTTGAGGGCTAGTTTCAACCAAACGTGTATCGGCTTGTGGTTCTTGATCCTCCTCAAGTTCCACCGTTCTTGCACTAGTTCCTTCCATAAGGAACTTAGTTTCCAAGAACTCGGCCTTTCTAGCAATAAATACCTTTTGCTCTGTTGGATTGTAGAAGTAATATCCTATAGAATCTCTAGGATATCCTACAAATATACACTTAGTGGACCGGGGATCTAGCTTGTTTGAAGCATCATGCTTTACATAAGCTTCACAACCCCACACCTTTAGATAAGATAAGGATGGAACCCTTCCATGCCATAACTCAAAAGGTGTCCTTTCCACTTTCTTGGTTGGGGCCATATTTAAAATACGGGCCGCTGAGAGTAGGGCATAACCCCAAAATGATAGAGGTAATGAACTTCTACACATCATAGATCGAACCATATCCAATAGGGTTCGATTCCTCCTCTCCGATACTCCATTATGTTGTGGCGTCCGAGGTGGACTAAGTTGTGAGACAATCCCACAACTCCTAAGATAGTCTTGAAATTCATTGCTAAGGTATTCACCTCCTCTATCCGAACGAAGGATCTTTATTGTTTTGTTGAGTTGATTTTCTACTTCATTCTTGAAGATTTTGAACATTTCAAAAGCTTCATCCTTGTGTGCTAACAAGTACACATACCCATAGCGACTATAGTCATCGGTAAAGGTGATGAAGTATCTTTCACCATTCCTAGATGTTGGCTTAAAAGGTCCACATACATCCGAATGTATGATCCCTAGAAAATCCTTTGCCCTTTCGGTAGTTCCACTAAAAGGTGCCTTAGTCATCTTCCCTTGAAGACAAGATTCGCATACGTCATACGAATCGCATTCGTTTGTTTTCAAAAGACCACTCTTTTGTAATGCTTGTATGCGGTTCTTATTAATGTGACCAAGGCGGCAATGCCAAATGTAGGTGTCACTCAAATCTCTTTTGAGTTTCTTGGTGGTGGTTTGGTATATTGAGCTATTACATGAAGTGTTTTCATGAACCAATTCATAAATACCATTTAAAGGGCTAGCTTTAAAATAAAACACTTCATTCATTGAAACATGGATATCATTGTTAACAAACTTAAAATCATATCCAAAATGTCTTAAACGGGAAACGGAAATTATGTTCCTAGTCAAACTAGGAGCATACAATACATTATTCAAAATTACTTCCAAACCACTTGGAAGTTCCAAAATATAGTCTCCTTGGGCTTCAACTTGAACTTTCGCTCCATTGCCCATGAAGAGACTAACTTCTCCCGTCTTCAATTGCCTATTTCTTTTGAACCCCTGCAACATATTACATATATGAGTTCCACATCCGGTATCCAATACCCATGTGTTTGAAGAAATAGCATTAAGCTCAATATAGATCATAAAGGTCTTACCCGAGGTTTGACCTTCATCTTTCTTTGCTTTCAACCCTTTGAGATAGGTTGGACAATTCCTCTTCCAATGTCCTACCTCACCACACTCAAAGCATGGATCATTTGAAGCAACCTTTTGCTTCTTCTCCTTCGGTTTGGGGGCTTCTTTCTTTCCCTTCCCCTTGACGAAACCCTTTCCTTTGGCAACCTTTGCCTTTGAGGAACTAGAGGTAGAGCGAGACCTTTTCTTGCTACTACCTTCATTGATCGTTAGAACGGGCACAACACTTTTGCCCATCCCTTGCTCGGCCGTTTTGAGCATCCCATGAAGCTCGGGAATGGTCTTCTCCCAACCATTCATATTGTAATTCAATACAAAAGTGTCAAACTTCTTTGACAAAGAGTTGAGGATCAAATCCGTAGCCAACTCTTTTGAAACGGGACAATTGAGCCTTTCAAGACGATCAATGAGGCTCTTCATCTTAAGAACATAGGATGAAACCGTTTGTGACTCGTCCATACGACATGCATGGAGTGCCCGAACCGTTTCGAAGCGCTCGGTCCTTGCCTTTTGTTGGAACATTTCCTTCAATTGGCATATCATGTCGTATGCCCCATGATTCTCTAAATCCTTTTGAAGCTCGGGGATCATACTTGCTAGCATGAGGCATGAAACTTGGACTGAGTCCTCGGTGTACCTCACCCAATCGGCATAAGCCTCAACGTCTTCGACATCGGGTTCGTCGGGGATAGGATCGTCCAACACATAAGACTTCTTTTCTTGTTTGAGAACAATTCTCAAGTTGCGGTACCAATCCACAAAGTTGTCTTGGTTGAGACGATTTTTGTCTAAGATGGATCTTAGTGATAGGTTATGGACGTTTGTGGCGGGGATGATTTCGTTATTATTGGCCATCTACAAAATTTAACAAAGTTCTATTAAGTATCTTTGATATCAATATAAACCTTTTAATTTAATTAATACCCTTTTGTGTCTCATAGACAATTAATAAATTAAAACCTAGAATCCAACGTTACATTTAAGTTGTGGTTAGGTGACCTTTATCCCATGACTTAAATTAACAAGGTAGTCAACGTTTGACAATTGCAACTCTTTGCAACTTCTAGTAGTATGGGATCGATTAAACATCTTATGTTTAGTTGGCATGTTTAATCCCATCAACGCCTTTGGTTCCCCATGCTTCGGTGACCCTATTCACATGGTCTCCAAATCAAGTTGTCCTACTTATACACACGTGTAGATTTACACATACAAGTGGTTAGGTGACCTTTATCCCACAAATATGGTAAACCTACCCCAAGTTTACAAGTTCCCTCAAATATGGTTAGGTGACCTTTATCCCATAAAGAGTTTACAAGCAAATTGAGTGTTATATAAAAGGATGGCGTTTAAACTTGTTTTTGAAAAGGGTCGTTTTTAGTTTTCATAATTCTAGTGTAGAAAACTCTATGTACCATACAATTCACATGCATTCAAATGTATGGTACCCTAGTGTTGTTAGAAATCCATATTTCATGGTCCTTTTAATAAAACCCATTTTATTAATAAATCATCATCAACTTACTAAAACCCATTGTATTAGTCTTTGTTAATGATATTTTAAGAACCGGTTTTAGCTTGTTAATGTTTATTAGTTTGTTTTAGCATGCATATCCAAATATCATCCAAACATGAAAATAAACAACCACACAAGCATAATAAAATAGGTGCATAGCCATAGCCAACTATTGACAACACTTGTTAGCCGAAACAAGTGTGTGTCAAGGTCTCTCCTAAGGGACAAGATAAGTGATGTGTTGGTGAACTCCCACTTGACCCCGCATCCAAATGCTTCAAGTGACCTCCTTTGGTTGTGTTTTGCTTGACTCCTTTTGGGCATCCAAGATCCTCCATCTTGTGCATTCTTCCCTTTTACAAAATATGGATCCTAATACATTTTTCTAGTAAAACAAAAATGCACCTAATCTATTACATTACATACCAAATGAAATAAATAGATTACATGCCCAAAATGAGGAACTTGAAATTATTACAACTTTTGAATAATTACAACAAGCACAAACATTCACCACAATCAATCACAAGGTCTTTTGGCTAGGCTTTATGCACCAAACATATATCTAAAATTACATCCATATGTACAAATGGTTCCCTTTTAACCCATTTCCTTTTTCGGTCCAACACAAAACCGAAAACTTGGGTTTGTTGTCCAAACAACAAAAACAACAAAATGATAAAATGTTTTAATCTTTCAAGATAACCACATGCATGTTAGTGAAGCATCTTGAAAGATAAAGGGAAACCATGAACAAAACTTTCGGTTTGTGGTATGAGAAACCAAAACCAAGAGTTTTGTGGAGCTAACCAACTAGCTCTTTGAAGCATGCATCCATATAAGCGGCTCTAGATGCCATTGTTGGGTTTTAAGAACATTATCAAAGCCATTTTAACTCCTTAAAATGTAAAACGCAGCGGAAATTCAAAACCATAGTTTGATTAGTTGATGTTAAAACCGATTTTAACACTTGATTATAAAACCCAAAACCAAGGATCCAAATATGTATGCATGCTATCAAAACTAAAACCAACCATAGGGGGTTTTAGATTTACCTTCTTCCAAGCTCAAGATTATGAAGAAGATGATGTGAATGAACCGGCTTGCTATCTAACTTGAAAGCCTCAAGTGATGATACCCACGAGCTTGAACAACAAACACCTTTGTTGCTAGGATTTGGTGAAGATGAACACTCTTTGTCTCCTTGCTTGAATCCGAATTCCTCAAGTATTTTTACCCTTGGGGCTGATTTCCTTTTAGGAAAAACGGATGGGAGAGAGAGAGAGAGTTCTTTTGCACTAATGAAACTCAATAGTGTCTTAGAGAAGGTAGTTGGGTGTTGGCCATTAAAAGCTCCAAGGGGAAATGAACCTAGACACTCTTGCATGCCTTGGACACTACAAAAGCCACCCACCCTCATTATTAGAGGGAGAGGGGACGTTCAAAAGGAGGGGGAAAAGAAGAATTTCAAATTCTTTTCTTTCTTCCCTCCTACAAATCCCATTTAATCTATGTATTATATTTTGTTATGAGGCTTACTTGTAACATGTCATGTAACACCTTATATGACATGTAACAAGACCAAAAAATATAATATAACATATAACCCTTTTATATGTTGTGTAACAATTTATTTAACCACTTAAATAACATTGTTACTTTACTTCTCCAATTTAAATCATCCATATGATTTAATCATAAGTGCAATTATTTAGAAACCCATTTCCAAATATCTTCTTTAGGTGATATTTATTTAATTGATCATATCTAAATAAATATCCATTGGGTGTTTGTCTAACTCGTTATTGGGTATGACCCGTCTTGGATCATAACGTACTAGCCACATCAATCTAGCATGTGTCTTGGGCAGACCGAGTCCAACAGTCTTATATATAAAATTTTAATACGAAGCACAAAGTATGAAGTCAAAAGATAGTCATATTATTAAACATACGCAAACGGATTTTGAGCTCCCCAAGGTTCGTCCTGAAAACCTCAGGATCCCTCCGCTTGGGAAGCTCAGAGGTCAAAAGTTTTCTTTTAGGAATCCTGGTTTTGTCTTGTAAAACCCAAGATCCCTCCACCAGGATCCCTACCATTGTTTGTTGTTTGTTACTTGTTTCTTACAGGAACCACAGAGAAATTGTTTCACAAAAACCACCCACTAAACACAAAACATTAAAAAATGGGCTCAGACCATTGCATTATCTTCATCACCCATTGCCTCCCCTTCCTTCACCAGCTTCTCCACCTCCTCAAGCTTCTTACCCTCGCCAAGCTCCAGCACATAAGCCCTAGTCACCGCCACTAGGAATTCCGGAATCGTCTTCGAGGAGCAGCCTTCGGTCCCATCCTTCCCTGTTCCAGCCACATCTCTATCACCTCCTCCCAACGATTCCAGAACTGCCTTCCAGCTCGCAACATCCCAGCCAGGCACCTTGAAACTAGTCGCTTCAGCCTCACTTGCCATTTGGATTTTGCACTCCAGGATGCTTCGTGCAGCCAAAAGTTGGCCTATTTAGCATTAGTGGCCATCTTGGCTTCCAAGGTCAGGCGTTGCTCAGTGAGCTTATGCTGATAGAACAGGGTCTTACCCTTAGCGATGTCAGCTTGGGCCTAGATCTTCTCCTCTGCTTCGGCCAGCTTCTTCTCCACATCCATGTCCTGGGTGCTTAGCTTCTCGATGCCCTGCACAAGGAAACAGGAATCCTAATCAGTAGCTGCGACATGTATAAAACTAATATGTGTATTTGTTGAGCTTATTACCAGGTTAACCATGGTCTGCATTGAGAGAACCTTGTTGCTGACCTCAACAGGAGCGAGATCCTCAAAAGTTTCCAGGTACACGGGGGCTTCAACAGTCTTTCACTTCTTGGAAGCCGAGTCCTTCGGCCGGCTGACAGGCGACTTGCAGGTGGCAGGCCGCTCCAGCTGCTCCTTCTTGACTTTCAAGAGATTGTCAAGGTCCTTCAGGGAGAATGAAAAGCTAGACTTAGGAACTGTAATGACAACACAGGTTACTGACATTTGGGATTCTTAGAACGAACAAAAACTGGGAATCCAGAAGAACTTACTAGACATCTCGGGAGTGTGGTCGGCTGAGTAACTTTGCTCGCTGGCTGCTGTCTCGATGGCGACGGCACTGTCGGTGGCCGAAATCTCCAGGAATCTCGTGAGCTTCTCAACAGATGCTTCACCCACGGCGACTAGCTTCTCGAATTTGGGAGCTACAAACATAGGGAAAACAATCAATATCAATGAGGTTAAGAATCCTGAATTGAAATTAAAAATGTTATCCTACCTTATCATATTATTCACGAGTACGCCGCGGATTGATCCTATGATTTAACCTAACTAACCGGATAGAACATGTTTACCTTATGAGCTCGGATTGACTTGATCTCTTGGAGGATTTAATGCAAATCCCTCTACGATCGCACACACGACACACCAATGTTATGTGCTAGCACTTGATCACGAACCTTCTTCTTCAAGCTTTGGTCAAACCACAATTTCGAACTCAAGGGAATTAGAAACCCTAGCCGAAATTTAGAAGAGGAGAGGAGGAGGAGAGAATTAGGGTTTTGGATTTCTCTAATCACTTGGATTGAATGGTCTAGAACACCCTTAACCAAGGGGTTCTATTTATAGGGTTTAGATAACTTAGGGAACAAGATTAGGGCAACACAATGAGCCCTATGAGGCTTACGAATTTCTAGAATTCGTACAAGGCCTTTGGGCCTCCACCAACTTGTTCCTTAATTAATCTAGTCCAATTCCCTTTTCTTTAATTAATAACTAATGGCCCGTTAACAATTAACTATTAGTTTTTAATTAATTCCTCTTTAATAATTCGTGATAAATATTAATTAACTATTAATTAATATTAACACATTTGGTGTCGAGACGTGTGACCCCGTAGGCTTAAATAATTTCCGGACATACGCTTACTATTACATGATCATGTCCCTACAACTCCCACTTGAGCTTGCAATAGTAAAGGTAATAACTTTGGTTAGCGTCTAGCAACACGCCAATGCTCCCAAAGATATTTAAGTACAGTTTCTCAAAGTGTATTTAAATGGTTTAGTCATTTATTATCCCTTTGTTACCGACACCATGTTAAATATGGATATGGATCAAAGTCATTCCATACTTTAACGATTGTGTTTCTCATTCTCACAACTAACTTAAGATTACCAAATTGCAAATCGAGACATCTCAAGATTTCATTTGGGCATGGCCATGCAAACATCTTAATTAGTATAATGAGGGGCCCAGTGGTATCTGCTTCAGCATAAAGCTGAAGGAACAAATCCTCTTGACTACATGTGTCAAGTCACATACTTCACTACACTTACTGAAAATAGCCCTTTTGTACTACCTTATTCAGGATAGTTAGACCTATATCAAGTAGGTGCAATCCATACATGCATGACCTGCTTGTATCTCAAGTCTAAGGATAAATAAAGTAACCATTTACGAATTTCACTTAATGACGCCGATCCATAAAGTGACAATTCATTAGTGGGTCAGTCCAGTATGCATCCAATGAATACCATGTGAGTTTGGTGGGACCATCCTAACCAATCACTCAGATTTTGTCTTAGTTTAACTATGCTCCCACATAGTTAATCGACAATGGACAATTTAGAATACTTAGTAAGTATTCATGGATTAAACATGCAAATATAGGACACAACTTAACCATTAAATGAAATCAAACATATCAAGTACTTTATTTCATTATATATATAGAAACTGTTTACATCCTTTATCCAAATACTGAAACATCAGACATACATGATTTAACTAGCTAATCTAAGTCCCATGCCCTCGGCATGCCTTTCAAGTTTTGGTCTCGATAGAGCTTTCGTGAAAGGATCAGCTAAGTTAATATCCGTGTGAACTTTGAGTAATTTTATTTCACCAAGTTCGATCTGCTCACTAACATAGTGATATCTCCTGGCATAGTGTCTGGTGCCCTTCTGAACTCCGGGTTCTTTAGCGATGATTAATGCACCCGAGTTATCGCAGTACATGTCGATAGGCAAGTTACTTGTGGGGACAATGTCAAGCCCACTAATAAACTTCCTTATCCAGACAGCCTCCATTGCAGCCTCTGACGCAGCAATGTTGTGACAATCTGTCTTTTCAGGTCTTTCCTGATTCAACTTAAACTTAAATTGTTATAAATGTTGTGTGAACATTTATGTGTTGACTCTGTTGACTTTAGCAATTAGGCTTTTGTATACCCATTATTATACGAGCATGCACTTAAGTCTAACGTTTGATATTCTATGATTTCATGTGAATGTTTTGTCATTTTATGTGACACCTAAACTTATGGTTTTATGTGATATATCTATACAACTATATATATATATATATATAGGGTTAGGATCCTGCGAAAACACATCTTTTTGTGAAAACTGCGAAAACACATATTAAAACTCACGTAACTTTTTCATACGTTAACGATTTTTCATAAAATTTGCACCAAAAGTCTTAAAATTACGTTATCTTTAAATCTGGAGCAAAATATTAAAAAAAAAACTGAACGTTTTTTTCCCGTGTGATGCACATGTGCATCATATAATTAAAAAAAGTTATAAAATGCTATTTTCTTCTTTAAATCTACAGATAACACAACTATAAGATTTAGGGTGCAATTTCTTTTTAAACTATTAATGTATATCACATGTATGAGCGTTTTTTTTGGTATGATGCACATGTGCATCATTCAAGAAAAACGCAAAAAAATGATGAAAATATATGACATATGGTGCGACTAAGAAAAAAAAAATATTAACTCATACTAAAAGTATGAGTTTTTTTTGTGATGCACATGTGCACCACACAAAAATTTTTTAAAAAAAAATAAAAAAAGCGTTAAGTTTTTTAAAACTTTTATAGGATTAAAGATAATATAATTTTAAGACTTTTGGTGCAAATTTTTTAAAAAAATATTAACGTATGAAAAAGTTATGTAGGTTTTAAGATGTGTTTACGCAGTTCTCACAAAAAAGGGGTGTTTTCGCAGGATCCTTCCCCTATATATATATATATATATATATATATATATATATATACACACATATTCACATGAGTTATCCTATGATTTTATGTGACAAATGTCATATAACTAATGTATTACATATTTTATGTGACTGACTAAGGTTTTTATTTTTATAAACGTCACGCGTTAAACATGTGTTGGTATGTATATTCATATAGTTATTGTTTACGTTTCTCGTTAACCTCGTTAGCCTCGTTAACCTTTCCTAAACTATGGGGGACTGATTTGTCATTTCCTAAACTTGTTTTAAATTCAATCAAACTAGAAGGACTTCTCTTATAATAGTAAAAACTTGATTTCCTATTAGGAAAAGTGGCCAGGGACTAATCTTGCCAAAATGGCAAACTTGAGTTGAGAATTCATTTGTAAAAATATAACCGACGTCCATACATGTCGCCATTGTTATTCTGATTTAATTTCCCGTAGGTTACTCCATCCAATCGACGCCACCGTTCAAACTATAATCGATCGTCCCCATGACTATCATCCTTGTTCATGAAATTCTCTTTGCCCGAAGGAGCCGGTGGAACCACCGAAGAACACCGCTGTCGCCTTAGACTTTTGTTTCGGTTCCGACTTGTTCACAACTTCAAAGAACGGTAAGCTTAGTCACGGATTTCAGATTTGGGTCAACGACTTGATGGTTGGCGTGGGAAGTATGTGAGATTCGATCATAGAACGGCTGGAGGCACCACAATCCATTCCGATGTCGGGTTCAAGTCTCGGACCGTGTTCATCGCCGTCGTTTGTATTCGGAGTTCGTCTCCATCACTGAGGTAATCATAAAGCTCCTTCGTAATCTGTTTGTAGCGACCATTATTCACTGCTCGAAGCTTTTCCGGTTCATAAATTGTGCTTCGGGTGGTTTAGGGTTCTTGTTGTAGAAGATGATACTCGAAGCATAGGTTTGATGTATTTTCTTTGTCAAGTTATAAATCAAACAATCAGGTAGCCGGGTGGTCTTTAGCACAATTGTTAACCCCAAGGTCGTCGGATCGAAACCCTCATGTACCCTATCTTTTTATATAATTTTTCAGTAAACCGAACAAAATCTCAGTAAACTATGGAGATAAAACACTTTTAATCGGACGGCTAACCAAAACTAAGTCTTATCCCAGTGGTTAGAGCGCTGGGCAGTGGTCTGGAGGTCATGGGTTCTAACCTAGTGACCGCTATTCTTTTTCTATTTAATTGTTTTCGCATAAACTTGAACTTGGTTTGACAAAAAATTAAATCACTGATCGTTCCCCATGTTATTTTGACCCGTAGAAATCCCCGTAGACATCGTTATCTTCATTTTTTGTTTATATCTCGTTGGTTATATAAAAGGGTTATCATATATAATATTGGTTATTTAACGGTGATTTATAAAAGAATATACATTTGGAAAATATATAAATATATGAATTTAGGAAATATAAAAAAATAAACGTTTTAATAACCTTTATATTTATATATAATCTACGTATACAAATAATGTATTTTTTTCGTGCGATATAGACCCTCTAAACGTTAGAATTATACAATTATAGAAGTATATAAAGTAAGTATAAACATATAAGTACATTTGCGTACACATTATTGATATAGATATATATTTGGACTTATATACGTATATACCTACTTTTATTAATCGATTTCATGAACAAATAATTGTTGTTTAATAATATACTTTTCGTCGATCTTCGTAATCGTCATGATTTTATTTTATTGGCAATGTGCCACCGTCGACTCGTTTTGAACTATTGAACTCTCAACATTTCAAAGTTTGATATTAGTTACCTTTCACCGTTGGTCTAGACCTAGTCGTTTCTCAATTGAACACACACTTATATATTTATGCTCGTTAGGTGCTTGGTAGATTACACAAGATCCGTTATTTGCTATTTGTTATGGTTATTTATCTGGAATTGCTGTGCACCCAAAGGTGAGTTTCACGGCCCCATTTTACTGTTTTAATACTGTTGGGGGAGATTAACATGCATGATTTATACAACTGAGATAATTAGACTTTTATATATCACTTGAAGTACTTGTAGCACACTGATAAAACAAAGTCCTTCTTATGGTACCGTTATTATTAATGACGATAGCGAGAAATATATTGTAGTACTACTGGGTCTGACAAACCCCACCCGGGTCAGTCGCTCTGGCACGATTGGATATCGAACGGGTGTTATATTCGTCCTAAACACAACAAGGCAAACTATAAACAACTGTTAGCTTCGGTGACCATCAACGTGCGAAGTTTCATGTATATAGCCTAGCTAGCTATTTGATATATATTAGTGATTATGCTCTTACAACTTGACTGTTATTGAATAGTCAATCTTAAACTCAACTTGACTATTGTTGAATAGTCAATCATAAACTCAACTTGATTGATATTGAACAATCGATCTTAAACTGAACTCGAACTGTTTTTCAACTGATAAACCTGTGAACTCACCAACCTTTGTGTTGACACTTTTTAGCATGTTATTTCTCAGGTTGCGGATGTTCGAGTATTACGAGTACGCATGCATGAGTCTTGAAACACTTTAAATGTCTTTGAACAAGCCACGTCACCTTGGGTGACAAAGATTTTACATAAGTATTTTTGTTGTATTTACGCTTCCGCATTTGTAAAACTCTAATTACATATTTTGATGAAAAATGAAACGTTTTTATTAATTATTGGTCTTTTGGTGTAGCTAATGGACGGCGATCCTGGTTTGTCACGCTCCCTGCAGCGCGTTATCGCGCGTGGGATTTTTAGGGGTGTGACAGATTGGTATCAGAGCCATTGGTTACAGCGAACTAAGATTCGTCTTAGACTGTAGCTGTTTTGCATTAGTTACACTTAAACATTTTTCTCATGCATTGTGATACTCACTCCTACATCCACCTAGTTTACGATTTGTCGTTTACGTCATCCAATTCCCTTATATTCTCGGCGAGTAACCGGTTATTCTTGAATCATTTTCCTTAACCTCTCTGAGTCGTGTACCTCTTAGTTCACATCCATGGACGAAGAGACGTCGAATCAAATAAGAGGATAACATCTTCACTCTTGACTACGAGTCGTTTGCTGCTCGGGATTATTCTAGACTAAAGGACTGTGTGTAGTACCCATACATTGGACGAATGCTTACTTAGGAAGGTAGTGTAATACCTCCCCCTGTTCTTAACATTTTCCTTCTAGTATGTGAGATTCTTGTTATACATGACCTACTTGCACCACTGAACTCTCTTATTCATGTAACGTAATCATGATGTGCTAATAGTGTGACCATTCAACTTTAGTAGTGGCAATATTGTGTGAATTCAAGTGGTTGCCCATGGGGCACTTGTATCTGCCTTTCGTTATCCTGATCTTATCACATTTATCTTGATCTTTTAAGATCCCCCTTTTTCCTGCTTCTATTGCGTTGTGCGTCTAGATAACATAACTTGGGAACAAATCTTATAACCTCAGCGGTACCTGATGTGGGCCAACTAAAGTTTTCTCTTTATGTACCGGATTGTGATTAAGTCGGTGTGCGTGATAAACCCTATTCAGATCCTATTGCGCTAAATTTCTGGTTGACTCGCTTCGGGTGGGTCATTCCAACTAAAGCAAGCATTTTACTCTCGAAACTTGTCTCTAAATAAAGAGAGAGAGAGAGAGAGAGAGAGAGAGAGAGAGAGAGAGAGAGAGATTTTAATCAAGGTAACCATGGGCTAGTGACCACATTCTTGATACCCACATTATGGATATCTCATATGTACTCCACCATACCTGGTAGCTGAAGTAAGAGGAACTAGGGTGATCATATAAAGTAAATCACAGTTACGGGTGCACACGTAAATGTAATTTGCAGTATGTGGAAATCCTGGAGAATCCTACTAGACAAGCCAATGGTCATATTGGGGCCAATTCCTGTAAAAATAAAAAAATAAAAAAAATCTTCCTCGTAGCCATGAATTTTGAACATATTGAACTCAATCTGATGATCGAAGTAATCTATCTATGTAAATGTTGTCGCGCATGATCTCATCTCCCCTATATATGGATTCTAATCCATTCAAGAACTCTTTTGAACCTATTATGAATGCTAGTCCTGATGGTACATAGCTTCACTCGTGTACTTAGATGACAAGTTTTTTTTGTTTTCCTAACTACGTAAACTCTTGACAAAATCTTTGACTGGTTTTTGACTTATCTTGAATCGTATCTCTACTCTTACGACCTTATCTACCAGATCAACCCTGATCTTTTGCGATTGTGAGACAACTTGGATGAACCTTAACCAGACAAAAACCCACGCAACATTGGATAAACCAAAGGATAAAGCATATATATCGCGAGCATTTGCGCATATTTCTTAGCTAAAAACTATTGTGAAGTTTCCCTCTCTAGCTGCACACCCCTTGATATTTCTTTTTCCAACAGCCTCGTCACAATCGCACAAGCTGTCCACCTTACCGCAATCATGATTTCCCTAATGGGGTAATGTTAGTGAAAAGTCTCCCTGATTTCGAACTAATGACTTTTCAGTTCTAAAGTAGTGGCCATCCCAATTTACCTCTTGAACACGTATTATTCATTTTGTCTTCACGACTCATTTGCGATTTAACTTTCAACAATTCTTGATTCTCGCTATCTTATTCTCCTTTATAGATTGATTAAATTTTTGAGCTTTGAACCCAGTAAGCGTTACATTTTTTTTTGTTAGCATTTCAGCGAGTTGACATCACTAATGATGGAACTACCTTGCACCTTTATCACCATAAAAAACTTTTTAACGTCTTTTGTGAAAACTCTATCTACCCCATCAAGACGCGTTTTAAAACCGTGTCATGGTTTCTAAATCTTAAAAGTAATGTTTTACCTCTATCTCCTTGTGCGTTAAAAGTCGTTTGTCAACCCGTCAAAACTATATATGTTGTAAAGATGTGAGGATATATAATTGCTTGACAAAATGGTTAATTGGAAGTTTGTCTCGATATTTTGTGGCACTTTGAATAAGATATAAATATATGTGTATATATATTTTAGAATATGCAAAATATATGTTCTATCTGTTTGATCGTGTGTATCTTTTAAAATATCATTTGAGCACGATTGAAATAAGCAAATCTTGATAATTTATTTTGGATTAACATTTGTTATCACTTGTCGTTTTGGAAACTGATGCGCACATCGATTCAACGAGTCAATTGTCAAATCAGCGTCGTCTATTCGTCTCGGGAGTGTCTTAGTCACGCACTCATGTTATTCTTGAAGTCTTGACGCTATTATTTTTGTGCGCACCCTCAGATTACATCCGGAACTTATTAGAAAATTACTACCTATTGCAGGTGATATTGTGGACCCTGCATCTCCCCTTCTCACGTTCGAAGTACACCAAGTTTCCTATCATTATGTGAATAACTCTCTTTTTGGAGGATTTTGAGCCAAGTTATCCATACCTTTTTGTACATCCTTCGACACTCCTGTTATGACAAATATATGCGACGAATGATGATGGTATGTATGGAAGGATTTTTACAGCTTAAACGTTTG
Organism: Deinandra increscens subsp. villosa; assembly: GCA_039602395.1. Taxonomy (NCBI): domain Eukaryota; kingdom Viridiplantae; phylum Streptophyta; class Magnoliopsida; order Asterales; family Asteraceae; genus Deinandra; species Deinandra increscens. The sequence continues at coordinate 115,312,160 of JBCNJP010000027.1, read as the reverse complement.
GGCGCCCGACAACCCTCACTTACGTGGACCCTTATCGCTTTCCGGAAAATATTCATTGATAATACCCACTTCACACTAATAAATGACGACTGGTCGAATCTTAGACTTCAACTTTTAGAAGAATGTGTTAGGAAGTAGATCGAATTTAGTTTAAGGGGCACTATTTTTGGGTCAACTTCTTTGTTTTTATAAACTCTCTGGAATTCACTGAGGTGATAGCCCCGATCCTTTTCTATTGAACAACCGATTTGATCTTTTGCCCCGTGGTAAACCTGCACTAAACCCTAACGAAAAAACGCATATGTACAGGCAACCCAAGCCAACGCCACTTTTGAACATCCTGATGTTTTGTGTTTCGTAGACACCCTTTTATAACACTTTCGTACTTTATCCTACTTTTGAAGACCATTTGAACCGATGTTTTGGCAAGAAAGGAAACATGATGCATGAAGCGCAAGAACACCAGGGAGGTTGGGCACACTGGTGAACTTAAACAATGAAGATATCTCTAACGAGACGTTTACTCTATTGGATTGTGTAACCGTTACACGTTCATTTCGATATCTATGTATGCGAATTCCTTGCCAAATCCTGTCAAGAACGCTATATATTTCTCTCTAAATTTTATACTACTCATTACGTTATTTGCATCCTCCCTGCGCCAGTTTAAACCCACATGTCATTCTTGGAATGTGTAGTTGCGACTGTCTTAAGCCTGTTATCCCATCGTCTACTCGAATTCACGAACTAAGTCATTGGCACTTTTCTCCTTTTTGGTATTCTCATGCTTAATGCCATGCGTAATCCTGCACATCACTTTTCGATATTCGGTACCTCATATTTATACTTTTATTTCGTTAGTTCGTCACTCTAAATTTTTTTATTTCTTTAGCAAGGTAATGTGCATGATGATATGTTGTATGATACTGAACTCCAACTTGAATTTGAACCTAATTGTCTATTTGATTTCTTGAATAATTTCTAACAGAACTGAGTAATTCTTTTCGAAAACAAACTGATACGTGTTACCTTTTAAATGGCAATGGGCTCTTGATTAGATTTCTCTTTAGACCTCAGTTCTTTTCTCACAAAATCAGTGTGGTACCAGTTATATTTTAGTATCTGAGCAACTGTTAAACCATTTTAACCATTATAAATAGTTTGTTTGCTTCTGATCTTCTCATGAGAAATGTTTATAAAACATACGTGTTTATGCATGCTAAAATTTGAGAATCTAATCATATGTTTAGGGTATATAAATTGATTAATCATTAAAGTGCTGGTTTAAACATAAGTTGAGTAGAAGTGCATGATGAGTTATGTGTATAAAACGTGTTAGGAGCCAAAAAAAAAATAACATGTTGTGAATGTATTAACTTGATTGAGTTTCAAAACCATACACCATACATGGTCCTAAGTCTCCTAACCTGGTGGGAATGATAAAACTGTGTGGAGTTGCCTCGTTAACTCTGCACCGTATGGGTTGTGTGGCTTACTTTATGAATTTATATGCTAGAGACATGCCATGTTAGAGTTGTATGCTAGTATACTTGATGATAGGACAATTGTATGCGTTGTATGATAGGACCCACATGATATATTGCATGCTAGTACACTTTGACCATATCAATCATTAAAGGAAGCGTTCATAAAGACTCAAATGTCAGCTGGACTATTATTGCAAGAAGAATGATTTTGAATGTTATTACGAATCTTGTGAACATAATTGGTTGTAACTCCATGAAGTACTAAATCAACCAATGAGTCCTCATGAGTACTTGATCAGTCTTGTGTAATTTAATACCATTTTCTAGTTGGTAGGAATATTCAGAAGTTTACGTTTTTGTTTGACAATGGGTATATAAATAATGGTTGACTTGATGCACAAACAATTCTCTCATACTCAGATTCCTTCGCTTCAGTTCACCGGGTCTATTAGTGACGGCGTGCACCTTAAGTAAAAACGAGACCCTAAATAAGAATCTCACTCCTAGTAATGGGTACGATGGCTAGAGGCTCGTATTATGGTCCTTCTTCACATTCATTTTTGATTTCAAACATTTATGTTATCATGTCACTCAGCTCGGCCTTGCCGCAAAATGTGATTCCTGTATTACATATGTTCAACCCTTCTCGTGGGAGAACGCTTGACAAGAAGATCATTTTCTATAATTTTGATTCAAATTTCTTTTGAAATCCTCTAAACATTTCACATATCCTCAACATCGGGCACACATTCTTGATCATAACATTCTTGACTCCTTTTGGAGTAGGAAACTTGAATTCTTTCGATACGTTACTATCAATTCGACTCGTAAAACAATTGTCGTTGGTTTAATTTTCGGGACAAAAATTCTTTCAACAAGGGGATGATGTGACGAGTGAGAAAATTTTTCTTTCTTTTGTGACCAACTTGTTAACCACGTGATTCAATTTTCGAGGACGAAAATTCTTCAACAAGGGGATACTGTGACAATCTGTCTTTTCAGGTCTTTCCTGATTCAACTTAATCTTAAATTGTTATAAATGCTGTGTGAACATTTATATGTTGACTCTGTGTAAGGATCAAATAAACCCTCACGCGATATCTAAACTAGTGAAACCGTGCGGAATCCGGTTTAACTAGGCGATTCAAGAACAAACACACTAAACAGTAATCGAAAAGTGTAATAAAGCAAGTAAAGACAAACCGATTAGAAGAAACCACTTAGATTGATTGCTAATTACACCTTGATCGAAATTCTCTGTAAGAATTTCGATATCACCACTAACACCCACAAAAAACACAAGCAACCTTTACATAACATAATGAAACCCTATATATAGGTAAAGGGTTTCGTAAACCCCTAGGCCCATGTTGCCAAAATCGGACCTAAACCCCTACACATATTAGCCCATTTACATATTATAACTAGCCCAAAACAACTAAACAAGCCCAAATCAATCTAATGCAAAAGCCTTAAATTTCAGGTCTCTTCAATCTTCCCCTAGGCTTTAGCATTAGACGGTCTTCACATTCTGAACTTCTTGGACAAATTCACAGTCGCTGGATCATACCATAGCTCCTTGGCTACAATCTCAGCTACTGCCCGAGTGTAACACTTTGCATATTCCTCAGTGTCAGGGTTACACTCAATCTGATGTTTAGCTAAGACCAGGATGTCTTTCTTGTGGAACCGCATCAGATCATGAACTTCCATGACATTAATGGTCTGGGACTTGCAGAGAATCTTCGCTTCACCAGAATAATCACTATATGCCCATGTCTGAAAGTCATGCAGACAGTCTTCATGATGTCTCATGGGAAGAGGAATAGTCTTTGTCTTGTCTGTAGGAGGATACAAGACATTTGTAAACTTCTTGAGCTTCTCACCTTCCTTCCCTGGGATACATTTCTTTCCATCCCATTTGAAAACCTTTCTGTATTTCATCACATACGACTTCTTGTGAGGAAACTCCTCAAACTTCCTGAACTTGCTCCTCACAGCTTTCTCCAATTTCTTATAGAAATACGTGGCTTGATCATTGTTTGACGGGTTGGAGAATGGAGCCTGATATAGCATAGTCAAATCCACGTTCGTCCAGGAGTAGAATTGAGTCCAGCTTTTGTAATACTCCAATGGATATTGACCCCTTCTTCTTACTACGAACATGTTCTTTTCACCATCAAACATCCACGTCTTCACTGGTGTAGTAATGCCTTGTCTATCATGATAATGCTCTCCCAGTTGAATTAGATACCTCTCAGGTGGATAGGCAAATGTTTGTGACTCCCAACCTCCATCAAAATCAGAAGCGGGAACAGTCATATAATCTCTATCCCTGGTATCTTTATCTTCACTCGAGGCATCAGGTAAACTCGGTTGAGTTTCATCAGGAATATCAGCTTCGAAGTCAAATACTGGTGATTGTGAGGAATCACCTACCCCTGATCCTCTTTCAACTTTTTCTCCTTGCCTTGATCTTTCTGAATTCAGCTGCCTGATCAGCTTGTGAAGTTCTCTAAACTGCCTTGAGAATTCTCTGTTCACCTTCTTTTGATTCTCCAATTCAGTATTGTGAACCTTCTGAATATCAATCAGATCAACAATAATCTCACTTTGAGTTTCATTTTGGGCTTTCAGCTCTGCTATCTCAGCTCTGAGTTCCTTCTCTAATCTGAACTCCGGGGTTTCTACTGCCTTCCCCTTATCTTGAGCTGTGGGCTGAGAAGAAGATGGACCAGCACTTGAGCTTGTGACTGGTGGAACATAAGAATTCAGTCTTCTTCTGTTTGGGTCACTAGGGCCTTCTGTGTGGTGTGGTGCAGCAGCAAACACAGTCTCGGTCTCATCAGTCTCTTCAAATGTAACAGAAGCACCGAGGGGAGGATCCTCTGTAGCTTTCCGTTTTCTAACCAATGGAGTCTCCGTTGTCTCAGTCTCAACTTCCTCAAAGTCAACATCATCCAGATATGTGTCATAGTTTATGGACTCATCACCTTCAAAATTGAGTGCTCCAATCCGCACATCATTTAAATCAAATTCTTCCCAGTCAGAATCATCAGGAAGATCAACCACTTTCTGTTGAGGAGGAGGCATATAGTGTTCTTCTTCCACAGTTGCATTTCTGTTAACAGGGACCTCCTCTCTCACAATTTCAGCAAACTCTCCAAACTTATCACCGAATGGAATCTGATCCGACAATTTCTTCTTTGGATTGATCATTGGGAACACTTCAATACCCATCGGCTTTGTGTCATGGGTGTTATTGGTCTTCCTCAGGTTCGGGTATCTTGAATCCAGAACAGACTGGATAAACCTGGGAACAGCAGCAAACTTCTTGTCTCTTGACATAACAGCCTTCACATCTTCAAAAATCATCCGTGACCAGTTGAACCGAACACCTCTGATAAGTGACACCATTGCATGGGTGTGCACTTGGTTCAGCTGATCTGTGGAGCTCTTCTTTGCAATGACACATTTTTGCAAGTAATGTGCCAGCATTCTCCAATACGGTGGAATGAGAGCTTTCATAGTTGGTGGAGAAACTGTGATGTATCCCATCTCTCTTAAACACTGGGACACCATCTCTTTGTCAAGCAAAGTTGTATCTGCAGCAGTATCTTTCAGCCTGAGGGCCTGTCTGAAAGTTTCTTCAGTCAGCATGATCTCAGTTGCTTGAATCTTTGCCAGAATCTTATTTCCATCATCAGATACATAAGCTGTCTTCCAGAATTCTTGCATCATCCGCTTGCAAATCACTGGATTGGTTGTGAGTGCAAAATATAGACAGCATTTCTTGAGACCAGCTATCATTGAGAGATACTTCTCTTTGTATTCCGCCGGAGGATCCAGTAAGTAGGCCACCTGATTGTGATCCTTTACAAACTCCAAGTCCCTGCACTCACAAACACAGATAAACATCCAAAACACACGAAAACTCATTAGTTTTAGGGATTTCTCGAAAAACGGACAGCATAACAGCTTAAAATTGAATGAAAACCATTGAAAATATCATCAGGTACCTTTCCGATCGAAAAACAGGGTTTTCGATCGGAAAGCATCCGTCCGATCGGAAAGTGCCATGGTTACCGAGATGCCTGATCGAGAAGTGCTATCTCTGATCGAAAAGCCAACCTTCTGACCGAGAAGCCCAAACTTCTGATCGAGAAGTCCAAACCTCTGATCGAAAAGTCCAACCTCTCGATCGAGAAGCCCAACTTCTGATCGAAAAGTCCAACCTCTCGATCGAGAAGCCTCAGGCCATCGGTAAAAGATGGTCGAGAAGTACCCAGGGGCCGATCGAAAAGCTAATCAGCCTGATCGAGAAGCCCCTGGTTGATCGAAAAGCCCTTGTCATCTTCAATTCAGACCTGCAACTTCAATGAATATGCAATTTTTTGTTTGTTTTAACACATAAAAACGATCCTAAACACTTGCATTTACAGATCTTCACCCGTCCCAGCCACTAATCACAGGAAAATCAAATAATAAAAACATACTCAAGTCGATCCTGAGCGGGTCGAGCCGCACGCTTCAGTCGGGGGGCCATGGCTCGAAATTGATGCCGGGGTTGAGATCGGAGATCGATTCCGACCGTAGAGGTGCTTCGGATGACTGGAGCAGTGGCGGATGGTGGCGAATTGAGGAGAAGGAGCGGCGGCTAGGCTGTGGGTGATGGAGGGTGTTCGGGTGACGGTTTTCGATGAGGGAGGTGGTCGTGAGTTCGCAGGAGAGTGGCGAGGGTTGTGGTGGTGGTCGATGGTGGTGGCGGTTGTGAATGGCGGTGATCAGAGATGGTGGTTAGGTTGCTTAGGGTTTGGTTGCCGAAAAGAGGGAGACGGGGAGAGTGAAGGTCACCGATCTCCTCTCCCCTTTTGTTTTATTTCAAAAAATTTTTAAACGTTTCACTCCACCCCCTCCTCTTTTTAAAACTAGCATACACCACCCAAAACCTTTTTAAACTTGGATCAATATCACACTTGATTATTAATTTAAAAAAAAAAAAACTTCCCCTGAAATCCAACCCGAGAGATTTACGATCTGGCAACATTTACTTAAAAAAACACACAAACCAAATCAGAAGTTAATAAAAAAATGATTACAAAAAAAACTTAACAACCTGAATTTTGAGTGAAGAGGCGTTGTTAGGGATCATACCAGATTGTCTGTGACTGAGGAACCCTTTTCAGCTTCAGTTACATTCGCGTGTTCAGGCGATTGCTGGTATTTTGGTCCATTCTTTAAACTCATGCTGCTTTCGCTTACTCAAGCAGTTTCATCACATTATTTATATTTTAAGGTTTATTAATTATGAAAATCTATCCAGTTCACACACATAAGTCCTAGGTATATGTTGTACATTCTATCAAGCGCATCTGGTTTCCGTACAACATTTTTCACGACACCCTTCCTTAAGCCCAACGTCATGCTCCAGAGGGGTTGAGAAAAGAAAAGAATAGATCACAGAGGTTTTGTTGGATAATATACAACGTCAACTGAATTTTTGAAACATTTTTAACAACGTTCTCATCAGTGACAAAGGCTGAGGGTTTTGGACGCTTGAGGGTCTCTTTTGATTGTGCACTTGGCATCTTTTGGTTTGTCATATATACAATGTGATCTTAAAACGTACGTGGATCAGGGTGGTTCCAGGTCTCCGCTTTCGCAGAACAGAGGAGTCCTGACTCACGTACAACATTCCCAGGTCATTGCTTACGCAAAGCAGAGGGAATGGGATTTTTGAGCATGACATCAATACTTAGAACCGGGCGTGTGTCTCAGGATACCTGATGCACAGTCAAATAGTAATTGTACTAACCTAAGTGTGTGTTCCCTTTCAAGCATCATACGTTATCTTCAAGTGTTGTGATAAACCATACTTTTTGATTGATCGTCAGCAGAGCCTACCAAGCACATCGACCATGAATCACTGCTTTTCACTTCCACCTTACGCGTGTCAGTCAGCAAACACCTGGAAATTTATATAACGTCCCTCCTGGTCACTCAAAACCAGAAAAAAATTTAAAAGCACACAATTTAGAGAAAATACTTGACATTTTCTTATATCTTCCCCTTGCTTTTAGATTTTTTAAATAAGTAACTAAAAAAGGACACTATTTTTGTATTTTTAATTTTTTAATTTTTTTTTTTTTAATAAATGAAAGAAACAAATAGATACAGAAAATGATAAAGTTGCCAGACTACTCATCAAAGGCTATCATCCGAAGGCCCTTGAGACACATTTCAAAATTTGCACTTGGAAGGGGTTTTGTGAACATGTCCGCCACATTGTCATCCGATGCCACCCTCTCCAAATGAATGAGCCGTCGGTCATAGCAATCCCAAATGAAGTGCGTTTTGATGTCTATGTGTTTGGTTTTTGAGTGCTGCACGGGATTTTTCACAATTTGCAAAGTAGCATTATTATCACAAAAAATGGGAGTATCGAAAAAATTCAAACCGTAATCTCCCAATTGATGCTGCAACCAGACCACCTGAGAACAACAGGCAGATGCAGCAACATACTCCGCCTCGGCTGTCGACTGGGACACCGTGTGTTGTTTCTTACTCTGCCAAGACACCAGCCTGTCGCCTAAAAATTGAGCTCCAGCAGACGTGGATTTCCTGTCAAGCTCATTGCCACCATAATCACTGTCAGAAAAAGCATACAGGTTAAATCCAGACTCTTTAGGGTACCAGAGGCCTAGACGAGGCCGACCCTTTAAATATTTAAAAATACGTTTCACAGCAGAAAGGTGAGAGAGTTTAGGATTAGCCTGGTAGCGTGCGCATTGGCACACAGCTAGCATGATGTCTGGACGGCTGGCGGTCAAATACATCAATGACCCAATCATGGACCGATACATGTGTTCGCTCACTGGTTGCCCATCTGGATCCCTGGTAAGTGCAGGTCTTGCTGCCATGGGTGTAAAGACCGGCTTTGCATCCACCATTTTGTACTTTTCCAAAATCTCCGTGACGTATTTAGCTTGATGGATCAGGATCCCACTGTCACTCTGCTTCACCTGCAATGCGAGGAAAAACTCCATTTCGCCCATCTGACTCATCTCGAATTTTGTGCGCATAACCTTCTCAAAGTCTTTGCACAAGTCTTCATTTGTCGATCCGAAGATGATGTCATCAACATAGACTTGCACCATGATAATGTCTTGCCCAACCTCCTTTCTGAAAAGTGTCTGATCAACAATGCCCCGTGTGTAACCATGAGCAAGAAGATGATCAGTCAGAGTCTTGTACCATGACCGAGGAGCCTGATGCAACCCATATAAAGCCTTGTCAAGCTTGAAAACATGATACGGGTCTCCTCATTAATGAACCCTGGAGGTTGAGTGACGTAAACTTCTTCATCCATCTCAGCATATAGGAAAGCAGTTTTCACGTCCAACTGGTAGACAGTGAAATTCATATACGAAGCATATGCTAAGAATACCCGTATTGCCTCTAAGCGGGCCACCGGTGCGTACACTTCATCATAATCCACACCCTGAATTTGCTTGTGGCCTTGAACCACCAATCTGGCCTTGTTTCTGACAATCACACCATTATCATCCTTTTTGTTCTTATACAGCCACCTAGTAGTGATGACCTTTTTGTCAGCTGGCCTTTCTACTAACCTCCAAACTTGAAGCCGAGAAAATTGATTGAGTTCTTCATGCATAGCCTCCACCCAACTAGGATCGGTCAAGGCCATAGTAATGTTGGGGGGCTCAATCTGGGAGATGAAACAGGAGAACATGCAATGATTGATGTCTCCTGACTGGCTTCTTGTGACCACCCCAGATGCTAAGGGACCAATGATGTTATCTAAGGGGTGGTACTTCTGAATTCTGGTCTCTGCAGTAGCTTAAACTGGAATTTCAGGAGGCAGATTTGAGAGATCGGGTTCTTCATGTGTATCAGCTTTATTTTCAGGATCAGCTCCGAGTATCTGGGGAGAGTCGGGAGCTGGGTCAACTTCTGCATCTATTTCTTGTGAGTGAGTCTCCACAGGATCTACAGTCTCCTGTGCAGGTGTAGGATCTGTTACAGGAGCAGGGACGGGAGCCTTCGTGATGGAGTGTGAGACAGATGGTGCTGAAATTGTTTCTTCATAAAATTCCTCTGCTAAAACTGGGTCTAAACCCAACGGGCGGAAGAATTGATTGTAGTCGAAAGCTTGAGGAGGACCAACTCCGCCATCTGAAGGATTCTCTTCTAGCCAGTCCACATTTGTAGATTCCATCACAATCCCGGTGGTTTTGTTGAAGACCCTGTAAGCGGAGCTGGCAGAGTAACCTACAAAATAGCATTCATCAGCCTTAGCAGCAAATTTAGGAACATCAGTATTAACTAAGACTGTGCATAAACACCCAAAAGCCCGAAGGTGACCAATTCTGGGCTTATCATTGTAGATTAATTCATATGGCGTTTTCTGATGCCGCTTATTGATGAGCACCCTATTCTGGACATAACAAGCAGTATTAACTGCTTCCGCCCAAAACATGGTTGGCAACTTAGAATCACACAACATGGTGCGAGCAGCTTCAATTAGGGTTCTGTTTCTTCTTTTTGCTACGCCATTCTGCTGGGGTGTGTATGGAGCACTGTATTGATGCTCAATCCCTTTATCAGCACAAAAGTTGTCAATCGTCTGATTCTTGAACTCCGTGCCATTATCACTCCTAATGGTCTTCACTTTGTGCTTCAATTTATTCTCAATCAGCTTGATGAAGGCAATAAGGATACCTGCAACATCACTTTTCTTGGACAAGAAAAATACCCAAGTGAAACGAGAAAAATCATCAGTAATAACCAAACAGAATGCACATCGGTTAAGGCTTAACATACTGACGGGACCAAACAGGTCCATGTGAAGCAGCTCCAGCGGTGTTGATATTCTACTGTAGATCTTCGGTTTATGTGGGCGTTTGTGCTGCTTCCCCTTAGCACAAGCCACACATTTCTCCTTTAGGATAAATTCATTAATTGGAAGATCTTTGACAAGCCCTCCTCTGGCAAGTCGATTCAGGTTCTTCAAATTCATGTGCCCCAATCTTCGGTGCCACAGCTGTGCATGATTTTCAGCTGTCTTAGATATGAGACAGGCCACCTCAGATGTGGGGGGCTTCTGCATGTTTAGAACATAAGAGTTACCATATCTGGGTGTTCTCATAAGCACCCAGTCATCGGGAATGGAATATCCAGGTTTAAGAATAAGGCATTCTTTGTTGTTGAATAAGACTGGATAATCCCGATCACATATCTGTGAAACACTCAGCAAACTGTGCTTCAATTCCTCCACGTAATTGACATCGTGGAAGCTGAGACAACCATTTCGAACCGTTCCCTTCTGACTGATATAACCACCAACTCCTCCGGCGAACGACACATAACCTCCATCAAATTTCTCCAAGTCATGTAGAAGAGATATGTCGCCCGTCATATGCCTGGAACAACCACTGTCAACATACCATAGGTTACTGACAGGCCTCCTTGGCTGTTCCTGCATTCAGAGAAGATCAGTTAGATTTTGGTACCCAGGCCTTAACTGGTCTGGGTGAGACAGGTCTGTCCTTGATAGGACTGTGAATGTCTTTATTTTGGACATCACTGTGGTAATTTTCTTTCCCAAGCCCCTTTCCATTCTTCAGGTTTAATTTAGACTCTTTGACCTCTTGAAAAGACATTGAGTGTTTTTTGTACACTCCTTTAGGCTTGAAAGACAAATTAACTACCTTCGGAACATTCCACATTTCATCTTTTCTCTTTTTGACAGAATGAGGTATTGAGAAAAGTGGTGTTTCAGAAAACCTTCTTACAACAGGTTGAGGTGACACAGGTGATTTTTGAAAATTGTCCTGCTTAGGGTGAAAAACAGGTTTTGAAGGTTTAGAGGCCCTTGCAGGTTTTGTGAACATCTTTTTGTTATTCACCTTATTTTTCACTGTTTGAGGTGTCTGATTGGGTGACTTAGGGTTTGGCCTCTGTTTGTGGACCTGTGTTGGGCCTGGCTGCACCTTTTGGTTTGACGATGTAGACTTAGCCTTTGGTCTAGAATGAATTCCCGCCTGTGATTGTGGGAATGTGAACTTCTGCACCTTTTGGTTTGAAGGTCCAACTTTGGGCTTTGTGCCAACATGTGTTTGGCTCAAAGGAACAGTCTTTTGTTGGACCTTCTTAGGGTAGTAGGGCTCATAAGGTCGGTGCAGACAGTTTCTTGCCATGTGTCCTGGTTGGCCACACACATGGCAGGACTGTTTCTTTGTGTACACGGGAGCCTGTGGTTGGTTCCGCCCAGTGGATATCCAAGTTGGCTTTGAAGCGTTTTTATGGATCCAAAGGGCTTTACCATGGGGCTTAGTGGTCAGAACATACTCCCGCTGTACAGGTTTAAATTGGTCATATGCAGAATTGACCTCAGGGTACGGGACAAAATCTTGTGGTTTTGCATCCCGTACTTTCTGCACATTTTTAATGGGACAGGTCACACTGTCCTCAAATTTCTTCAGATCACCTGTGGGTTTGGGAACATCAGTTTGTGGTCCCTTACCCCTTCTTAAAATTCTAACAGTTCTAAGGGGTTTCACAGGTTTCAAATCACCTTTACCAACATTAAACACACCACAATCAGAAAATTTAGCACAATCATTAGACTCAGACGACTTAGAGGTGTTTGACTCAGACATAACACAAGTTTCAGTTTTCTCAAAAACAGAATTTTGAACAGAAAAATCAACTTCAGACTTCAAGGGACTTTTAGTGGACTCCTTGCAATTTATTACCCCTGCTTCATGTTTACCTTTATCTGCACAAGAAGTAAAAGGGTTAGTCTGGTTAGAAACAGGAGCAGATATTTTAATAGGACAAGCTGCCAATTTCTTTTCGATCTTAGCTTTAGCATCCAAGTTGGTCTTGGAACACTCATAGTCTGAGATCATTTCATGCATCAGGGGCATCGGTACTGTATGAGTGGATTTTTTATCTTTTATTTCAGTACCGAGTCCCAAACCAGAGTTGGCTTTTACATGACGCATTCGAGCGTCTGTGTTGTAGAAAAGTGAGCTAGCCTTCATCATTTCAGACACAATCTTATCATTTTGCTCAACTTTGGTTTGTGATGTTGCTAATTGCCCCTTAAGTTGCTCAAGTTCAGTTTTTAATGTGGCAATTTCTTCATTAGCAACTGTCAGATATGTGTTTTTGTTACTCAAGTCCCTTTGAAGATTTTTTATGTCAATTTTAGCAGCTTCAAGTTTCTCACTCAAGTTTTTACTTCTACCCTTATATTCCCTCAACTCTCTATCAACAAATTCACGATTTAGGGTTTCATTGAAAAACTTAGTTTGCCATTCTTTAGATTCAGTAAGAATAGTTTGACATTTAGAGTTAAGACATACCTCAGAGCTGCTTGCGGAGGATCCTGGAGTGATGTTTGCCATGAATGCATGTTGAAATTCCTCAGCTGCTTCCTTTTGTGCTTCCTCTTCAGCTAACAGGGCCACATGGTCAAGTGTAAGACTGAGGTCCTCCACCTGAGGTGTCCAGTCATATCCCGGTGTATGTTGAACCACCAGTGCCTTATCATTCTTTCCTGCCTCCTTCTTCATGTTCTCACTTCTGTTATCAGCCTTGCCTTCTCTATCCAGTTTCGGTTTGGTGCACTCTCTGGAATAGTGCCCATACTCATTGCAATTGTAACACCTCAGATTAGCCTTATTAAAGCTCAACTTGATTCCTTTTCCACCATTCCAATCCTTCTGTCCCTTCTTTGCCATGAACTGCCTTGCACGTAGGGCAGACATTCCCATCTGATACGATATGTCCATGTGCTCTAGATCATCAGGATTCACTTGATTCACATCATCAGGTGACAGATCCGTGGGAAGAAGTGAACCTGCCATGAGTGCCTGATAGCAACTCATAATTCCCACTCCAAGGGCAAAGCTGGGATCTTTGGTTAAAGCATTTACATCCAGAGAGACAATGTTTGATGCTCCTGATGAGCTTGACCCGGTGGCTTGTGCAATGAATCCCATTGTGGTTGATGGTGGACTGGTTGGAGCAACAGCCGGCTGAGAAATGAAAGCTTGGTTTAGGTGATTCATGAAAGCTCCATTGCCAGTTTTCCTTGCCCTCTTTTGTTTCTTCTCCTCATATGCTCTGATTGTGGACATGAGCTCATTTAGGGATGCGGTGGACATTTGTACCGTCTTCTCAATTAGCTCAATAGTACTGTCCCAATTGGGTGGAAGAGAGTTAACTAGCTTTCTGTTGACCTCCACTTGAGTGTATGTTACTCCAGCATCCTTCATCCCAGTGACTATCTTGATAAACCGCTGAAGTAACGTCTCAATATTCTCACCCGGGGCATAGTTGAAATCATTAAACATCTCCCTCAGATTCTCTTTGCGGGATTCCTTCATGTCATCATTTCCCTCATAAGCAGCTATAAGGGCATCCCACAATGTCTTTGCTGAGGTGTATTCCTTGAACGCTTCAGCAACTTCCGGGGATAGGGCCATGGTCAAGCCAGCTAGAGCCTTTCGATCTCGTTCAACCCTTTCCCAGTCCTCATCTATCCAATTTTGCTTGGGTTTAGGAACAGGAGGTTGACCCTGTTCCCCCGGAGTTGATGGGACATAATCTCCCACCTCGATTGATCGCATGATCTTAGCATCATGGTAGTTGACATAGTTGACGAACCTATATTTCCAACTCATAAAGTCTTTGCCAGACATCAGACGAGGTGGTCTGGCAGATGTTCCGATCTTAGAATCCATTTCCAAAGTGGCACTCGAGAGGCTCGACATGTCGAAGGCCATAACTTCCGAATCGAAAGATGGATTTATTGACAAGGAGACTTGATCGAAAAGTGGTTTACGGCTGAAAGAAGCTGATCGAAAAGTACTTTTCGATCAGGATGATGCGGGTCGAAAAGTCTGTCCCGATCGAAAAGTGAAGGCTGGATCGAAAAGTCTCGAAGGGGACTTTTCGATCAAGGAGCACGATGGATCGAAAAGTCACAGGGGACTTTTCGATCAATGGAGGTTGATCGAGAAGTCACAAGGGGACTTCTCGACTGAGAGGGTCGGATCGAAAAGTCTTTGAGGGGACTTTTCGATTGGTGAAGCAGATCGAGAAGTCTCAAAAGGGGACTTCTCGATTGGGCAGGCTGGTCGAAAAGTCACTTAGGGGACTTTTCGAGCAAGATCAATGGATCGAAAAGCCACAAAGGGGGCTTCTCGATCGATTTAGGCGGCTGAGGAGGGCTTTTCGACCAGAAAACCTGATCGAAAAGTGGCAAGGAGGATCGAAAAGTCTCAAAAGCACACGCACAGCCTTCCGAACCTTCTGTCACGTGATGTAACCTGCACAAAACACCTCCGAAAGTGCTAAAAGCTGAAAATCACCAGAAAACTCAAATCGTTAGTACTCAAAACCTTGAATCTGATATCGCGAGAGCCTCGAAACTTGCGTTTCTTGGCTCTGATACCAATTGTAATGATCAAATAAACCCTCACGCGATATCTAAATTAGTGAAACCGTGCGGAATCCGGTTTAACTAGGCGATTCAAGAACAAACACACTAAACATTAATCGAAAAGTGTAATAAAGCAAGTAAAGACAAACCGATTAGAAGAAACCACTTAGATTGATTGCTAATTACACCTTGATCGAAATTCTCTGTAAGAATTTCGATATCACCACTAACACCCACAAAAAACACAAGCAACCTTTACATAACATAATGAAACCCTATATATAGGTAAAGGGTTTCGTAAACCCCTAGGCCCATGTTGCCAAAATCGGACCTAAACCCCTACACATATTAGCCCATTTACATATTATAACTAGCCCAAAACAACTAAACAAGCCCAAATCAATCTAATGCAAAAGCCTTAAATTTCAGGTCTCTTCACTCTGTTGACTTTAGCAATTAGGCTTTTGTATACCCATTATTATACGAGCATGCACTTAAGTCTAACGTTTGATATTCTATGATTTCATGTGAATGTTTTGTCATTTTATGTGACACCTAAACTTATGGTTTTATGTGATATATCTATACAACTATATATATATATATACACACACACACACACACATATTCACATGAGTTATCCTATGATTTTATGTGACAAATGTCATATAACTAATGTATTACATATTTTATGTGACTGACTAAGGTTTATATTTTTATAAACGTCACGCGTTAAACATGTGTTCGTATGTATATTCATATAGTTATTGTTTACGTTTCTCGTTAACCTCGTTAGCCTCGTTAACCTTTCCTAAACTATGGGGGACTGATTTGTCATTTTCTAAACTTGTTTTAAATTCAATCAAACTAGAGGGACTTCTCTTATAATAGTAAAAACTTGATTTCCTATTAGGAAAAGTGGCCAGGGACTAATCTTGCCAAAATGGCAAACTTGAGTTGAGAATTCATTTGTAAAAATATAACCGACGTCCATACATGCCGCCATTGTTATTCTGAATTAATTTCCCATACGTTACTCCATCCAATCGACGCCACCGTTCAAACTATAATCGATCGTCCCCATGACTATCATCCTTGTTCATGAAATTCTCTTTGCCCGAAGGAGCCGGTGGAACCACCGAAGAACACCGCTGTCGCCTTAGACTTTTGTTTCGGTTCCGACTTGTTCACAACTTCAAAGAACGGTAAGCTTAGTCACGGATTTCAGATTTGGGTCAACGACTTGATGGTTGGCGTGGGAAGTATGTGAGATTTGATCATAGAACGGCTGGAGGCACCACAATCCATTCCGATGTCGGGTTCAAGTCTCGGACCGTGTTCATCGCCGTCGTTTGTATTCGGAGTTCGTCTCCATCACTGAGGTAATCATAAAGCTCCTTCGTAATCTGTTTGTAGCGACCATTATTCACTGCTCGAAGCTTTTCCGGTTCATAAATGGTGCTTCGGGTGGTTTAGGGTTCTTGTTGTAGAAGATGATACTCGAAGCATAGGTTTGATGGATTTTCTTTGTCAAGTTATAAATCAAACAATCAGGTAGCCGGGTGGTCTTTAGCACAATTATTAACCCCAAGGTCGTCGGATCGAAACCCTCATGTACCCTATCTTTTTATATAATTTTTCAGTAAACCGAACAAAATCTCAGTAAACTATGGAGATAAAACACTTTTAATCGGACGGCTAACCAAAACTAAGTCTTATCCCAGTGGTTAGAGCGTTGGGCAGTGGTCTGGAGGTCATGGGTTCTAACCTAGTGACCGCTATTCTTTTTCTATTTAATTGTTTTCGCATAAACTTGAACTTGGTTTGACAAAAAAATAAATCACCGATCGTTCCCCATGTTATTTTGACCCGTAGAAATCCCCGTAGACATCGTTATCTTCATTTTTTGTTTATATCTCGTTGGTTATATAAAAGGGTTATCATATATAATATTGGTTATTTAACGGTGATTTATAAAAGAATATACATTTGGAAAAATATATAAATATATGAATTTAGGAAATATAAAAAAATAAACGTTTTAATAACCTTTATATTTATATATAATCTACGTATACAAATAATGTATTTTTTTCGTGCGATATAGACCCTCTAAACGTTAGAATTATACAATTATAGAAGTATATAAAGTAAGTATAAACATATAAGTACATTTGCGTACACATTATTGATATAGATATATATTTGGACTTATATACGTATATACCTACTTTTATTAATCGATTTCATGAACAAATAATTGTTGTTTAATAATATACTTTTCGTCGATCTTCGTAATCGTCATGATTTTATTTTATTGGCAATGTGCCACCGTCGACTCGTTTTGAACTATTGAACTCTCAACATTTCAAAGTTTGATATTAGTTACCTTTCACCGTTGGTCTAGACCTAGTCGTTTCTCAATTGAACACACAGTTATATATTTATGCTCGTTAGGTGCTTGGTAGATTACACAAGACCCGTTATTTGCTATTTGTTGTGGTTATTTATCTGGAATTGCTATGCACCCAAAGGTGAGTTTCACGGCCCCATTTTACTGTTTTAATACTGTTGGGGGAGATTAACATGCATGATTTATACAACTGAGATAATTAGACTTTTATATATCACTTGAAGTACTTGTAGCACACTGATACAACAAAGTCCTTCTTATGGTACCGTTAGTATTAATGACGATAGCGGGCAATATATTGTAGTACTACTGGGTCTGACAAACCCCACCCGGGTCAGTCGCTCTGGCACGATTAGATATCGAACGGGTGTTATATTCGTCCTAAACACAACAAGGAAAACTATAAACAACTGTTTGCTTCGGTGACCATCAACGTGCGAAGTCTCATGTATATAGCCTAGCTAGCTATTTGATATATATTAGTGATTATGCTCTTACAACTTGACTGTTATTGAACAGTCAATCTTAAACTCAACTTGACTATTGTTGAATAGTCAATCATAAACTCAACTTGATTGATGTTGAACAATCGATCTTAAATTGAACTCGAACTGTTTTTCAACTGATAAACCTGTGAACTCACCAACCTTTATGTTGACACTTTTTAGCATGTTATTTCTCAGGTTGCGGATGTTCGAGTATTACGAGTACGCATGCATGAGTCTTGAAACACTTTTAATGTCTTTGAACAAGCCACGTCACCTTGGGTGACAAAGATCTTACATAAGTATTTTTGTTGTATTTACGCTTCCGCATTTGTAAAACTCTAATTACATATTTTAATGAAAGATGAAACGTTTTTATTAATTATTGGTCTTTTGGTGTAGCTAATGGACGGCGATCCTGGTTTGTCACGCTCCCTGCAGCGCGTTATCGCGCGTGGGATTTTTGGGGGTGTGACAAATGTACTCAGACTCTGTTGCAGACATAGCAACTGTGGTTTGCTT
Source organism: Deinandra increscens subsp. villosa (assembly GCA_039602395.1). Classification (NCBI taxonomy): domain Eukaryota; kingdom Viridiplantae; phylum Streptophyta; class Magnoliopsida; order Asterales; family Asteraceae; genus Deinandra; species Deinandra increscens. The sequence continues at coordinate 115,293,776 of JBCNJP010000027.1, read as the reverse complement.
CTTGCTCTTCCAATCCACAGTGCCTCCATTTAGAACGAAGACTTACCCAGACTGAGACTTCGTGTCATCTCTATCAGTCTGAAATCTAGCATCACAGTATCCGGTCACTTTGAGCTCTTGATCTGGATTTCCCCCATACACCATAAATAAATCTCCTGTAGCCCGAAGGTACTTGAGAATGGTCTTAACAGCAGTCCAGTGACTTTCACCTGGATTCTGTTGATACCGGCTAACGATATTTTGTGCGAACGCTACATCAGGCCTAGTGCATCTCACCGCATACATTATAGAGCCTACAGCCGAAGCATAAGGAACTCTTTGCATACGCTTTACCTCATCAGGTGTAGAAGCACCTTGTTTGACCGACATACCAAGTCCTTCCTGCATAGGTACATTACCACGCTTGGAATTCTCCATCTTGAATCGCTTCAAGATCTTATCAATATAAGCACTTTAACTTAGTCCAATCAACCGCTTAGTTCTATCTCTATAGATATTGATTCCAAGAATGAATGCTGCTTCTCCCAAGTCTTTCATGGCAAAACACTTTCCAAGATGGTTTTTGACATCTTGCAACATTGGAATGTGTTTTCCTATGATCAATATGTCATCCACATACAAGACCAGGAAAGTAACATTACTCCCACTAGCTTTGCGATATACACATGGCTCATCGGGATTTTGAATGAAACCAAACTTTTTGATTTCTTCATCGAACCGTTTATTCCAACTTCTCGATTCTTGCTTTAGTCCATAAATGGACCTTTGAAGCTTGCATACTTTGTTGGGATGTTTTGGATCCACAAACCCCTCGGGTTGATCCATATAGACTTCTTCGTCCAAGTAACCATTTAAGAAGGCAGTCTTAACATCCATTTGCCATATCTCAAAGTCATAGTATGCTGCTATGGCTAAGAGAATCCTAATAGCTCTAATTTCAGCAACTGGTGAAAAGGTCTCATCATAATCAACGCCAAAACGTTGAGTATACCCTTTCGCCACGAGACGAGCTTTATAGGTGTGTACATTTCCATCTATGTCGGTCTTCTTCTTGAAGAGCCATTTACACCCAACGGTTCTTGCGTTATGAGGAAGATCAACCAGGGTCCAAACGTGGTTATCTTGCATGGATTTCATTTCCACATTCGCAGCTTCAAGCCATTTGTCAGATTCTGGATCTGATAATGCAGCTTTAAAATTCGGAGGCTCATCAAGATCTCCTGCTACGTTTTCCTCGGATTCGACTAGACCAATCCATCTATCCGGTTGACGTATGACCCTTTCGGATCTACGAAGTGGAATCACATCATCATCATCGACTTGAGGTTCATCACTTTGAACATTTTCCCCCCCAAGTTGATGATTGCTAGTTATTTCAGAAGGTGAAACATCTTCCAATAGTTCTACAATTCTCCCACTGTTCTCTTGAGCTATAAAATTCTTCTCAAAGAATTCAGCGTATCGAGCAACACGAACAGTGTTTTCGGAAGGATTGTAAAAGTAGTAACCCATTGTTTCCTTTGGGTATCCTACGAAGATACACTTAGTGGTCCTGGGTTGTAGTTTGTCAGGCGTATCGCGCTTCACAAGTGCCTCACATCCCCAGACTCGTAAGTAAGACAACACAGGGACTTCTCCATGCCATAATTGATATAGTGTCTTTTCAACCTTCTTGGTTGGAACCATATTTAGAACGCGTACAGCGGTTTCTAGAGCAAAATCCCAAAATGATAATGGGAGAGTTGTAAGGTTCATCATCGACCTCACCATCTCTAGTAAGGTACGATTCCTCCTCTCAGATACTCCATTATGTTGAGGTGTATAAGGAGGAGTAAGTTGTTGGACAATTCCACACGCTTTTAGATAATCCTTAAATTCTTGGCTTAAGTATTCACCACCACGATCCGATCGAAGGATCTTGATGGTCTTACCGAGTTGATTTTCAACTTCGTTCTTAAACTCTTTGAATGTTTCAAATACCTCATGTTTATGTTTAAGCAAGTAAACATAACCATGCATTGTTTTAGTCAAAAATTCACTTAGGAATCCTGTATTCCAAACTTAGATTGTGAGGTAGTGTGCTTAATGATCAAATGAGCAGATAATCCAAGCTAGGATGATGACACAAGGATTTAGCGAGGAAAACTCCAGAATCCTTTGAGTTTCCTCTAGGAATCCTGGATAAAAACCTCGGGTGCCGGCCGAAAAACCGCCACCTAGTCAATATTATTGATAATCAAACAGTTCGTTACAACGGGTTGGAGGTTTGATCGATCAGGACTAAGTGGTACAATGATTTGAATTCGTAAGTGAGCTAAAGTGCGTATATTGTGTGTCTCCTACTGATCGAATCCTCGATTTATATAACAAATACAATAATAACAAACTTTCTGGGATTCCCGGGATCCTATCGCCCAACTAATTCGACCGTTAAGGTCCTCTCCGTCCACTTGGTCCACGATCTTCGTTAGCTGGGGCTTAAGTTTCGGAGGTTGTTGATGACTCCGGTGATACCTGGTCAAATAAACATGTGGGAAATATGAGGGTTAGTAAAAATAATATAATCAGGATACCTGAGTATACGAGATTCCCAGATGACAATAGGATTCCTGAACTGTGAGAGCTTCCTGCGAGCATCCTGAAAATACACCCTCAACAATTGCCCCTTGAATTTCAACAGGTGTGGATAAGTTTGACAGCTGTTAAAATTCAAAAAGATGCCATTTTAACGGCGTGTAGACGGTAAAAGCAGTTAGGATGTGACTGTTTTCTCGGCGTCCAAGAGATGTGACGTTTTTCTTTAAATAGGAGATAAATTCATGAGATCTTCACCATCTTCTTCGCAAAAACCTCTCGAGCTTCTCCGATATTCCAGGTCAGTCCCCTTTTTTCTTTCTCGTTTTCCTTCCTGTTTTTCGGCCATGGCCAAGAAAAACACACGGTCGTCTTCTTCGCTAAGCTCTCCGATTGTCGAAGATTTCCACGATCAGGGGTATATCATCCCCTGTGAGGAAGAAACTTGTACCTTCGACAATCGCGACATTCTCGAGTTGAAGAATTCCGGCATCTTTCCGCCGGAAACTGTTTTCCGACCTTTCGATTCTCTCACCAAGTCCGATTTCATGTCCACAACTTGGGTCTGTTTCATGTACTACCCTTTTTCGCTCGGAATGACATTCCCCTTTCCAGAGCTTGTCACTCAGTTTTTCAAGACCACCCGGCTTTCTTACTCCCAAACCATGCCGATGGTCTGGAGAATCTTGTATTCTCTGGATCAGTTGAACCAAACCAGGAATCTCGACATTGGGATTCCTGAGATCTGTGAAGCATATAAGTTAAGAACCCATGGTTGTAGCCGGTTTGTTCTCCAGGCTCGTACTTCCACCTCCCAGTTGATTCCCCGAGCTTCCCATAACGATCATGATTGGAAGAAGCGTTTTTTCTTCGTCAAACGAGACTCAATTCCTGGGGGGACGGAGTTGCCGTTGAAGTGGGTTGAGAAGGGTAGGATATTGATGTTTCTTGTTGTTTGCTGAATTTCCAATATGTTTTTAACTTTTCTGTTGTTTTCTCTTTTACAGCACCCAAGTTTGAGAACCTTATCAAGAAGCAACCTGATTTCAAGAAGCTCGAAGCAATTTACCAGATTCCTGCCAGCGAAAGAGCCCTGGTTCTTGAAGCAACAACCAGCGAAAACAGCTATTCAGCCGACCACACTCCCGCCATGTCTGGTAAGTCTCTGTAGGATTCTGAATTCTTTATTTATTCGAGCATCCTGGATACTGATAACCTGTTTCTGTTTGCAGCTCCCAAATCCAGCGCCTCATTTTCCCTGAAGGATCTTGACAGCCTACTCAAAGTCAAGAAGGAACAACTTGAGCATCCCACCATCTCCAAGCCGCCTGTCAGCCGGCCAAAGGCCTCGGCTTCCAAGAAGAGAAAGGCCCCTGAAACTCCAGCAGCTCCCGTGGTGTACCTGGAATCCTTTGAAGATCTTGCGCCTTCCGAGGTCAGCAACAAGATCCTCTCGATGCAGACCATGATCAACCTGGTAAGAAGCTCAAGTAATGTCTATGTTAGTTTCATACCTGTTACAGCCGCTGATCAGGATTCCTGTTTGTGTAGGGTATCGAGAAGCTGAGCTTCCAGGCTATGGACATGGAGAAGAAGCTTGCCGAAGCCAACGAGAAGATCCAGGCTCAAGCTGAGACTGCTAAGGGTAAGACCCTTCTCTATGAGCATAAGCTCATTGAGCAGCGTCAAGCCCTGGAAGCCAAAATGGCCGCTGATGCTGAAATTGGCCAACTCTCGGCTGCCCGGAGCGTCCTAGAATGCAAAATTCAAATGGCAGAAGAGGCCGAAGCGGCTGGCTTTCAGGTGCCAGGTTGGGACATCGCAGGCTGGAGGCTAGTCTTGGAATCGTTGGGAGGAGATGGTGATGGGGAAGGAAAAGATGGGACCGATGGTGGTTCTTCAAAGGCGATTCCGGATTCTCCGGTGGCGGCGACAAGGGCTTATGTGATAGAGCTGGGAGCGGGCAAGAAGCTGGAGGACGTGGTGAAGCCGGTGGAGGAGGAGAAGACAGTGGGCGATGAGGATAATGCAACGGTCTGAGCCCACTTTTTAGGTTTTTTTGGGTGAAACTTTTTCCTATTTCATGTAATGAACAAGTAACAGACAACAATGGTAGGGATCCTGGTGGAGGGATCTTGTGTTTACAAGACGAAACCAGGATTCCTAAAAACAATCTTTTGACCTTCGAGCTTCTCAAGTGGAGGGATCCTGAGGTTCTCAGGACGAAGCTTGAGAAGCTCACAACCTTCCGTAATTATCAATAATATTAGTATCTTTTAGCTTCTCATGTTGTGCTTTGTATTGAAATTTCCACAAATAGGATTGGTTTACAAAAATTAGTTAGAATCTAAAAAAAATGACTTGTATGTTGGAAAACCATTCGAGACTTAAATAATATAATAGGTTAGTCTTCAAAACTAAACAGTAAAAACTGACCTTTGAATTTTACCTTAGTCGATTTTCCGATTTCAAACAATCATATCTTCTTTCACCTGATTTGGGATTCCTACGGGAATCCTACATGCACTTTTCTCAGCACTTGCCTCAATTTCCTCCAAAACCTGAAACAATTTTGAGAAGCTTCTTGGCCTCCGGCCGAAGCTAATACTTCCGAGAGTAAACAAGTTAAAAATAAGCTGGGGATAAACCCGGGATTCTTGGGACTAAGCCAAAACTGGGGACAAGCCCGATAAACTTGGGACTAAGCCAAAACTGGGGACAAGCCCATACGTATGTGACATGAAAATGTCAAAACCTTAGATAACACGTCAGTGTTATAAACCTTGAGAATCCTCCCAGCAGCCTCCAGTGACAAGATTGTCAGCCACCCCTGGAGTGGACTGGTCCGGCCACCTTTAGCATACTGGGGGACAACGTGCGCTACTGGCGAGGGTCGTGCGCTACTGGCGATTACCCAAACTTAGGAGAGGAGTCAGCCTCTCAAACCTTAGAAGGTGTGCGGGACACCTTAAACGTAGGAGAGGTGGCCAACCTCTAACTGGGGATATACCCAAAATTCTCTAAGATTCTCAAAATCTGCAAAACACTCAACGCTTGGTGAGGGGTGGGTGTTAGCTTAGCTAACACCACTCCGATGCTTAAGTCAGTAATATGTCGTAAAAATAATAAGAATAAATTGAAATAGGATTAGTATACATACCTTGGATTATTTACACAGTGAGGATCCCGGGGATTCCGCCTGAGATTCTCAATGGGATTCTCACATAAAATATGCTTTAAGATGAATGGCATTCCAAGCTCTTGGTAGAGGTTCTCCTTCCATATTCACCAAACGGTATGCCCCTTTTCCTTCTTCAGAATCTACAAGGTAAGGGCCCTCCCATTTGGGTGCTAACTTCCCGTCCGCAGGGTTGGTAGTATTTTGGAAAGCCTTCCTCAAGACCAAGTCACCTACTCGGAATCTTCTTAACCTGGTATTCTTGTTATAAGATTTCGCTATCCGCTGTTGATAAGATGTCATGCGGATTCTGGCCATATCTCTGAGCTCCTCAACTGTTTCGAGATCCTGAAGGAGATTCTGGCTGTTGGTTTCAGGATCCTGGCAGTTGACTCTGGCTGTCGGGAATACCATCTCTGTAGGGATCACAGCTTCTGCCCCAAACACTAACGAGAATGGCGTTTGGCCAGTAGCATTCTTAGGTGTAGTTCTGTCTGCCCAAAGGACAAACGGCAGCTCCTCAGCCCATTTACCTTTCTTGGAGCCCAACTTCTTCTTGAGATTGTTTATGATGATTTTATTGCTGGATTCTGCCTGCCCATTAGCCTGAGGGTGGACAGGTGTTGAAGTGATCATCTTGATGCCCCAACTTTCACAAAAGTTTGTTGTTCTCTTGCCTATAAACTGGGAGCCATTATCGCATATGATCTCTGCCGGAATCCCAAATCTGGTGAGGATGTTTCTTTTGATGAAGGATATCACTTCTTTCTCTCTTACTTGAACATAGGCTTCTGCTTCAATCCATTTGGAAAAGTAATCCGTCATGGCAAGCATAAACACTTTTCCTCCGGGAGCCTTTGGCAGCTTACCCACAATATCCATGCCCCACTTCATAAACGGCCATGGGGATACTATAGGATGCAGATGCTCAGCGGGTTGATGGAGGATATTGCCATGCCTTTGACAAGCATCGCATTTCTGTGAGAAGCTCGCAGCATCCTTCTTCATAGTTGGCCAATAATATCCGAACCTGAGAACTTTAGAGAACAGTGCCCTGCCCCCGGTATGGTTCCCACAATCTCCACTGTGGATGTCTTCAAGCACCTCTAGAGCTTCTGACTTCTCTAAGCACCTTAAGTAGACACCTGCAAGAGATCTTCTATATAGGATATTATCAATTATAGTATAGGGTACTACCTTTGTGCGAAAAGCTCTGGGGTTTTCGTCCTTGGGAATCTCCCCATCTTTGAGATACTTCCGGATCGGGTAGGTCCAGGACTCTTGAGCATCTTCAGGATTCTCAACATCTGCGCCTGCATTATCGTCAACAGCCTGAGCTTCCTGTAGAGCTATCGCTGGCGTCAAGATGTGAGTTATTGGAATTTTGACATCCTCAGGGATCCTGAGCGATGAAGCCAAGTTTGCCAAGGCATCGGCTTCTGCATTATCTTCTCTTGGTACCTGCGAAATGCTAAAATTTTCGAAAAATAGAGATAATTTTTTAACAATCTCAAGATATTTGATCAGATTCTCCCCTCTTACTGCATAGGAGCCATTAAATTGGTTAGTTAATAAGAGAGAATCAACAAACACTTGTATAGATAGGATTCCCATATCCCTAGCCAGCTGTAATCCAGCAATTAAAGCTTCATATTCAGCTTCATTGTTGGTAGCCTGGAATTCGCAGGATATGGATAGAGGTATTATGTCCCCCTGTGGCGATTTTAGCAGGATTCCTAGCCCTGTTCCTCTGACATTTGAGGATCCGTCAGTATAGAGGATCCAGTCTTCCTTGAGCTTCTCAAGCTGCTGGACTTCCTTTTCAACTTCTGGTTCAATGTCACTGCTGAAATCCGCCACAAAGTCAGCTAATGCTTGGGACTTGATTGCTCTTCTTGGTTCATACTTGATGTCATAGGCACTCAGCTTGACCGCCCACTTAGCCATCCTTCCTGACATTTCTGGCTTCCTGAGAACTGCCTTAATAGGATAGTTAGACATCACAACTATAGTATGGGTTTCAAAATAATGTCTGAGTTTAGTGGAAGCCATTATAAGAGATAAAATTAACTTTTCAAGGTGAGAATACCTGGATTCTGCGTCTAGCAGAGTTTTACTTACATAATATACCGGATGCTGCTGATTTTGATAGTCTTTTACCAGGACTGCACTGATTGAGCTTCCGGAAACAGCGAGATATAAATACAGCGGCTCCCCATCTTCTGGTTTCATTAACAACGGGGCTGCTGACAGGTAGTCTTTTAGGCACTTCAGAGCTTCTTCATGCTTCTCAGTCCACTCGAATTTCTTATTTTTCCTCAGGATATCGTAGAAATCCTTGCTTTTTTCTGAGGATCTTGAAATAAACCTGTTGAGTGCTGCGATTCTCCCTGTCAACCTTTGTACTTCTTTAACATTCGATGGGGACTTCAAATTTAGGATCGCTTTGATCTGCTCTGGACTTGCTTCGATCCCTCTTTCGGTAACCATGTAACCTAGGAATTTTCCAGCTCGCACCCCAAAGTGGCACTTAGAGGGGTTGAGCTTCATGTTATACTGATCAATGATATCGAAGGCCGTTTGGAGATCCCTGACATGATCTTCAGCTTTTTTGGATTTCACTACCATGTCATCTATGTAGACTTCCATCGTGTCCCCCAGTTGCTCTTTGAACATCATATTAACGAGCCTCTGGTAGGTAGCACCTGCATTTCTCAAACCAAAGGGCATAGCAGTGTAACAATATATACCTGTTGGAGTCATAAAAGCTGTATGCTCCTGATCGCATGGTTCCATCTGAATTTGTTGGAATCCTGCTGAAGCATCCATAAAGGTGAGCATCTCGTGGCCAGCCGTGGCATCTACCATTGCGTCGATATGGGGGAGTGGAAAAGGATCCTTAGGACATGGCTTATTCAAGTCTGTGTAATCGACACAAACTCTCCACTTTCCATTCTTCTTCTGGACCACCACCACATTTGCTAGCCACCTAGGATATTTGACTTCTCTGATCATCTTCGTTTTGAGAAGCTTGTCAACTTCCTCTTGGATGATTATATTCTTCTCTGGAGCGAACTTCCTCCTTTTTTGCTGTATAGGCCTAAAAGAAGGATCTAAACCCAGTTTATGAGTAATTACATGTTTAGGGATACCTGTCATATCTTCATGCTTCCAGGCGAAAGTTGAAGTTCTAGCTTTGAGAAGCTGGAATAATTCCTGCTCAACATTTGTTGGGATGCTTGTTCCCACGAGCACCTTGATTTCAGGATTCCCAGGGTCTAGAGGCACTTCTTTGACTTCCAGCTCCCTGTCCTCCTGCACTTCAGGTGCCTTTTTCTGTAATTGCTATCCCTTCGTCACCTTAGTGGTGTTCTTCATCGAAGTTGAATAACAGTTCTTAGCTTCCTGCTGGTCGCTTTCAATTCTTACAACTCCCCAAGGCGTGGGAAGCTTGATACATTGGTGATAAGTTGAAGGGACTGCCTTCATCTCGTGAATCCATGGCCTGCCAAGAATAATATTGCAACAAGAGAGAGAATCTATAACACATAATTTTTGCATAGAGTTTACCCCCTCTATATATACCGGCAGCCTGATATCCCCAACGGTGCTTTTAGTTTCACCGCTGAAGCCAACTAGGACTGAGGATCTTGCAACTATTTCAGTTTCTGGGATCCCCATCTTTTTGAGTACATCAAGACGGATTATGTTTACTGAGCTTCCATTATCAATCAGGATCCTGCGAACAAAATGGTTAGCAATATATAAAGTAACCACAAGACTATCATGATGAGGATCCTGAACATGAGAACGGTCACTCTCATCAAAAGATATTAGTTTGTCCTGAGTTAGGGTGGACGTCCGGACAGGTCTGTCATCCTGTTCAGATTTGGACTCCTTAGCATGCTTCTTGGCTGAGGAATACGAAGTGCCGCAGATGTCTGAGCCTCCTGAGATGAAGTTGATTATCTGGGCATCCTGTGGTGGAGAAGCTGCTCTCTGAGGCACCTTGTCGGCTTCCTGAGTCTTGACCTTCTTTCTGCCTATCAATTATTTAAGATGCCCCTTGCTGAGTAGATAGCTGATTTCCTTTCGGAGTGCTATACATTCGTCTGTTAGGTGGCCAAAATCTTCATGGAAGGCACACCACTTGGTCTTGTCTTTCCAGGATCCTTGCTTGGTATCCTTCCTGGGCCATCTCGCTTTTTCACCTAGATCCTGCATAGCACACATCAAACCACCAATATCAACGGAAAAACAGTATTCAGATACCTTAGGATACTCCTCATCGTCGTCGTCTTGGTCAACAGCATTGACTTTGGGATTTTCCGGTTTGGAAAATGGACGAGATCTATATGGCTTCTTGGGGGATTCCGCCTTTTTGCTGTTGGGATCATATTTAGGAACCTCCAATCTTTGGTGGATCCTCTTGTCATCTTCCAAACGGATAAATCTCAAGGCTCTACTGCGTACTTCGTCAAGGTTCCTGCAAGGAGCCATGACAAGGTCATCATAAAAACGTGAATCTTTGGAGAGCCCCATTTTAAAGGCTTCCACGGCTGCTGCCATATCCAGATTAGGAATCTCAAGAGACTCTCGTCCAAATCTGGCAATGTATTCCCTGAGAGGCTCATCTGGTTTCTGGATTATTCGGTATAGGTCACCCGTGAGCTTCTCAAAGGTCCTGCTGCAAGAAAATTGATTGTTAAACAAGTTAACTAAATGAGAGAATGATGTTAAAGTGTTAGGAGGGATGCTCAGTAGCCATTTCATGGCTGGTCCTGTTAAGGTTGATCCAAAGCCTTTGCATAGACAGGCTTCTTTGATTTCTATCGGAATAGGATTGATCTCCATACGCTCCCGGTAATACGCCACGTGTTCCTCAGGATCCGTGGTTCCGTCGTAAAGCTTCATGCTTGGAGTCTGGAAACGCTTCGGGATCTCCACTTGGGATATTGGCCAAGTAAATCTAGAGATCTTGTGGCTTTCCAAAGGAACTTCAGGAATAGGTTTCAGGATCCCTGGAACATTTGATATCATTTCTTTCAACTTCTGGAGCTCCCTAGCGATACTTGGATGAATACCTGCATCATAAGGAGCACTGTAGGGCTATATTATGTAAGGCATGAACATTAGTTGGGCTTTTGTATTTGGGCTTAATCTAGCTTAGTTAATAGGCCATGTGGGCCATTTAAATGTTTATGATTGGGCTAGGTTAGTGTTTATGATTGGGCCAAGCTCAAGTATGAGGTGGTATAAATACCACCTCATTGTAATCGGTTTCACGAAGCTTTTCAATACACAATTTCAGTTTACGATTTCTGTCTCCATAGTGTGTTTACGATCAGCTTCAATAGTAGTTGTTCTTCATTCAAGACTTCATCTTTCTCCTAGATCTAGTCTATTCTTCTACTATTCTTCTTGAATCAATCGTGTTTGAGGATTCCGCACTCATTCACGATCAAATATCGTGTAGGTTGTTTGATCTCGGACCTACAATTGGTATCAGAGCTAAGAATCTTCGATTCGAGGCTCACACGATATAGATTCAAGCAGTTTTCTGGGTTTTTGGGCTGTTTTTTGAAGATTTGAAGGTGTGTTTGGCGTTTACGATTGTACCTGCTGCTGTTCTTTGTGTTTGCGATCACTTTTCTGGGTTTGTTGGGAGTTTACGACATCAAGATTGAATTTTTAACCGTTTACGATTGTACTTTTTGGTGTTTACGACTTTTCTTGATCGTAATAGGCGTTTACGATTTTGCATCATCGTAATCACAGGATCGGAATTGGAGTTTACGATCAATTTGATCGTATTTGGTGTTTACGATCATCGCTAATCGGAATCAGGGTTTACGACATCCGGAGTCGTAATCGTTGATCGTAATCTGGTTTACGACATTTTAATCGGAATCGGTGTTTGCGATTAGGTTTGGATCGGAATCAGTGTTTGCGATCGTAATCGTGTGTTTCCGATCGTATTCGGTGTTTTTTATCGTAATCTCAGTTTTTGGACGTTTGGACTTTAGTTTTAGGTTTCCTAAGCTATTGAAATGGATTTTGAGCCGAGCATGTATCAGAAATTGGACTTCGAGATCGGATCTATAACTCGTCCGCCAAGACTAACTTCAGCGGATAATTTCTTAGAGTGGAAATACAGATTCGAAAATCATTTGAAGAGTGTGGATCTGAGGTTATGGAGGGCTGTTGTGAATGGACCGTTTACACCTACTCACGCAACAGGAACAAATGCAGGGAAAGAGAAGAAAGAAGATGAGTATGATGATGATGACTGGGAGAGGTGCAACAAGGCTGAAAGGGCATTTGCGATAATGACTATGGCCCTAACTCCAGATATTGCTCAGGGATTCAAACACTGCAAAACAGCAAAGCAACTGTGGAATGCCTTGATTGTTGCTTATGAAGGGAACCCTGATATTAAGGCTAGTCGGAAGCAGATGCTGAAGCAGAAGTTTAACTTGTTCAATCATATTCAGGGTGAATCGTTTGAAGCTCAAGTTCAGAGGTATGTGTCACTGATGGCAGAGATGTCGAGTTATGGAGTAGAGCCAGATACTGAAGACAAGAATTTGAAGTTGCTGAACAGTCTGCCTAAGTCTTGGAACACCAATATATCAATCATCAAAGACAACAATAGGCTGAGTGAAGTGACTTTGGATGAATTAATCAACAAGCTGAAATCCAAGATGATCGATGATAAGCAGAGAGAGCTGAACCACATAAGTTCTCTAAGTTTGGCTGGAAAGTTGAATCAGGCTTTGCTATTGGAAGAAGTTGAGGGTAAGCATGAAGGAAAGTTTACAGGGAATGGATCAAGCTCAGCTCCTATGTCTAGTGCTTTTGTTGCACAGCCCCAAGGCAGTTCAAGCGGAGGTGTCAACTCTGAAGATGTCAATGATCCTAACTTTGCCCTTGGTATGGGTTTCATGAACAGCTATCATGCCCTTGTGGCCGGGAATCTAGTACCTTCTGATATGGTGGCTGGTGATCTTAATCAGATAAATCCTGAGGACGTGGAGATGCTGGATGTCTCTTGGCAAATGGCCATGGCTGTCTTCAGAGCCAAGAAATTTATGGCCAAAACGGGAAGGAACGTCTGGAAGGATCAGGATAAAATCAGAATGGGGTTTGACAAGTCGAAGCTAAGGTGCTATAATTGTGATGAGTATGGTCACTTTGCCAGGGAATGCTCGAAGCCCAAGAAGGAAAGAGCTGAAGAAAAGAAGGTTGCTGAAGTGAAAGGAAAGGCTGATGCCAGGGCACTAGTGGTTCAGGGAGGTGGAGGTTATGACTGGACCCCCCAGCTGAGGGATCTGACCCCCCAGCTGAAGGATCTTAGTTTGTCACATGCTTTGATTGCTAGTGCAGAAGAGGATAATGAAGAAAATCATGCCTTTGTGGTCACTGATGAAGGAAAGCCTGAGGAGAGTCAGATAGAAGACAAGGAAGCGTTTGTTGCTGATGCTGAAAACCTAAAGGTATGTTCTGATCCCACTTGTGCTCGTATTATTCCTGGTCTTAGACAAATCTGTAAGAATTATCAAATAGAATTGTTTGAGGTCAAGTGTGAGAGGAGCTCATTTAAGGGTAGATGGGTAAAAAATGAGGAAAAGGTTAAGGCACAAAAGTTTGATATAGTGAAGTACCAACAGATAGCAACTGAGAAATCTATCATGTATGATAATGCCAAATTAGAAATAGCTGACCTTAGAAAACAGGTAGATGAATTGACTCATAAGACTAATGAGATGCAAGTTCAGTTAGATATGAATCAATTGAGAAACAAGAGAATGCTTCAGGCAGGTAAAGAATTATCTCAGGCAGTTGTTTGTGGACAAGTAGGAAAAAACACACCAGGTTTTGGGTCGGAAAAGTCTGACAAGTCCGTGGCCGCAAATGTTATAATTCCCCCACCTATCCCTAGAGATATCATAGGAATGCTCTATGAGGAGGACCAAGTAGATAGAACTAGCTCAGGATATCATGAAGCTGGTCCTCCTATAGATAGCTTGATGGTTGGTGTGACCCCTATGACAGAAGTAGAGAAAGAACAGGAGAAACTTGGTTTATATGGGACAGGTAGTCAGAACAATGTAGTTGACCTCACAACTAAACCAGGTTCTTCCCAGGAATCTTTGAACATTAATGTTAGTTATTCTAATGTTTTTGTTACATGTGCAGATGTTGTAGGCATTGAAGATGTATCTGGGGAGGATGCTGAATGCTTGAGAGTTAATGAGTGTCATGAGTCTAGTTGTTCTGTTTCTAGTTTACCTAAGGATGACGTTCTGGCATCTGTGTCAGAACTTGAAGCATCCAAGTCCAATCAAATTGTCTTGTTAAAACATGTTTCTAATCCTAATGAAGTCGTTAGTTCTTTTAAAATGCGTGTTCCTAACACAAAGATTGGCCGTAAGTCTAAGCCCAATGATTTTGTTCCGTATCCCCAGGTTGTGTCAACTTATAATAGAACTGATAAATCAAAATCTGAACAATTTTGTTTAATAACACAACCTGAAAAACATTCAAAACGTGTGATACACAAATGGGATGACCAACCGGAATGGAAGTCGTCTTACCCAAGACGCTCATACTTGTGTAGCAACGTCAATGGGCCTAGACAAATGAATTGTTTTCAATGTGGTCAACCAGGTCATTTTGCTGCTAATTGTATGAACAGACCCTATGAGCCATATTATCCGCAGAACAAGCGGACAACAATGCTTGAGAAAATGATGAGGTGTGAGAACAGAAATCAAAAGCAGCAAGCATCGTCACAGGGGAAGCAGAGTTCTGAACCAATGAAGACTCAACAGTCTAAGGTTCTAAACACAAAGGCCCCAGTGACGAAGCCTGTAAATGAAAGGAGAGATGTAGGACAAACTTCCAAACCTGCTTATGCAGCTAAAAGAGTTTTCAACAAACCAAATAAAATGAAAGCAAAACCTTTTGAGAAACAAGTACCTAAAGTCAATCAGAATGCTAAACTTAAAGGGAAAGCGATTATAGAAAAACCAAAAGTTGTCACTCAATCGAAACAAATGGTTTATACCAAATTAAAACTTGAGTGGACACCGATCATCAAAGCAAAAGGTAAAAAGGTCACATCTCCTCCAAGGAATGTTTCACCCACAAAGAACTCTGCTAGTAGCTCTAACTCACAAAAACAGCCAAATTGGAAACCAAAAATTCATGCTAAAGTTTTAAATGAATCCGAATCAAAAGCAGGAATGTCTTTCAAGATGGTTAATTACACTGACTCCAAGGGAGTGCCCAGATCTGTCATGACCTGGGTACCTGACTCTAACTGATTTATGGTTCGTGTAGGGACAGCCGAGAAGATCTGTCAACAATCTCTGGTATGTTGATAGTGGTTGTACCCGACATATGACCGGAGATCTGTCTTTGTTAGATGAGGTTGAAGATTTCAATGGAGGAAGTGTTTCTTTTGCTGGAGGTGTGGGAGGAAGAATTTCGAAGAAAGGAGTTGTCAAGAATGGAAGTCTGACTTTTTCAGATGTGCATTATGTAGAGGAGCTGTCCCACAGCCTGCTAAGTGTGTCACAGATATGTGATCGGGATTTCTCTGTGATGTTCAACAAAAAGGAATGCATCATTCTTAAACCTGGTGTAAAAATTCCTGAAGAATGTATCTTAATGCGCACACCAAGGCACGGGAATTCTTATCAATTGAACATGGGAAAGCCTTCAACATCTGAAGCAGCTTGTCTTATTTCTAAACAGACTGAGAATCTTGCATTGTTGTGGCATCGTCGTCTGGGACATGCAAACATGAAGAATCTATCCAAGCTGGCTAAAGGAGAGCATGTCAGAAATCTTCCGATCACAGATTTCTCTTCAATAGAGAAGTGTGTGGCTTGTGCTAAGGGGAAGCAGCACAAACTGCCACATCGTCCAAAGGTTGCAAATTCTGTCTCTTCTGTGCTTCAACTCTTACATATGGATTTGTTTGGTCCCATGCAGGTACAAAGTGTCAGCAAGTTTTCATACTGTCTCGTGATAGTGGACGACTACTCGCGGTTTACTTGGGTCTTTTTCTTGTCAAACAAGTACGAAACTCCAGTCCTAGTAAAGCAGTTTGTGACGCTTATTGAAAACCAGCTGGATAAAAGAGTGAAGGCAATCAGATCTGACAATGGGACGGAATTCAAAAATGCTGAGCTGAATATGTTTTGTGGTGAAAAGGGGATCGAAAGGCAGTTCAGTGCTCCTTACACTCCTCAGCAGAATGGAGTTGCCGAAAGAAGAAATAGGACACTCATTGAAGCGGCTAGAACAATGATGTGTGAAGCAAAATTACCGATCTTCTTTTGGGCAGAAGCTGTGAATACTGCTTGTTATGTACAAAACAGAGTTCTTCTGAACAAGCGTCACGAGCAAACTCCATATCAGATCATTTATGGAGAGAAACCGAAGGTGGGTTACTTCAAGACGTTTGGATGTCCATGCACGGTGCTAATCCAGTCCGATGTAGGGAAATTCGAAGCGAAGGCCGATGAATGCTATTTTGTGGGTTATTCTGCAAATAGTGCTTATCGTGTCTATAACAAGACCACTGGGTTGATCATTGAGGCATTCAATGTAGATTGGATGGAGGACAATCCTACAGATGCGGGAACTGGACCTGATTGGATCTTCAACTATGGATCATTGTTTGAGGGATTTAATTTCTCGAATGTTTTCCACAATTTGGGCGAAGATGAAGACATTGTAGCTCCCAGTGCAGATGTAAGACCTCATGTGGATAGAGCATCAGCTGAATCTTCTCGGAATGCAACTGCTGATATTCCAGAATGTTCAGGAACACGTGATGCTCCAGTGGATTCTCAAGGCTCAGGTATGTCTGAAAATGTTGTTAATTCTAATCTGCCTGTTAATGTTTCAGTGCCTGATGTCCAAGAGAGCAGAATCAACAAGGATCATCCACTGAGTAATGTTGTTGGGCCAGTGACAGCGGGTGTCACCACAAGAAGCCGAACAGGACACATCAACTTTTGTATGTTTTCCTGCTTCATCTCCGAGATAGAACCTCCCAATGTGATGGTTGCTCTGAAAGATCCAAACTGGATGGAGGCCATGCACAATGAACTCAATCAATTTTCAAAGCTGGGAGTGTGGCGTCTTGTGAAGCGGCCAGAGGACAAGAAGGTGATTCCCACGAGATGGTTGTACAAGAACAAAAAGGATGACTCGGGGATCATTGTGAGAAACAAAGCAAGGTTGATAGTACAAGGGCACAGGCAAGTCCACGGTATTGACTATGATGAGGTTTACGCTCCGGTGGCAAGATTGGAAGCAATTCGGATCTTTCTTGCTGTGGCTTCGTATCTCAATTTTACCGTACATCAGATGGATGTGAAGACTGCCTTCCTGTATGCAGAGATGAACGAGGAAGTCTATGTTGCTCAACCACCAGGGTTCATAGATGAAGAAAATCCAGATCACGTTTATCTGCTGGATAAGGCTTTGTACGGTTTGCATCAAGCTCCTAGAACCTGGTATGAAACGTTGTCCAATCACCTGGTGGAGAATGGATATACAAGAGGAGTCGTTGATCAAACATTGTTTAGGAAAAGGGTGGAAGAGGACATTATCATGGTGCAAGTGTATGTAGATGATATTATCTACGGATCGACAAACGAAGAATTGTGCACCGAGTTTGAGGAGATCATGAAGAAGAAGTTTGAGATGAGTGACCAAGGCGAGATGAGTTTCTTTCTTGCACTTCAAGTCAAGCAGAATGATTCTGGAATTCTTATTCATCAGGAGAAGTATGTGAATGAGATTCTAGACAAGTTCAAGATGCAGGATTGCAAGCCCATCGCCACTCCCATGGCATCCAGACCACTATTGTCAGCGGATCTTAACGGGGAGTCAGTGAGTGAATTCCATTATCGGTCAATGATTGGATCACTAATGTACTTGACAGCAAGCAGGCCAGACATCATGTATGCAGTTTGCGTGTGTGCTCGATATCAGGCTAACCCTAAACTCTCTCATTTAGCTGCTGTTAAGCGTATCTTCAGGTATCTGAAGGGCAAGCCTAGGCTTGGTCTTTGGTACCCGAAAAACACTGATTTTCAATTATATGCTTTTACTGACAGTGATTATGGAGGTAGTGACCTTGACAGGAAATCTACTACTGGAGGATGTCAGTACCTGGGAGATAGGCTCATCTCTTGGCAGAGCAAGAAGCAGCATACCGTATCCAAATCAACTGCCGAAGCTGAGTACGTGGCCGCATCTGCCGGTACTTCACAGGTAGTGTGGATCCAAAACCAGCTCACGGATTACGGTATGGAATTCGTCAACACTCCCATATTTTGTGATAATGCTGCTGCTCTTGAGATTGTGAAAAACCCTGTCCAACATTCCAAAACCAAGCACATTGATATCAAGGTACATTTTATTCGTGATTGCTTTGATCGTGAGCTGATTCAGCTACAAAAGGTAAGCTCCGATCAGAATGTTTCGGACATCTTTACAAAACCCCTTCCTCGTCCTAATTTTGAATCTTGTGTTGAAGGCCTGAAGATGATTGCCTTCGAGGAATGATCTGATCATCTATGTTTTTTGTACAAAGTTTTTTTGGTTTTTAATTTTTAATTAAAAAAATATTTAAAAAAAAAAATAGAAAATGTCTGAAAAATTGAGTCTTGTTTCAAAAGCCTCACAAAAACAGGGGAAGAAATGGTGCTGGTTAAACTGAAAGGTTTTTATGATGTCTTTTGATAGGACTTAAATGTTTAATGACGGTTGGAGACTGACACGTGTAAGGCTGATGTGAAAGATTGCTCGAAGATGATATGTCGGTAAGCTCAACCAAAACAATGATCATCTATGTAAGTGCAATAATCTTAAACTCTATACATGTTTAGTTTCCCATCCTAGTCTACATGGTTTAAAAAACTGAGTCCCGACAAAAACGGGTTGAGAGTGGTATTTACCTAGTATTCACTCTCTCACACGCCATGCTTATACTGTATAAGACAACACCACAGAAAAGAAAAAGAAAAAGAAAAAGAATTCAAAAAATGAATATTCTGAAAAAGAAAAAGAAAAGAAAATAAAATTATTCAGTTGGTCTTCTCTGCGTGCTTATGCGGCCGACCTGATCATCAACTGATAATATATGAAAATCAGAAATAAGTGGTAGTCAAAAACAGTGTTGCATGGTTCCTCAAGTTGGGGGTTTGTGAATCCTCAATAAACTCTGAGGTTGGGTAGGTTTTGCTATGGAAAATTGGGTGTGGGGACGGTTAAACATATCGGTAAAACTGTACAATATTTAAGCACTTTACTGGATGTGAGTTTCTGTGTTCAAACCACCTGACAATTGTCTAGAGTGTCTAGTAACAGAAGCTGAAAAGGGTTCCTCAGTCAAAGACATGTCTGAATTATCTGTGAAAAATACCAGCATCAGGTATGTAAATATTTGAATTTTCTGAGGTAAGTTTGTAAATATTTTAATTTGATTTTGATGTTATCTGTTTTATATTTTAAAATTTTTATGATCATGATCAGATACTCGGGGCATGAGTCTGAGGGGAAGTTTTGTAAATTCTCAAAAGTCAAAATCTATCAAGTTGTTAATAAGATTTATCAATTTTGTAAGTTTGGGGTGAACTTAAATGTTTTTGGAACTTGAGGGGCTTGAAATGAAATTTTTTTTTTAAAAAAAAGGGTATAAAAACTCAATTCTGTTTCCGATCCCTTCATTCCTCTCTCTTCCGTTTACGATCTCGGTCTGAGAAAACCCTAACCACCGTGCTCCTTCACCGGAAAACCATTTTCCGTTCACCTCCGACCACCACTCGACAGTCCGACCACACCATCTCACTCACCATCCTTTTCCGACCAAGAAACACCCTTCAATCAACTGTTTTCTCAAGGTTTTGTCTGTCTATTCATGATTTTTGGGATTCAAGCCCTAACTCGTGATAATCTTCTCTTGATACTGTGTACGTGTCGTTTAAGCAAGATTTGAAGTCGGATTTGTGTTTAGAACTCTTTAAAGGTAGAGTTTGATGATTGTCTCATGTTTTTGTGTGTTTAATGGCGTTTACGAGATAGTTGCAGGTGTGAAAATGGCGGCATACGGTGTTTACGACTTTCCCGTCGAAGAAGACGACGGTTGGTCGTTTACGATTGGCGTTTACGACCCACGTTTACGACAATTGGGCGTTTACGACCAGAAGAATACGACAAATTGTGTTCGGGTGTTTACGATTGGGCTAATGACGAATTTTATCTGATTACGATTGGGGTTCTTGTTTACGATTGGGCCAAGAATTGATCGATCGTGAACCCATTTAATTGATCGTAAACCCGATTAACAGATCGTAAACACATAGTCTAAATCGTAAACACACTTAAAATGAGTTTTTAAAGTCATAAACTCTTAATATTTTTGAAATTTCATTCAACTTAAGTTAAAATTAACGGTGTTTGTGAGCGTGTGCTAAACTCAATTATTTTCCTTAAAATGTTCAAATTGAAATTTTTATGTCTTTCAAAAGGTAAAATGTGATCGTCAATTGAACATGTAAAGGGTGAATATTCATTATTGCTTATTTAATGATCATGTCTGATGCATATGTCTTGTCCTTCTCAGATGGCTGAAGAGATGTTGATTGGAGATATAAAATATGAACCAGATCACTGTATGCCGGCTTATCTAGAAGATCCGCCAGAAAAACACATGGAGTTATTTTACTCGCTGGTGGCAGGGATGAACACATGCAAAATAAATTATGCCCTGAGGACGAATGTGCTCATCGACGAGATGCTGGTCAGAGAGTTTTGGGGGTCTGCTAGAGTGAATTCTGACAAGACTAGGATTACTGCAACGGTCAGCAACAGACAAATTGTCATTGAAGAAGAAGACATAAGGCAGGGCCTAAACATAACAGATGAAGCTTCTGATCCAATCTCATACACAAAAGAGGTAGTTCTTGCTGGTGCTCAATCTATGGGGTACGAGGGGAAGTTTCCGCCTATTTTCAAGAAGCTGCTGCCTCATTATTGGAGGTGCCTAGCTCATTATATGCAGAAGTCTTTCCTAGGGAAGAGAACAAGTTTCGATCAGTTGAATTTCATTCACGGAACAGCTCTTGTAGCACTTGCCTTGGATTGGAAGTTTAATTTTTCAAAGATGATGCTGCTAGACTGGGCAGGCAATGCCATGCTGAGCGCCAGAGAGCAATTTTTAATGACTCCTAGGTTTGTGCAATTGGTGGTAATGAAGAAGTATCCGATGATAGAGGAGAGAATTGAGAAGCTTGATGTAAAGGTCATGGATAATGGGGTCTTTGGGTTGCAAACCCAAGATAGAGCCGGTAAGCAAACATTTGAAGGAAGACTGGAATGGGTTAAGAGAGGTGCATTTCCAGAAGTGGCTCGGGAACAAGTGTTGGATGACTCTGAGCCTGAGGCAGATGTTCCTGAAGTTAATGCATCGATTGCCGAAGACCAAGACTTGACAGTAACTCCAGCTGTCAATGTTCAAGAAGATGATGTCATTCCATCCGATGAAGAAAATATAGTGGATGACATCCTTACTGGCCAGGACATAACTGAAGATGATATTTATGGGGACTTGGAGCCACTAACCCATAAAAGGTCAAGAGAAGATATGATTGGGTCGTCTGGCAGTGATGATACACCTCCTGAGCTGAATTTAAACGTTGATGAAGCTTTCGTAGAAGAACCCGTCCCTGCTCGTGAACCATCTCCGCGAAAGAAATCTGATCCTAGGAGCATACGGTTCAAGTTCACCAAGACAAGCTCAAGCCTTTTGGTTGTACAACCAGCTGGACCCAGTTCTGAGGGTGCCAGTGGTCAAGAAGAAAATGTTGATGAAGCCCTTCAAGAGCAACCGTCTCTCACACAGACTGAAGATGGTGATGATCAACCTGCCCCTGTGCAGCAAGCTAGTCCGATTCTGAACGTGCAAAGCCCTGTACGTGAAGATAGGCAATTTCTGGAGGTTGAGAGCACCTTCGTTGTTCCAAGTCCGGTTAGAGTAAGCATCTCTACCGCGACCAGCCAACCACTCGCGGCTCCTGGTTTCCGCCCATTGATGGCTGCTGAACTTCCAGTTGATTTGAGGATTAGTGCTGATCCTCAGATCAACTTCCTGATCTCTCAGAATAGAACCAGACAGAATGAGATCAAGGCTCTCATGGAAGAAAACCAGCGTTTGAGAGAGAAGGAGGAGGCAAGCAGCAAATATATGAGAGAGTATGAGGTGGCAGACAAGGCAAGAATGGAATATCTTTTCAAGATGATAAAGGACCTGAGAAGGAAGGTTAATGAACTGACAGATGGTGCAGGGCCTAACAACACAGGTGCCCCTGGTCAGAGTTCATCTCAGGGAAATCAAGCTGCTGATGCAATGGAGACTGACGAAGGTGATGAGAATATGGAAATGCCAGATTACGCCCGAATGTGGCAGAATTATCTCCAAAGGCCCCTGAAGGATTCCACGTCAACTGGTTCAGGGAATTCTTCCAAGGACCAGCTCCTATACTTTACACCATTGACGTTGGTAAAAGCTCAATTGATAAGCGTGGGAGTTGTGAGGAAATCTTATGTTGGCACTACGATATGGAGAAGAAAATCTTTGCTGTTATCCGTGACGGCTATAGTCCAGTGGAGTACTATCAAACACGTGCTCAATTCCACTCCTGGACTGAGCCTGAGATAAGGAAACTTCTGAGAGCTCCATTTATTAACAGATGGAATGGACCAGAAGGTAATCTGATCAGAGATAATCTGCTGGGCCACATGGAGAATGATTTCAGAGAGTTCGAGCTGAAGGAGGTCAGGTGGAGAGAGACCGGGACTGACCCTGTGACAGGGGAGCCTATTGGAGAAGTTCGGAGGCCACCAACTAAGCGCACAAGGGTGATCAATATGTTGGATGAGATCGAGGATGGAACACTGGTAAGAAACTTTAATTGCTGGTACTATGATCCGACAACACATGAAGTGGTGGTT
>JBCNJP010000027.1:115181484-115270484 GCA_039602395.1 Deinandra increscens subsp. villosa | reverse complement strand
ACAACACATCTTTTAGCTTGATCTCAAGAACATCAACCTCGGCCTTAGCATCTTTGGTTTCATTTCTTGATTTCTCAAGCTTTGACAGCAAGTCATCAAGTTGTGTTTCAAGCACTGAGTTGGTTTGTTTTAACTGTTCATACTCTTTGGTTAAATTTTCAATTGTTGAAATGTATGATGATTCAGTTTTCTTAAAACATTCCTTTAACTCATTTAGATTTGAAACTTCATCAATCAAGTTAGTGTTGTGATTTCGGTACTTTGCCACTTGTTCTATGCAAGCAGGGCTGCATAGGTTTTCTAAAACTTTCTCAGGGATAGAGTTTACCTGATCTGAAATGGAGTCTTGTTTGGCCATCAAAGCATGGTTGATAGGCTCAAACTCAGCAACGAAATCTCCCCATTCAACACATGAGGTTGATTGGCAATAGTAGCAACCACATTCTGGTGGTTTTGACTTCCGGTTGGCTTCGGTGGAGTAGGGTGAGGACCTGAGTTGTTACCAGAATTGTTGTTGTTAGAGTTGCTTCCTCTATGATTTTTCACTTGGACATGACCCTGGTTCTATCCTTCTCTTCTTGGTTGAGAGCACTCCCTTGCGAAGTGACCAATTTGATGACAGTTATAGCACTTCACTTTGCTCTTGTCAAGGCCTATGTGAGCACCTTTTGCTCCCTTCTAATTTCTACCAGTTCTTTTGTAAAACCTTTGAGCTCTGACAGACACCATAGCAAGTTGAGTCATTATATCCATTTCCTCCAAATCATCAGCACCTATACACTCAAGATCTTCAGGAATGAAGCCTTGGTAAGATTCAGTTGCTACGTGAGCATTGTGAGAGTTTTCAAACGTGTTTGAAAAACTTTCTTGACACCTTGGTGTCTAGGGAAACTGACAATAGGTGACTGATATGATGATGAATATGAAGACCTTTGATTGTTAAAATCGGTAGTTACTAGTGCAGATGAAAACAACTGAGTTGACTCAGAAGATGAGTTTTGTTTAAGATCTAGTTCCATTTCATAGGCACTGAGTATGCCATGAAGTTCACTAAGTCTCATCTTTTTCAAATTCTTGCATTCCCTGATGCTCACTATGTAAACTGTCCACACAGAAGGCAGGGAACATAGGAACTTTTTGTTTACATCTACCTGGTCTAGTTTTACGTCTACCTTTTGAAGTTCATCAAGTAAGGAAACAAATCTTAAGTACTGGTTTGTCATTGTTTCACCAGATTTGAAAGTAAAGTTTTCATACTTCTGTTTTAAGACATCTTTTTTGTTTTCTTTTACTTCATTGGTTCCTTCATACATTTCACTTAAGGCATTCCACAGGTCAAATGCAGTTTTATATCCTTTGAACCCACTTAAGATGGAGTTAGGAAGTGCAGTCTGTAGATTCCAGTATGCCTTATGGTCAAATTCGAGAGCAGTATAGTCAGATTCAACATATTTGTCTAGTGGTTTAGGTATTTTGACTTCTACCATGGGTGAGTAAGGTCCTTCAGTAAAAGATTTCCAAATACGGCGGTCCAAAATCCTAACAAAACCTTCCATCCTGAGTTTCCAGGTACCAAAGTCATCGGGAGTGAACATTGGCGGTTTGTTGGAAGAACCATTTGGACAACTTAGACTGAAATCACTCATTTTAGAAACCTTTTGAAAGAAGAAACAACAAGGCTTGTAAGGCAAGCAAGTAAAGTATCAACTTTGTTACACTGAAAGTCTTCAAAGTGAGAGCCAAAGCTCTGATACCACTTGTAGGATCGTTATTAGTTAGAGTTAAACTAAAACACACTACTAGAAATAACCCCTTCCTTGACGCGCGAACAATGACACTCAGAAATTTATGACGCGCAAAAACAAGCGTCATAAAAACAATTGTCGTATTTAACAAAATTTTACTAAATTCAGTGGGTAGATGACGCGCATTTTTGCGCGTCATAAATATTGTGTCATTTGAAAAAAAAAAATAAAAACACGGAGGACATAATTTTTTTAGCGCGTCAAGCGTAAAAAAAATGTCGCTTTATATTTATTTTCCCGCTATTTCCCCCTCCCCCAAAATTTCGTTCCCCGCTTTAACAATTTCATTCCGCATAAACTCTCCCACAACCCTAATAGCTCCACAACTCTGATGGACAACCACCGCTCGGAACTTTCATCTCTCTAACAAATCTGTTCGATGGATTGTAGTTTGAAGGCCAGAAATCGAGTTTGCTGTTCGATTGGTTGAAGTTGTTAATTCAAGCCCTAATCTCCTCTCCTTTTTTGCGCCATCTCTCCCTCTTAATTTCAAGCCCTAATTCTCTATCTAGCAGATTGCCGCTGCTACTAAGCCCTAATTTCCCTGCTTACGATTCTGGTTCCATCTCACCTGCTTACGCATCTTAGGGTTCTTCTCCATCCTGGTTCATCTGCCTTCGGTTGTTATAAACCGACCTAGGGTTCAGATTTCGCCTGTAAGTTCATTATTTACATTCCTTGAGCTACTAAGGGCTTGACATGAAATTGTCTTGCGAAAGCCTCAAATTGGTTGGTGATAATGGTGGCGATGACATCGTCGTGGCGTGGCAGAGATCTTTATGTTTTCTGCAGCCGCGAAGGTGGGTAACTCCGCCGTGAAATCGTTTGGTCTTTTGGTGATTTCTTTTCTTTACTGATGATAAGATCTAAGTGTTTTCAAAATCGAACCTTGATTGGGTTGTGTTTGCTTCGATTCAAGTTGTTTGCTTGCTTCTCAGTTGGTTCTTGATCTTTGATTCTCATCATGCAGGTGAAATGGCAATGATGATTACATGTCAAGTGGACGAGCACAGAGATCTGCTTAGATTAAAACTTTTTCAACCTTTTAAACCTATTCATCTTTTTCAAAAGTCCATTTAAATAACTCTTGTATTTGGACTCATAACCGTTTCAACACCAGTCCATTACCCGTATATGGAAATAAGCGTTTCATAAATATAATGTTATGGGTCTTGCATAACAAGGCTAATAAGATCATATTTACCCGATGCTTAGTCCTATACATAGGCTTAGACCAAACATTCACATTTTTCATTTTCTCAAAGCTTTATATAAAAGTTTCATCCTTTATATTTCCCGTTTATTATAACCTTTCCGAAAAAGTAATAACAGGTAATAATAACTATAAAACAGTTATAAGTATTATATGTGTATCAACACAAAACAAGTAAAGGCATCTCAGATACTTTTTAAGTGAACAGTTGAATATATATATCATTGCATGTATATCAGGCCCGAAAATATTAAAACATTTAAAACATTTAAAAGTGGGCTCATAGAACTCACTTTATTCTCTTAAGCAGTTAATTCAGAGAAAGTCTCCGCAATGCCTTCCAATTAAACCTAATTGCGTATTGTACGGCGTTAACGCAAGGTTTAATATAATAAACACTTCCTATGTTTATTTTAATACTTCATTAACTTAATAATACTTAGTTATTAAGTTTATTCCTTTTAGAGGTCAAAATGACCAAAATGTCCTTTGGGCCGTTATCCTTTTATTTCGTTAATAATATGAAGACACGCATTCCTATAAGTAAACGCTCACTCCGGGATCGCCCAGTGAGGGATGCCATTTCCCAGTTAGGATTTATGCGACACCCTCGCTTTTGCCAGAAATCCCAGTATACAGGCGTCTACCCTTCCGGTCCGCGCGAACTTCTACATATCCGATTAACTCGATATCTTAAATACTTTACCATTTATCCATTTTAACTTTATATATACATATTATATATATAAACATAGTTCCATGTCAAAAATCAAGTCTCCATACCCTTCGGATTATTTTATATTAAACAATCATATTCCGAAATCCTAATTTCCCTTTTTTCTCATTTCTTTATCAAAAATCCATTTTTATTCAAAACTGACTTAGGGTATTATCCGTTATAACATTTTATATCATGCTTTAAAATTTCAAAGCTTGGTTCATTATCGTTTGCTCGGGTTTAACAGAACAGTGTCTAGAAAACCCTAATTTCTCATTTCAACACTTAAATGTACATATTAACATATTTTAAATATGTTTCAAACATATATTAAACATTATTTAACCCGATAATTACTTTATAATTATCGTTAACCTTTATATTAAATATATATGTTAAATATATATTTAATATATAAATCTTTTCTTTTAACCAATTTTATTTAAATAAAATTGATTAATAATTATATATATTTATTCGTCTTAAATATATATTTATATCATTTATCCCGTCTTATTATGATTTGATATAAACTTTAACTTAAAATATAATATTTGTAATAATAACAAATATATAACGTGTTTACCTCTTGACGGGTCGTGAAACGAGTTCGAATAACCGAATAATAAAGTTTGTCCGATTTGGACAAATAAATAGTCCTTCCTGACTAGTTCTTCGCCACGAGCATTTCCCCGTTGTCGGTTTGTCGTTTGGATCTCGTTACGTCACCGAAACATCGTCCGAAAGTGAAGACGACTTAACTCGACGTTCCTTCTTCTAGCTCGAATTACGACCACCTACGACTGCTGTTACCAACCGCCAATCACCGCCACCATTCTCCGCCATCCCGGCAATCCATCAACGTCACCGCCATGCTCCGTCATCAACCGCTTGCCACTGAAACGTAGACCGAAAGAGGGGACGGTAAACCGGGTTTTATTTCGAACAATCACTAACCATTACCGCCGTTAACCACCATTAACTACCACCGTTTACAACCTGCTACCGCCACTGTCACCGCTGCCCGACGACATTCCGCCACTACCATAACCATCACCGTCGCAATCCCAGAAGGTGAACTCGGGAACCCAGAAACAAAGAGAGAAAGAAGGGTCGAGGGTGTTGGGTTTGCCGGAAAATGAGGGTGCAGGGGTGCGAGGTTAGGGGTTCAAAGTGACGAGGTGGTCGTTGGTTCCGTCACTCGGAGCTACCGCCGTTCTGTTGGTCGTTGGGCAGAGTGACGGGGAGGGTCACCTCCAAGTTCGCCGGATTTAAACTCGGACAGTGGGATGGGGCTATCGCCGGTGAACGAGGGTAGGTCGCTGGGTTCATTATGGTGGCAGTTAATCATGGGGTCGGAGCGGCAAACGGACAGAGATGAGGGATGGATTGCGTCCGTACGACGGGAAAAGGGAGGAGAAAAGGTGGTGTAACATCCGTATTTTTCAAAAACCCGAAAACTCGACCCACATCAAGATCCAAGGTTTAAGCCCAATTCTGAACACCATAAATGGTAGATTACTCTCTTCCATATGATAGTACTCTGAAAATGGTGAACGTGAGCGAAAACCGTGCGTAAAACCGAGTTATAACGAAGCGGGAATCGCGAAAACAAGTTTGGTGTTATTGTTGATTGCAAAGACGCGATTTTCCTTCTAAACTCATCCCACATCGCCCATTATACTATTTTTTCCTTCATTTCACACCTATAAATACCCTCCCTTGATCCCTAATAGCTTGCAACTCCTAGTTTGAGTATAAACAAATGGAATAACCAATTTTTGGCGGTTCCACAACTACAATACCCATTCGGGTGTCGTGCTTAGTAGTTTTTATGCTCTCGGCGAAGAGGTGCTGCCTTTCAAGCTCGTCTCGTTTGAAAAGCTTCTTTGAAGGTAATTCTTCTTCTTTTTATTTCTTTGTTTCCTTTCTTTCCTTCCTTTCGTTATTCGTTTATTTATCGTTTTATTAGTTTAGTTTAGGTTCTTAGTTAGGTGCTTTAGGCTCGTTTAGGTAGCCTTGCTAAGGCTCGTTCTTAGAACGCCTAGCATTGCTAAGGCTTCTCCTTTAGACGGCCTAGCTTTGTAAAGGCACGTCATTAGGACGTGTTGCCTTGCTTAGGCCGATTTAGGCTTGCTGTAGCCTTGTAGAGGCTCGTTAGGCCCAACGAGTCTAACCCATCATGTCCAATTTCATCTATATTCTTCTAATCCAAAAAAATTTTTTTTTATGCATGGACAAATTGGGGATTAAGGCTGGTTTTTCACAAATCAACAATTAAACTAATTCTCAATCATTATAATATGTAATTCAGGCTGTGAACATAAACTCATTTTTAAGAATTTCAAATACACTTAGAAATCGCTCTCCGTTTAACAACATATTTAGTGATGGTACTTGAGACGCGAATGACATGTAGTAACTGGAAGGGTGAAAACACCGGTAGTTGGGGTCTCTGTCAAAGGATAAGTGTTCGCATAAATCCCATAGTCGGACTTGGGTGCTTACCTGGGATGCCCCGATGAGAGTGTCATAACCTATTAGGCCAAAGCATGTCTAGTAACGTTTAAGGTACTATTACTCTTAAAAGTTAACATGTTTTCAAACTTCAATTTATAACATTAAAACCCATTCCCCAAATGCATAAGAGCTTAGAATCTCATATTCCAATATTCATGTAATCCCCTTCTATTCTTTTAGGATGAATCTTCGGGACTAATCCTTTCACCTTCACTTTTCGCTTCGTGGACTTAACTTTTAATCCAAGTGAGTAATCCTTGCCCCTTTTCTCATTTTCTCATTTTCTCATTTTTGGGGTTGCAACATGTATCCTATTTCAAAGTGTTGTCTTTCACGTTATCATTTACCATGCGTATGTGATCTATGTGTGAATTATGTGTTATGTGACTTCTAGCATGATTTGTCAATATGTGATTTTCAAAGGATTTCATGTTTATCAAAGGTTTTCATGTTTATCATTGGATGTCAAGTATGTCATGGTTGTCATGTATGTCATGTCTTTCATTTCGCATAAACATTAACGTAAGGCATGGGGTAACAAAGGTAGATCTATCGGTTGACAACCCACTCAACTTGACCGGTTTGGCGTTGGGTGTTTGGAGCCTATTTCATTATTTCATATAGTCTAACCTGCGAGGTTAGGGAATCTATCATATGTCATTGAGGTTTGTTTATGCCTAGTCTTTCATGTTGTCAATATCTTCTAGCATGTTATATTTCACTTATTCTATCATATGACATGTAACGCATGTTTTTCAAATATATGTTATGTATCAAACTTGTGGTTACTCACCAACTATTTATAGTTGACCCCCTTTATTTTATACATGTTGCAGGCTATGATGTTGATGTTTCAAGATGCTATCACATAGGGCTTTTGGACCTAGTTTAATAAATAAATTGTATTTGTTATTAATATGTGATGTATTGTTTTATTTTTCAATGCTATCAATAAAATTTATTATTTAACTATTGTCACTAAATTAGTTGTCATGAGCTTATGGGCAATCTAATCATGCCCCGACGTTTCCGCCGTCGGTTGGGGTGTGACAGGTGGGGGTTGCCGGGTTTCGGTCGTGCGAAGGAACGAGGGGGACAGGGTACGATGGCAGCGCTGCTGCACTTCTTTCTCTTTCCTTCTCTATTTCATCTATTTTGTTTTGTCGTATTATGATTACATGCTTGATGAATTTCATTTGTGCATGCTAATGTATGTATATATACTAATTTTGAACAATAAAAATACGACATTTGTCATGATGATAACACAATTTGAGGACTGAATCATACAAAAATTCTTGACAGGTAGCATGTTAATTTGACAGGTATTTAATTGAGAAGTAGGGAACAAGCAAAAGGTATTTTAATTTAATATTGTATAACCTTTTATAAGTAGGTATTATACCCGTACTTTAAACCCGTAAAATAATATTAAACAGTTTATAAAATTTTTGAACATCTAAAATATCACGGGGGTTCAATAAATATAATTATTATATTTATTCTTTGGTTGTAACGTCAACCGGTGAATATTTATTTAATTACACGGTACAAGCGCGTGTCCAATCGGTGTAGCGATCACGGTTGTTTCATAGACCGAATATGGTTCCTTGACTGTAATACTTAATTATTATTATAATAATTATTTATGCTTTGCCGAGTCACTAAAATAATCTCGAACGGCTAACCGAATTGATTTCGGTTATTATCGCGTAACAACACCGGTTACCGATTTCATCGTTTTCCGTGCCGAACATTGCAATTATATTTTGTAACGATTATAAATCAAGTATTTAGCATTACCTGATATTCTACCTTCGTCTCGGTATTATTTTAGTTGTGTTCGTGGTTAAAAACGGTTTATTACAAATCGGGCCCAAATCACTATTTCGCGTTTTCCCGCTTCGTTATAACTCGGATTAGAGATCCGTCTGCGTCTACGATCTTTATTTTTCGTCATCTACCATATTCTATAAAATCGCCTCTTGACGTTTCCTCGAACATCGTGCCGAATATTTATACGTGAATCGTGACGTTTCTCTATTATACGTATATATATTTATATCATATATATTTCAACTACTTAATAAATATAGCACACATATATAACTTAGGTCATAGAATTTTGGGGTGTTACAACTCTACCCCCCTTATAAAGGTTTCGTCCTCGAAACTTGCTCAAACTGTGATTTAACTCACAATGAGTTCTTTACCTTTTTACCTTTCTTCCTGGGATTAATCCGGGACTTTTCTATGCATCTAATGCACATATATCATATGAACCATCTGGTTCCTGGGATATGATTTTAACATCGTAATAAACTTTCTATGATAATCTATCATTTAACTCTATTATAAGGTAATACTTTAACTATTATATTCACGAAATCTTGTTCACAATTAGATTGTGAACCACATTCCTATAACTGATGCTAGTACTTTTTGGAACGTATCCCTAACGAACAGTCTAGCTAACGATCTGAGAGAATACGTTTCTCAAGATAAAGGAATTCTCCCTTTTATCAATCACATACTATCTAGGTCGTGTCATAACTCTTTAGCTATACATATAGTAGCCTGATTATGATTCCCACCGGAATATGCTTCGAATTTCCTAAAGCTGAAATTTCTCGCGAAGCTTCTGTCATTCTGCTTTAACTTCTTACGTACGTTAAACATTTATCCGCATGCTAAAAGATTTGAACTTCTCTTCTGGACATCAACAGTCCCTTAGTTACTCGTCAGTAGGTGATATGTATTCATCAATACTACTTATTTGTTTTCCACAGTGGCCCGTAATGTCTGCCTGCATGAGACTAATTCTAGTGCCACTTCTAGTTGTACCTCAGGTGTATATATATAGGATGTACCAGCGGCGTATCCACCACACCTATGATACAACTAGAAGTGTACTATTACTAGTCTGATGCAGGACGATATTACTATTCTAACCACAACAAAATCAGTATAATTCATGCCTATCTATTACTTACTTAAATAACTAGTTTGGACATCCTGCGTACAGCCTCGTTTAATGTTTGCATCTCTTGAGGGTAAATACTACTGATGCAATTTCTCTCTTTACTAGGCCTAATTCGGTAATGGTTTTACCGATGCCGGAGTTAATCCGTTTGCTACTTCCTTCCAATGCCTTACGCATTCTTCATTATTCTCTGAGAACTTTAGAACGTCATTTGTCAGCATGCTCAGTTACGAGATTTCTGGGATTGAAGGAGCGTTCGTCATTCCAATCAAAACTAGTAATCGCTGGTAATATTCCTTTTGTTTCTGAAAAGCCATTCTCAGTATAGGCTCACTTTTAATCCTTTAGCTCATGCTAATCTGATCTCAGATCGACCTCCGAAAATCGTCTTGTTCCTCGTAGCTGGTTGAATGGTTTGCTTATCCTTGGCGAATGATGTCTACTTCTCAGCTTCATTATCTTCTTGCAGTCTACATATAGCCTTGGCTTCCGTCTTTCTTCTTGGGGATTGCTGGAGTATCCTAAGGCGATATATTAGGTCTAAAGAAATCTTCTTGCTTCGGTTGGAGATAGCTGGTACGGTGCTTCTATTTCTGGCGTTGTTGCTTCGGGTGTTGCTTCTAGCGTTTGCTTCTGGCGTTGCTTCGTGCTGCTCATTGGATTTCCTAGATAATTTGTTTGGATATGACATGTCACTGGTACGTTCTTCAACTTATTGGTTTTGCCTTCAAGTCAATGGCATACGTTGAGTATGACTTACCTCTTGACTTATGTACTTACCTGTTCTGTAATCTTTATTGCCGAGCCATCACGATCCTTGCATATGAAGTCGAGCCTTCCAGTTTGTGCGTAGTATTCCACGAGTCAATTCATTTAACATCTATCGTTATCCCTAGCTTGACTTTGATCTTAAGAAGAACATTTGTCAAATACTGATCATTTACTCGCATTGGTGTAGTACACTGTGTGACAATTCTTAATATCGAATTCAGACTTCTAAGTTTGCAATTGCTGCTAATGTTGAATCGTCAGGCTCGTGCGGGTATCGACATTCGTCTTGAAGTCGTCTATCTTGACGTCTTTGCATTTATCCTAAGGAAGACGTAATCCTAAGTTGTCTAAGGCAGCTTGATTACGAGATTCCTTGACAATGCTTCTCCTATCCTTATGTTGGAATTCTCCTTCGTATAACTCATCCAATCATCGTGTGCTTTCATCCTGCCATTTGAAGAAACAACATCCCTTAAGACGTAAGTTCTTCTTGGCCTACTCTGGACTTCCATACTCCTAAGCTTGTTGATTCTTGATCCACCTTGTGGTAACCTTCATCATTCTTCTTTGAACCATCCTTAACTTCAACTGCTAGCTTCGGCTTCGAGCCTTCCGGCCTATCACTTATAGTGATGGTATTCTAAAGGTAGCAACGTAGCTTGGAACGTCGTTTCCACTATTCTCGCCATAGCAACTCTCATTTCTCCTTTACCGTGACTGTGTCTATCATGTCTTCAGTTTCCTTGCTCTAAGGCGACATTTAGGCTTGTCTACACCTCTTTTCATCTTTAACGGTTCCTGAGTTCTCCACATGTAATTCCTATGATTACATTTCTCGCACATCTGGTATATCGGCCTTCTTTGTTCAGAAGCTCCCTTAGCCTTCTTGTGGAATCTACCGTCATTGTCTTCAAGACCTTCTTCATCCTCGTACAGATTCCGTTTACCTTTCATCGAGAGTCTATTTCTACCAAAGGCTTCCTCGGGACTAGCTCCACTAGCGGTCGCTCTATTGGACATTCTCCTCGTCAAAGCTTCCGGAAATTGATTAACAATCGATAGCAACGTAACCTTTCACATGGTACTCGTTTTCACATTTTTACTGACATCAGATTTAGTATCGGATGTTCTATTCGCATTCCTATCATTACTTCTATTCATTTTCTGATTCTATAACCTGATACTTTAGAATTCCCGTGACATGAAGTCCCCAAATTTTGAACTCATGATAATTAGATAAGTGTACGCGCGCCATACAATTATATAATTATGATGTGTTCAAAACCCAGTTTATTCCTGTCACAGTCATCCCTAGTGTCCGTATCTTCCCTTTTATCCATTTACCGGTAATTCTAAAAACCGGTCTTTTAAAACTACCTTCCTCTAGGCATTCATATAGTTATTGACCACGTATCTCACTGTCAATTAACCTACCCTGCACTAGGCCACATAACAGTTAGAACATATGATATGTTCATTTGGGTTGAATACCAAATTGCAGTAGCTAATTGCAATCGGGTATTTTCCGCATTCGCATATCCTAAGTACTGCCTCCTATGTTCCTCGTGCAACCTCTTTTCTATGGGCATAACTATCCTGACTGGCATTTACATTCCCTATCTTACCTTACTTTGTTTTCCAAGAGTCCTAGTTTAAGTCTAGATACCGTGCTAGTATCTAAATCTCTTAAACCAAGGCTCTGATACCAACTTGTGACACCCACTCCCAGTCTTGGCTCCAGGAGGGGTCACGTGTCGGATTTACTCATGAACACATGGTACAACAGAGATAACTAAGCAGCGGAAATTAAAAACTTTTCATTTATATATATATCAAGTTACAACAGTAAGGAAGATAACAACATAATCTATAACTAGATCTTATCTATAGCTATGCCAGTCTACTACCGAGTCTTTCCTGATAGCTTGCCCATCTAATCTGCCCTTGCTAGAGCCCTTCCCTTGCTACTTTAAACATCACCGATACCTGACATACATGCTTTTAAAGGTCAGCTTACGCTGGTGAGTTCTAAGTATTTTAAAACTTTACCTTTCCTTGAAAGGTTTACCTCAAACATTTGGGCCTAACGACCCCTTCTTTATAAACATTTATCAGGTATAAAACATAACAGAGGTATACCAAAACATTTATCCTTTATCAGGTATAAGACGTAACAGAATTATACCAAAACATTTAACCATTCATTCTACTAAGCATTGTCTATTGGAACCACGTTAGTTCCTCGGGCAACCGTCGCCACCCGAAACCTTTCATAGAGTAACCGTCGTTACCCCGGGGAACCGTCATTCCCCCGCTTCTGATTGTACAACCACCTTTTCCCTTTCTCTAGACAATATCTGCTTAGATTAAAACTTTTTCAACCTTTTAAACCTATTCATCTTTTTCAAAAGTCCATTTAAATAACTCTTGTATTTGGACTCATAACCGTTTCAACACCAGTCCATTACCCGTATATGGAAATAAGCGTTTCATAAATATAATGTTATGGGTCTTGCATAACAAGGCTAATAAGATCATATTTACCCGACGCTTAGTCCTATACATAGGCTTAGACCAAACATTCACATTTTTCATTTCTCAAAGCTTTATATAAAAGTTTCATCCTTTATATTACCCGTTTATTATAACCTTTCCGAAAAAGTAATAACAGGTAATAATAACTATAAAACAGTTATAAGTATTATATGTGTATCAACACAAAACAAGTAAAGGCATCTCAGATACTTTTTAAGTGAACAGTTGAATATATATGTCATTGCATGTATATCAGGCCCGAAAATATTAAAACATTTAAAACATTTAAAAGTGGGCTCATAGAACTCACCTTATTCTCTTAAGCAGTTAATTCAGAGAAAGTCTCCGCAATGCCTTCCAATTAAACCTAATTGCGTATTGTACAGCGTTAACGCAAGGTTTAATATAATAAACACTTCCTATGTTTATTTTAATACTTCATTAACTTAATAATACTTAGTTATTAAGTTTATTCCTTTTAGAGGTCAAAATGACCAAAATGTCCTTTGGGCCGTTATCCTTTTATTTCGTTAATAATATGAAGACACGCATTCCTATAAGTAAACGCTCACTCCGGGATCGCCCAGTGAGGGATGCCATTTCCCAGTTAGGATTTATGCGACACCCTCGCTTTTGCCAGAAATCCCAGTGTACAGGCGTCTACCCTTCCGGTCCGCGCGAACTTCTACATATCCGATTAACTCGGTATCTTAAATACTTTACCATTTATCCATTTTAACTTTATATATACTTATTATATATATAAACATAGTTCCATGTCAAAAATCAAGTCTCCATACCCTTCGGATTATTTTATATTAAACAATCATATTCCGAAACCCTAATTTCCCGTTTTTCTCATTTCTTTATCAAAATTCCATTTTTATTCAAAACTGACTTAGGGTATTATCCGTTATAACATTTTATATCATGCTTTAAAATTTCAAAGCTTGGTTCATTATCGTTTGCTCGGGTTTAACAGAACAGTGTCTAGAAAACCCTAATTTCTCATTTCAACACTTAAATGTACATATTAACATATTTTAAATATGTTTCAAACATATATTAAACATTATTTAACCC
The DNA here is from genome assembly GCA_039602395.1 of Deinandra increscens subsp. villosa. NCBI lineage: Eukaryota > Viridiplantae > Streptophyta > Magnoliopsida > Asterales > Asteraceae > Deinandra > Deinandra increscens. The sequence goes on along the minus strand of JBCNJP010000027.1, from coordinate 115,256,856 downwards.
GATAATTACTTTATAATTATCGTTAACCTTTATATTAAATATATATTTAATATATAAATCTTTTCTTTTAACCAATTTTATTTAAATAAAATTGATTAATAATTATATATATTTATTCGTCTTAAATATATATTTATATCATTTATCCCGTCTTATTATGATTTGATATAAACTTTAACTTAAAATATAATATTTGTAATAATAACAAATATATAACGTGTTTACCTCTTGACGGGTCGTGAAACGAGTCCGAATAACCGAATAATAAAGTTTGTCCGATTTGGACAAATAAATAGTCCTTCCTGACTAGTTCTTCGCCACGAGCATTTCCCCGTTGTCGGTTTATCGTTTGGATCTCGTTACGTCACCGAAACATCGTCCGAAAGTGAAGACGGCTTAACTCGACGTTCCTTCTTCTAGCTCGAATTACGACCACCTACGACTGCTGTTACCAACCGCCAATCACCGCCACCATTCTCCGCCATCCCGGCAATCCATCGGCGTCACCGCCATGCTCCGTCATCAACCGCTTGCCACTGAAACGTAGACCGAAAGAGGGGACGGTAAACCGGGTTTTATTTCGAACAATCACTAACCATTACCGCCGTTAACCACCATTAACTACCACCGTTTACAACCTGCTACCGCCACTGTCACCGCTGCCCGACGACATTCGGCCACTACCATAACCATCACCGTCGCAATCCCAGAAGGTGAACTCGGGAACCCAGAAACAAAGAGAGAAAGAAGGGAAAACGAGGGTGCAGGGGTGCGAGGTTAGGGGTTCAAAGTGACGAGGTGGTCGTTGGTTCCGTCACTCGGAGCTAACGCCGTTCTGTTGGTCGTTGGGCAGAGTGACGGGGAGGGTCACCTCCAAGTTCGCCGGATTTAAACTCGGACAGTGGGATGGGGCTATCGCCGGTGAACGAGGGTAGGTCGTTGGGTTCATTATGGTGGCAGTTAATCATGGGGTCGGAGCGGCAAACGGACGGAGATGAGGGATGGATTGCGTCCGTACGACGGGAAAAGAGAGGAGAAAAGGTGGGGGTTGCCGGGTTTCGGTCGTGCGAAGGAACGAGGGGGACAGGGTACGATGGCAGCGCTGCTGCACTTCTTTCTCTTTCCTTCTCTATTTCATCTATTTTGTTTTGTCGTATTATGATTACATGCTTGATGAATTTCATTTGTGCATGCTAATGTATGTATATATACTATATTTTGAACAATAAAAATACGACATCTGTCATGATGATAACACAATTTGAGGACTGAATCATACAAAAATTCTCAACAGGTAGCATGTTAATTTGACAGGTATTTAATTGAGAAGTAGGGAACAAGCAAAACGTATTTTAATTTAATATTGTATAACCTTTTATAAGTAGGTATTATACCCGTACTTTAAACCCGTAAAATAATATTAAACAGTTTATAAAATTTTTGAACATCTAAAATATCACGGGGGTTCAATAAATATAATTATTATATTTATTCTTTGGTTGTAACGTCAACCGGTGAATATTTATTTAATTAAACGGTACAAGCGCGTGTCCAATCGGTGTAGCGATCACGGTTGTTTCATAGACCGAATATGGTTCCTTGACTATAATACTTAATTATTATTATAATAATTATTTATGCTTTGCCGAGTCACTAAAATAATCTCAAACGGCTAACCGAATTGATTTCGGTTATTATCGCGTAACAACATCGGTTACCGATTTCATCGTTTTCCGTGCCGAACATTGCAATTATATTTTATAACGATTATAAATCAAGTATTTAGCATTACCTGATATTCTACCTTCGTCTCGGTATTATTTTAGTTGTGTTCGTGCTTAAAACCGGTTTATTACAAACCGGGCCCAAATCACTATTTCGCGTTTTCCCGCTTCGTTATAACTCGGATTAGAGATCCGTCTGCGCCTACGATCTTTATTTTTCGTCATCTACCATATTCTATAAAATCGCCTCTTGACGTTTCCTCGAACATCGTGCCGAATATTTATACGTGAATCGTGACGTTTCTCTATTATACGTATATATATTTATATCATATATATTTCAACTACTTAATAAATATAACACACATATATAACTTAGGTCATAGAATTTTGGGGTGTTACATTAAGTGACACAAGTTCCATGCTCCAAAGATCGAAGATAGATTTAGAGTAAATTCGAATATCACCGATGAAGGCGATCACGAATTTGGGGGTTGCATTAGAATTTGCGAATATCTTGAAAGTATTTAGCGAACCAAGAAGGACCCAAGATCAACCACAATCATAAATTGTAATGGAGATTTCTTAATGGGCCAAACATACATATATTTTAAAAAGAATTTTGATATAATTGTGAGCTAAAATATCCATCTGTTGGGTAAAAATAAGTTTAGGGATCAAAAAGGAAGTTTAAATTTGTGTAACACTTTTGATGTTGGCACACATATAGAGTCGTCCACTCGAGAGGTCATATAATCGTAGACTCGTACACATGGAATCCCGTCAACACATGTACTTGTAACTCGTAGATTTCCAGACCAGCAGACTTCTCGACATGCACACCGTAAAATGTGTATGTAACTTAAAACGTGGCTACGCAAAGGCTGACTTAAAATTTTTAGTAAGAAGGGTGATCGTATGCAAGTTGGTTCATAAGCTCGTCAATGTGCACCCTTGTTGTCGTTTTAGCAAGGAATCCCGTAACATGCGAACGTGCAACTTAGGTGTCACACCCCCAAATTACCACTAACGGAGTTTATACCGTTAAGGGGTGCGAGCAAACCAGGACCACAACCATTAGTTACAAATACTAAACGAATCAAAGTAAGTCCAGATATTTATCATAAAATAAAGTCTCAAAGTACGCAGCGGAAAATATATCGTCTTAGCACTAACCACGTGCTTTACAAATCAGTGTTTTAAATTCCCAATTAAGTTTAATCAAAAACAAAAGTCTTCATGTGTCATGCCAACCCGCATCCGGATACTCCTCAGCGATCTGCAAAAGTTTAAACCACGCAAGTGTCAACCTAACGGTTGGTGAGTTCACAGTGGGCTTGTCACGCAGTGGCCCGGTCTCATAATCATAATTGTGTCAACATGTACTTAAGTAATATTTATTTGTGAAAAGCAATGCTCGGTAATGTCCAAAATCATAGTAACGTGGTTTAGAAATATTAATGTCCGTAACATACGTTATCGGGTATGAACTAGTTTTGTATAGTTAAAGTGCTCAACCGATATCGCGGGTAGCAAATCCGTTGTTCCATGCACTAAGGAAGTTTGTACCAAAGCTGACTCATATTGTAGTGGCAGTGCCATCATGTTTTGCGGACCTACGTCATCGCGGATTTGCCTCCCCCGTGTCCTCTCGGGATCACGGTCAGATAGGCTGATATTGTACCTCCGTGCACTCCCCGTGCCACGGGGCGGAGTTTGTCAAACTCCAGTAGATCTACCCAACATCCCCTCGCTTTACAATTAATGGTACAATTTAGTTGAGGACTTTTTCAGTTATAAGGCAATCCTTAGAAATCATGTGATATCATGTGGTTTAGACTTTAACCTACACTAGCCATATTAAAACGGTTTTCCTTTGGGTTCTCAAGAATCCCGAAAACATTTCAGTTTCGTTTTAGAAATAGTTGTTTAAGTATTTCACAAGTGTCTCCCATAAAACACTTCAAGTTCATCAAGTGGGTGCCGAGCACTCCTAAGTTTTCAAGTTCATCAGAGAGGTGCATAGCACTCTTAAGGTTGTCAGCATTGTTTTCCGTTAAGTTATTCAGTGTGACCCAACCGGGTCACGGTAAACGGGTTAGTGACACTCACCTTTGGTTGCACTGCTACTCTTGCTAAGAAATCCAAGTATTGTTTGCTTATCGAAAACCTAAGAACACGTTTAGGTCTTAAGTATTAGTTTTGTGTCTAATCTTTAACTTAACGTCACTATGGCCCATAACATAGCACGTTGGAACTACGACTCGACATACCGACACACGACACCGATGGTTGATCATAAACAAGGGTTCACATATTACAGAAATCATAGCATGTTTCATCATAGCATAATCATGTAAGTTATGGCATAACATTCAAGTAAATTGCACAAGTGTGGGTTTAGGTCAGATCATAGTTTCGCTAGTATAGATTCGCTAGGCAGTTTCGCTGTGTGCACGGGCAGCACTTTCGCTAGGCAATACCCGATGACACAGTTTCGCTAGGCTAGTTTCGCTCGAAACTGTTGGCACAGTTTCGCTAGCCTAGTTTCGCCCGAAACTGGTTTGAACTTTCGTTCAGGGAATTTCGCTCGGTAGTTTCGTTCGGACAGGTCTGGTTGGTTTACCCGGCGACACTACAGTTTTGCTCCATAGTGTCGCTGGATGAATATATACATAATTTCGCTAAGTAATTTCGCCCAGAGAACAGTACAGTTTCGCTGGTCGCGAAAAACACGTAAATCAGCCTAAAAATCAATCTAACAGCTTCCATATTTCATGTAATTCAATATCTAGCATGCATAATCATTTACCAACATCAAACAACAAGTTTTAACACCTTAAACATGGATTTTTATCATCAAATCACCAAAAATGCATTTTAGACCTAAAATGACCTAATCTAGCATAAATCTTCATTATGGTTTGATTTCACACGTAAAGTTATTGACTTTATGATAGATCTAGCATCCCTAAGCATCATATCAGAAGATCAAGTGATTCTATGAAGATCTAAGCATGCTTTTTAAGAAAACACATAGAATAAGGCATAGAAAATGGTTTTTGGAACTCACGGTTCGATCTCCAAGCTCAATGGATGATGGTTCGGGGCTGAGATCTCGATGGCTCGGTGTGATTCTCGGCTGACCAGATTTCCAGGAGAAAAGATGGAGAGTGTGTGTGTTTTGTGTAAAAGAGGCAAATGGGAGAAACTAGGGTTTATTAAGATATTATATATCAGGGCCTAGTTTCGCTGGCAGTTTCGCTGGTCAGGCGAAACTGGCTCTGATCTCATGTAATCCGAACCGCTTGGCTAGCTACCGGGCGAATCTGTAGTTTCGCTCGGTAGTTTCGCCGGCAACCAAAAATATACAATTTGTCACATAATCAAGGATTTACAATTTGTCATGCTATCAATAATATTAAATCATGCATTCAAATCACATTGCACGTAATGACAATAAATCAATGAACACATAACACATATGGACGGGTTCGGTGATCAACCAAAGGACGTGGACGTATTCGGCCTAGTTAAGCATTAGTTACTAAGTTAACACTTGTAACGTAACTAACGGAGTTTGTCTAACGGAAGTAAACCTTGAAATTCTCGGATGTCACATTAGGAGTCCATCAAAGAGAACTTACCAAACCTACAAATGATGATGAATTGGTATATATATAGGTTTTAGAACTAATAGACGTCGAACATTCATGAATTTTGAAAATTCGTTGTCCAAAGGCGTTCAATATGCAAACTGATGAGATTACGTTAGGCAAAATAAAACATTTTAGATCAAGTGTTTTGGAAGTCCAAGTGGCTAAGTTTTGCAAGTTAAGGTTTAGGTTTGTGGTCACTTGATTGTAGATGTATGATCGAGACCAAGCGCAACTTGATTGACTGATTTGATCGACGCATCATTTGCATGGGCCAACCAATAACACACCCTTCGTGAATCACCACATTGGGTGTGCCCATTGGGCTTTGGTGCAACAGGTTGGGCTTGTGTTTTGGACTCATGAGATGTTTTGTTGGGTGTACACGACTATACGTGAGTTCTATGGAACATTGGCTTGTTGGTTTAACATGTGGTAGCATCCGAGTCGTGGTTGTGATGATTGAAAAACATGTATTTCAAATCACGTGGGTGGTGTGCGAAAAAATCCAAGATGCGAGATGCAAATTGAGGATAGGATCTTTACATAATGGAACTCAGGGTGCCAAGAAACGAATAAGGGAAACATGTAACACCTCGCACAAAACCAGGTCAACCCCATTACTTTGACATTAATTAGTAATAATTAATACATGCTTAATCGTTATTATGTGTTAATTATGTGTTTATTTGTATATATATATATATATATTGGTACATATATATATATATTAAATTCAACCGTAGAATAATTCCCGAGTTTGTAGTTTCATCGTCCAAACTTTTTGCAATCAAGAAAATCCATTTAGTTATAGATGGAATTTTAATAACAAGAAATTTATATGAAAATTTAACTTTTTATATATTTTAGCTAGCATCGTCATGACGTTCTCGTCACGACAAAACTTTTAGTAAATTTGAATTTTTCTTAATGTTTATCAAGACTTGTCTATCCAAACCCTTTTGTCCGGATACTTTTCCCAAACTGTCCACCGTTAGTCTCGTTAACTAGCCGAAAACCTTTATTGGGCCTCGTAAGCCCAACTTTCACATAAGAACCCGGATGGTCACCAAATTTCACAGGAACACTCGTGATGTCACTACGAACGTTTCGGTACCACCCATCAATCCGTAACCCGCCCCATTTATCAGCCCCCTAACCGGCCCAAATACCCAAACCACCCCCCCTTGCGGCCTGTTAACCCAACCCACTGCCCGGCCCGCCCGACTGGCCCAACCCGTCACCCGACCCGGCTGGCCCAGCCCGCGCCCAGCCCTCCCGACCTGCCCGGCCCGCCTGACCCGGCCCGATCCCCTTCTCGGCCCAGAACCGAACCCAGCCCACATCCCTTTTCTTTTGGATTTATGGCCCAACCCTCAAGCCCAAATTCTCTATGTTTTTAACCCAAATCTTTTATAGATTTTAGCCCACTCTTTTTATAAAATAAAACCCATCACCTTTGTAGTTTTATAAAAATCTCAAACCTCTTTAACTAGTAATCTTAACTTAACCTTTTATAAAATCCCTTGAACTTTTATAAAAATCTTTCATAAAAGTTGTCATCTTTTTATAAAAACTAGAGAATCACCTACAACTTAATTTCTTTGATTATTTTAAATCAAAATTGATAGAAAAATGCTAGTTGTCTTAAGAGGATTAACCAAAGGTTAATAACCTAGCTTTTTTAGTATAAAAGAGAGGCATGGGGCAACATTTTGCCTTGCACCTTCACCACAACTCAAGAGAATTACTCTCTTCCTCCTCCCTTGTCCCAACCGGCCACCGCCCCTCCTCCTTGGAGCCACCGCCGGCCACCAGCCGAACCGCCCCACCGCCGCCATCCAACCGCCGGACCACCTCCTCTCTTCTCCTTCTCATCTCGGTTCAAACCAAACACCCTTTGTGAGTCCTTTTAACCCACTTTTTCCTTATGATTTTCACCCAAAGTCACCAACAAGTCTTGATATAAAAAACCTATCTTTTCATTTTTCTATTTTATGCAAGACACTTGGTCCTTCAAGAGTCTAGACCAACCATTCTTTCTCTAATCCTCTAATCACCAACACTTGGGTGGAATAATACAAGTGACTTGATCTAACAAGTCTTGGTGTTCTTGAAGAACTTAAACTAGCTAACACTTGGGGTTTTACATTTAGAGAAACCTTATGGAAGTATCATGTGAAACCTAGATCATTTTAACCATCAAAGATCTATTTATGTTTACTTACTTGTTCTTTACTTTCATGCAATTTAAATACTTGTTATTTACTTTCCTTGCATTTACATTTATGTTATTTATGTTATTTTGTCCTAACAACTAAGTTGTTAGTGGATTTGTTCAAGATCATTGAACATAAATGTCCTAGCTTTGCTAGTTGATGATCTATATTTACTTATGTTTATTTTGCTTAACATATGTTAACAAACTAACTAGTAACCTTTAAACTTAGACAAAGAACTTATGTAGCTAGTTAAAACATAATATCATGATCTTTAAAAACTTATATATCACAAGGCTTACATTGGACATAATGGATAATCATGGATCTAAGTTTTATAAAACAATGACTTATAAAACTTAACTGGTGAGAAACCTTGTAAAAAGACATGGAACTTTTATAAGTAAAAGTCATTTTGTAAAACAAAGATTCTTGGAAAGTCTTAACCAAAAGTTTATCTCTTAAACTTATCATTTATAAAATATGTCACATTTTATATAAAGGAAAGTCGCCGAAGACCAAGACTTAATGTGTTGGTGAATTTAATTCACCAAGACACAAAAATAGTTTATTTTATTTTTACTAAAACTAGTAAAAATACATTTGATAACCTTCTCCTTTATAACAATCATTTGGACTTAAATACTTAGATTTTTATACTTTAAATGACTTGTGTATTTATAAAACTCTTTTATAAATTATTTGATTTAATACAAAGACTTGTATTTAATTTATAATCTATCCACTTTATTATTTTGCCTAAATAATAAACTTGTCAGGTATTCTATCAACACTTGTATAATTATTTAGACAAATAATTATAGTCCTTTTTATAAATCTTATAAAGTTTATGACACAACCTAAACATATATATATATATATATATATATATATATTATATATATATTTTTCTAAGTCCTTAAAAATAATAAAAGATTTTACTTAACATTTTACCTCAAGTATCTTGGACTTAGATTCAAATATATAATTCTCAATTTCAAATTGTTTTATTTAAATTCCCTTATATTTATTTGGACGTAAATATAAACTTGACTATATATAATTATTTGAACAATAAATATTAACCGGATGGACTTTTCCTAAATATACAAACGGGACATTATTATCAAGACTTGACCGGTGTCGTTGGGTGACGGAAACGTTACTCAATGATCAAAGACCTTATACATGCAACTTGTTTATCTATACTTATTAGGACGTTACGTGCTTTCGTCCGGACTTTCCATATCACGTGCATTATCATTTCACCTTGCTTGAGGTGAGTCTCACGGCCCCTTTCTTTTAAACTGTTTTAATACATTGGGGGAAGAAAATCATGAACTAAACTGTTTTATACTTGATATCTTGGTCGAACTGTACTCTGCCGTATGATTAAATGTTCTTTACTTACCCTACAAATGAGTACATTTCGTTACATAACGAATTGTCACAAATCCCACTATTAATTGAATTTGATTAGTTCTGTTCGAAACGGTAACTAGTGAATAGATCTATTTGGGTTAACAACCCTACTTGATTGGTAGCTCCAATCCCGACGTGTGCATTTGTCGAGTAGTACACGCCAGTTATTATTGTTCCATTGCAGTATCTTTAGGGAAGATGCTATGAGTGGGTAAATCTGTTAGTTTCAAATTCAAAGTTCATTGCTAATCATTACATCACGGTGACCATATTATTATCTTGTATATCTTAAACCATTTACAAACTATTTGTAGAGTCTTAAACCTGTGAACTCACCAACGTTATGTTGACCCTTTAAAACTCATGATTTTCTCAGGTAACTAGATGTATCCGCACGTGCAAACGGGGCCATCACTCATAAACGGACCTGCTGCTGATGGAGTCATAGTCCTGATTTATCCACCTAACATTTTCAAGCATTTTGGGAACTATCTTAACTTTTAAGAACTATTTCCATCTTTATTATTAATTGTAAGACAATGTCATTTCACCACTATTTCCGCTGCAATCCAAATGACGTTTTGTTTATCAATTGTTTTACTATTAATTGTTCTAAGTATCCACGACTATGATTTCATGACGTCACACGCCTCCGTTCCCGAAAGTCCAGGGTGTGACAGATTGGTATCAGAGCCGTGGTTATAGAGAACTAGGTTTCATAAATCAAAACGAAAACAAAACCTGGACTATAACCCGCTCTGAAGGTACCGTTTGCACGCAAGGGCAACTCAAGTGGTAACATTTATTATGATTTATGCTTAAGTGTTTATTTCATAACTTGCATTAGATTTATTTACCTTAAATGTTTATATACTTACTTATTCTAACGCTGCTTTCATAAACTGGCACACTTGCCCTACCCCCAGGCCCCCGTTTTTAGGATGCTTTAGATTTGACCTACCCTGTTGACCCGCCATCTTATTAGTAAATCATGATGAAGTAATATTTTGTTGGGATTGCACTCCCATTAGCTAGTTATGTACTTACTTTAACTTAACCCCTTTTGTATGATTTATAACTAATATGGCGGTATGGAATGTAACTTATAGTGTATCTTATCGTGTTGAGTGATTGAGTTATTTATTATTGTGATACTTGTGTTACTTGCTCTGGTACTAAATGTATGTCATGGTTGTTATTCTTGAGCTTGCAATAACCCCATCCTCATATGGTCTAAACCGTTTGTTTTCTTTATGTTGTCATTGAAACGTAAAGAAGAAACATGCCTCCTAGACGTGGTACCAGGAACACATCGCCCAACCAACCAATGAGTGATGCCGACATTGAGGCTCTAATCACTCAACGAGTTGCTGAAGCTGTTGCTGCAAGCGAAACTCAACGGGATCACGACATACAAAATAACAATCCAGCACATGGTAAGGTTTAACGATCTCAATGTTAGAAAACATCCAGACTACAATTTCTCCGAATTGTATTCAAACGTTTTAACATTGCAGGTCCCCGCGACTGTTCATACAAGGACTTTATGAACTGCAAACCCACTAACTTCAAGGGCACGGAAGGTGCCGTGGGTTTGATTCGTTGGTTTGAACGGACGGAATCCGTTTTTCGCATTAGCAACTGCCCCGCTGGCTTCATGGTTAAGTACTCTACTTGCACTTTTACTGATGGCGCGCTAACTTGGTGGAATTCTCACGCTGACGCCATGGGAACAGACCTGGCTTACGCTATGACTTGGGATGAGCTTAAACAGCTCCTGCGTGACGAATACTGCCCGAGAGAAGAATTGCAGAGATTGGAAGCTGAATTCTGGAGTTTGGCAATGAACGGTTCTGACATCGCTGGTTACACGAAGCGATTCCGCGAACTCGCGCATCTTTGTTCAACCATGGTCACTCCCCCGTACAAGAAGATCGAGAGATACATTTGGGGTCTCGCACCTCACATTCAAGGGAATGTTCTTTCTTCGAACCCTGCCACTTTTCAGGAAGCTGTGCGTCTTGCTCACAGCTTAGTCTATCAGGCCACACGACAAGGTGTGACATTTGCCAAGAAGAATTCTGAAGTCAAGATTCCCGAGGTCGGTACAGCCACCTCATCTGGAATGAAGCCGGACAACAAAAGGAAGCGTAGTTTCTGGAAGAATAAGCCAGACATGAACCCTGAAAAGGCCCCTGCCAAAGGACCCGAGCCGGCTAAAGTTTTTGCTGCTACCGCACCTGCTCAAGCACCGAAGAAGACAGGCTACACCGGTAATGCACCTCTGTGCAACAAGTGCAACCTCCACCACACCCTTGACTGTGGAAACGTTTACTGTGGCCACTGCAAGACCAAGGGTCACATCACTCGCGATTGCCCGAATCGTGCGTGTTTTGGTTGTGGTGTTACTGGTCACCTGAAAAAGGACTGCCCCAAGGCGAAGGATCAGAATCAGGCGAAAGGCAGAGTTTTCGTGATTAATGCTGGGGACGCACGCCGCGATCCAAACACCGTGATGGGTACGTTTCTACTTAACAACCAATTTGCTTCTGTTTTATTCGATACTGGTGCCGATAGAAGCTTTGTGTCTACCGATTTTAGCCAATTACTAGGAATCACCCCTGTTGCCCTAGACACTAAGTTCACAGTAGAATTAGCAAATGGTGACCTAATAGAAACCGGAGAAATGTACCAAGACTGCTCGCTTGAACTCTCAGATCATGTATTTCCACATCGACCTATATGCCTGTTGATCTTAGGAAGCTTTGATATCGTTATTGGAATGGATTGGTTATCAAAGAACCATGCCGAGATAGTTTGTCATGAGAAGATAGTCCGCGTACCACTCGCAGATGGCAACACTCTTAGCGTACAAGGCGAAAAGAGTGGAACCCCGCTAAATATCATATCGAGTATGAAGGCTCGTAAGTTTCTTCGAAAAGGATGTCATGCCATTCTAGCTCATGTTACGGAGAAGAAGCCCAAGGAGAAGCGCATCGAAGATGTTCCTACGGTCTGCGAATTTCCAGAAGTTTTCCCCGAAGACTTGCCTGGTTTACCACCAACTCGACAAGTGGAATTTCGTATCGACTTGACGCCTGGAGCCGCCCCCATTGCCAGATCACCCTACCGCCTGGCACCGTCAGAAATGCAAGAATTATCTAGTCAACTGCAAGAGTTGTTAGATAAAGGCTTTATCCGCCCAAGCCACTCGCCGTGGGGAGCTCCTGTCTTGTTTGTGAAGAAGAAGAAGGATGGAACGTTTCGGATGTGTATCGACTACAGAGAGTTGAACAAGTTTGAAATTGCCTGAGCGTGTGGATCTTCTACTTAGTCGTATAGAAATCAATGTAATATGAGTAGAGACACAAAGAGTAAATACAAACGAGACTTTGTATTGACCACTGAGAACCACAGAGTACACTTAGAGAAAGTATATGACACGGAAGCTCTCCAAGTCTATACAAGACAAACATATTTATAGGCTGAAATCACGACTGGCCGAACCTCAGGTTCGGCCAAGCTTCGGACGGCTCCGAACTCTGGAGTTCGGCCAGAGGTTCGGCCTCAGACCTAAACTTGCACGTCTCCGTCTTGTTCTCGATACTTCACATGACGATCAGGAACCATGTATCAACAAACTCCCCCTCGGCATGTGCAGTATCATCTTCTCTTAACAAAACTTGTATCTTGTATCTTCAATCAAACTCCTCCTCGATCTAGACGAAGAATTCAATCTTGAATACTTGATATTGCAACGTGTATAGCCTCTTTATCAACAACCTTCAGAAGACTTGAAGTTGTGATGTTCTCTTCCACTTAGAAACCTGCCAACATAAATAATCCTGGCGCAAAACGTCTCTTCGAGACTCCAAGATATCTTGATTTTGAAAATAATTTCGTATTCCGTGTTGATCAATCGAAAACAAATCAGAAACAAAATCTTTTTGGCTTTTAGAAACTTTATATCAAAACACACCTAAAATCTTTTTGATATTTTCTAATAATGAAAACTAAATGCAGTACAGAAACAGACACTATTTTTGTCTTTAGTGAGAAAGATCACAACTTGGGATCATATTGGTCATAACATGCTGAACTACACTTCAATTTCGATTATTGTAGCACATAAGCCATGCCGATTGCAGATATACTTTGTCCAACTTTAAACTCTGGCACAATCATACTCATAACATCTGGATATGTTAATGTATTTATTAGATTTGCATTGACCAGTGTACCCCACACTATCAGACATACTCAGATATGCTTTGCTTATCACATTTTGTGACTTCATTTGTGATATTAATCACATAATGATTGTAACCATGATATAGTCAACTGTGTTCCATGCAAAAAGAAATAAGAACGTTAAATCGTCTACCTTAAGGTCGATCTTTCGATACGCAGATAAGGCCTCGGATTTAACAAAATAAGAAAATAAAACAAGTTGAAATTGTATAACTCAACAACAATCAGGTCGGTACTCCCGTACACGCAGAGAAAGTCCGATGAGTTATACGAAACACCAAAGAAAATAAAGCAGAACGTCAAACGAACAACGATCAGGTCGGTCTTTCGACACGCAGAGAAAGTCCGATCGTTTGACAAAATAAAGAAAATCAAACAAGGTTAAATCTTTGCAAAATGAACACATGTATACACAGTGACTTCTCATTTTATTTTTCACATATCTTTTTCTTGATATATCATGAGATATGCATCAAGATGTTGTCCACTAGGTCAAGCATCAGATTTAGTGTATATCACATTTGTATACTTTCTGATTTGCCGAGCCTACCTTGCACATCGATCAAATGGTCTTATGGCTTTTTCACTTACTTTATCCATGAGTCAGACACTGTCAGCCAATGTACCATCATTTCCCATTCATGTCAGATACAATTTCTCATTTTTCAATGTTTTTGGCTTTTTCAAATTTCTCCCCCTAAAAATGACAACTCTATTTATAGATTTTCATTTTTACAATTTGAAAAACAACACACTATTTTTGTATTTTTGCAAAAACAAACTCCCCCTCAGAATGAGACGGAGTGAAAAACCAAGAAAAATTGATCAACCAACACGAATACTTGCAGTTTAAGTCTTTTTGAAAACACAATTAATTTTGAAAGTCAGATTAATTAGAACAGATATTTCACAATCAGCAATTATCCAATCACTGAAAGGTCTTCTTGAAACACCTGTTGACACCAAATAAATCATTAGTCGCTCTGGGATCGACCCGATGTAACATCGTCGGGTCGCCCGGTGTCTTCCACAAAATCTTTGTTGGCCTTGGAAACAACTTTTGGTTTCCAAATTTGTAAAATTTTCAATTTTTGATCAGAACCTGAATCAGACTCAACCGACGTACTTGGTTTAGACCAAGACGATTTACGATTTGATTTTATCTTTGGGGACCATGGTTCATCAAAAATTTGACCTTTGTTATCCACATATTTGGCAGTTTTGTGGATATATGCAGTCGTCGGACAATCAGCAGCTAGATGTCCTGGTTGACGACATACATAACAAAGTCTTTCTCGAAACACATTTGAAAATGATTTGGATTTTGAAAAACCAAATGAATGCTCAGAATCAAAATTGTCAAAGAAATCATCAGAGGAATCATACCTAGGAGATGGACTCCTTGAAGATGACGATCTTCCAGAATAGTAAGTGAATTCCTTCTGAGATGGTGATTTCTTTGCATTCTTTGCTTTAGGAGCCTTGGCAACTTTCACCGGTTTCTTTGTTTGAATCAATTCTTCCTTCACAACAAACCCCACACCTTTGTGTTTGGAGCCTGAAACCTTTGAAGTACTTGAGGAAGAACCCGAAGCTTCTCTCGCCTTAGCTTCACTAGTAAATTTGGCTTTGATATCCTTCAGCCTGTTCTTCTCAACCAAAACTTTTTCTTCTTCAGTTGCAGATGAAGAACTTGACACAACCTTATCAAAAACCTTCTCATTCTCCAACAAAACAGACTTTGACACAAATTTTGGAGCTTCACCCAAAGGCTTTTCCTTCTTTTTGGACTTAGATTTATTCTTCTTGGGTGGAGTAGCAAACTTGGAATAATCATGCAATTCATCTTTTGGATCAATCTGAGCAGCAGTAACTTCAGTTAAATCCACTGGTTGAGGAACCAAGTGAACATCAGCCTTCTGAGAACTATCTGAACTCTGATCCTGCTTGTATAAGAAATTTAGCATTGTTGGTGATAAATTGCAATTCTTCACTTGCCGCTTCAACTCCAAAATCTCCAGTTTTAAATCATTGATCTTTTGTTGAGCTTCAAAAACTTCTTTCTGTGACTTGATGAACTTTGCATTGAGATCATCATATTCATAAGTTTGTAACTTTCGGATCTCACATTCAGCAAATAACTCTTCAAGAACACTTTCCCTCTTTTTCTTGTAAATTTCAACATCTTTAGTCAACACTTCATTCTTGTCACGATAGAGAGTATTTTCATCTTGAAGCATAGAAATTTTGTTCTGAAGCTTTTCAACAGTAACAGCAGTTGTAGCAATAAGAGCTGTAGCTTCTTCATACTTTTTCTGAACCGGATAACTTTTCTCAAACAGATTTTCAAAATCTTGAGCTGCATCTAAAGCTTCTGCTTTTGCTTTCTCACACTCTTCAGCCAATGTTGCTTTCTCTTTTAAAACATCTTCATGAACATGAACCAACTCATAATACTTCTTTTGAAAATCTTCCAATTCTTGCTTTAACACCACTATCTCTTCAGTCGATATTTGACGACTTTGTTCAAAACTTGCAATCTCCTGAAGAAATTTCTTACATTTAAGACATTCAGTCTCTTCAACCTTTGAACTCTCAGAGACTCTAGGTAATTCTTCTTGAACCAAAGATACACTTGAATAAGAATCAGAATCAGTTAAAATGCTATCATCATCAATATGACGAACAGTCAATGCAATTGAAGGTTTAGTCTGATTCTTTTTAACGTCAGTATCTGCATTCCACGCAAATTCACTTGAATATGGAAAAGTATTGGTCCAATCATGAACAAGATTAGCAGACTTCAGCTCAACCTTCTCAGCTTTAGTTGATGGATGATAAACTAAATGTGCATGTTGACCAGTCTTCAATTTATGGTCTGCAGAACTTGGACATTCTCGAGCAAAGTGACCATAATTTGCACACTTGTAACATTTTACCTTAGATTTATCCAAACCAATCTTACCCTCCTGATTCAATCTCTTCTTCCCAGTTCTGTTGAAAAATTTCTTCGTTCGTCGAACCAGCATTGCATACTGCCAATTTAGATCCATTTCCTCCAAATGATCATAATCAATCTGATCATAATCTTCATTTGCTAACTCAGCATTACTCACAGCACCCGTGATAACACCAAAATACGAAGATACCAAAGCAGACATTAATGCATTATAATCATCAACAGTTTGAGCAGATAATGCACTAGGAGTCGAAGAACTCGGAATTGAAACAGTACAACCAGCAGATGAATAACTTGAAGATTCAGATTTACCTGCCAGAAAGGCTGTTGGGGGTGCAGAATTAAGAATATTCGATTTCCCAGCATTCATTGTAGAATCATTTTCACCATGATACACTGCAGGATTCTGAATTTGTGTAGGAAGAGACTTGTTCACCATCAATTCCATATCCCTAGCCTGAATTCTTTGAACTAAATCATTGAAAGACAATCCTTGAAAATCCTTGTCATGAGTAATCATCATAACATAATTCTCCCATTTTTCAGGTAGAGCTTCCAAAATCTTCTCTTTCATATCAGCTTCGTCTTTAGTAAGATTCACCAAGCGCATTTCACTCATCAGATGAGCAAATCTTGCAATCAGATTGGGAATCGTTTCATTCTGATAATGTTTGAAACTATCAAACTCTTTCTTCAAAACCTTTTGTCGACTTTTCTTGTACTGGTCATTGCCTTCACATCTTTTCTCTAAAGCATCCCATAGACTTTTCGATGTGTAATTACCAGCAAATTGATGAAGTAACTCTTTAGGCAAAGCCATCGTTAAAGTACCATAAGCCTTTTTCTCTGCTTGATAAGCTTTCTTTTGCTCAGATGTCATTTTTCTTTGAAGAACAGGTTCACCGGTTTCATCTTTAGGATAAACATATTGATCAGTAAATGATAACCACATATCAATGTCATTCGTGTCAACATATGCTTCGAACCGTTTAACCCAACTATGATAATCTTCCAACTTTAGCAATTTGGGAACTTTCTGACTTGTTCCAATTTCATTATCATAGTTCATCATCGTTTGCATAGTCGCTTGAACTGAGTTTTGAATAGCCGCGAACGCTTGAAAATCGGACATTTTCGAAACACAGGTTACTGTTCACTCCGAACCTCGTCCGAACTTAATATACCCTCCGAACGTTCTCCGAACTTGATCCGAACTCAGAAATACAGTCCGAACTATCTCCGAACTCTCACCGAACCTTGTTAACTCCGAAATCCTCCGAACCTTGTCCGAACACTCACCGAACGAGGAAAAATAGACCGAACGCACTCCGAACGAACACCGAACAATAGAAGATTCTCCGAACGAACTCCGAACCAGGAGTTCGGAGCAGTTATGACCGAGAGTCCTCCGAACTTGAAGTGCGGAGCAGTTACGCCGAACGTTGAGTTCGGCCGAACGCGAAATTTCGGAAAAACTTGGAAAAACTCACTGAAATCGACACCTCTCGAGCAGTAAACACTCAATCAACTGAAAATGAGCAACCACATACATATTTGACGTGAATCATGATGTTTTGAACGATAATTTTGAGAAATGAAGATGATAAACGAATTTTGAAACTCAAAAACGTGAATTTGAACTCGAAAACACGAACAAACACTGATCTCCGACTAGTAGAACAAACCAAATGCTCTGATACCACTTGAAATTGCCTGAGCGTGTGGATCTTCTACTTAGTCGTATAGAAATCAATGTAATATGAGTAGAGACACAAAGAGTAAATACAAATCAGACTTTGTATTGACCACCGAGAACCACAGAGTACACTTAGAAAGTATATGACACGGAAGCTCTCCAAGTCTATACAAGACAAACATATTTATAGGCTGAAATCACGACTGGCCGAACCTCAGGTTCGGCCAAGCTTCGGACGGCTCCGAACTCTGGAGTTCGGCCAAGGTTCGGCCAGACCTAAACTTGCACGTCTCCGTCTTGTATCTCGATACTTCACATGACGATCGAAAACTATGTTTCAACAAAGTTAACGGTGAAGAACCGCTACCCGCTATCGAGAATCGACGACTTGTTCGACCAACTCCAAGGATCGAGTTATTACTTCAAGATCGACCTGAGATCCGGTTATCATCAGCTACGAGTTAGAGACGAAGATGTTTCGAAGATGGCGTTCAGAACACGCTATGGTCATTACGAGTTCCTCGTTATGCCTTTTGGTTTGACTAAAGCACCCGCTGTGTTCATGGATTTGATGAACCGCGTATGCAAACCATACCTAGATAAATTTGTTTTCGTGTTTATCGATGATATTCTCATATACTCTCGAAGCAAGGAGGAACACGAACAACATTTGAGCCTTATCTTGGAATTGCTGAAGAAGGAAGAATTGTACGCGAAGTTTTCCAAATGTGACTTTTGGATTCGCGAGGTACACTTTTTGGGTCACGTCATCAACGACCAGGGAATTCATGTTGCTCCAGCCAAAGTTGAGGCTATCAAAGACTAGAGTACTCCCACTACTCCGACTGAGATACGCCAATTCTTGGGTCTCGCTGGCTATTATCGCTGATTCATTGAGAACTTCTCAAAGATAGCCCAACCCCTGACTGCATTGACTCAGAAAGATAAGAAATTCATTTGGGATGCCAAAGTAGACGAAGCATTTCGGAAGTCGAAGCAGAAGCTTTGCGATGCACCGATCTTATCTCTACCAGAGGGAATCGATGATTTTGTAGTTTATTGTGATGCTTCGCATCAAGGATTAGGTTGCGTCTTAATGCAACGAGAGAAAGTCATCGCCTATGCCTCCCGTCAATTGAAGATTCATGAGAAGAACTACACAACCCGCGATCTAGAGCTTGGAGCCGTCGTCTTCACCCTCAAGATTTGGAGACACTTTCTTTATGGAACAAAATGCACCATATTCACTGATCATAAAAGTCTCCAGCACATCTTTGATCAGAAGGAATTGAATATGAGGCAACGTCATTGGGTTGAATTGCTTAATGATTACGAATGCGAGATTCGATATCATCCTGGTAAGGCTAATGTAGTAGCCGATGCCTTAAGCAGAAAGGAACGCGTGAAACCTCTCCGAGTAAGAGCATTAAGTATGACAATACGCTCGAACCTCAGTTCACAAATCCGCATTGCACAAATGGAAGCCCTCAAGGAAGAGAATCTTAAGAATGAATGCTTGCGTGGTATGGAGAAGAATTTGTTGGAGAAACCTGATGGAACCCTAAATTTCACGAACAGGTTATGGGTACCTAGCTATGGAGATTTGAGGAAGCTAGTACTCGACGAAGCCCACAAGACTAGATATTCTATCCACCCAGGAGCCGACAAGATGTATCATTACTTGAAGGAACATTTCTGGTGGCCTAACATGAAGGCTGAGATAACTACTTATGTTAGCAAGTGCCTAACTTGCTCAAATGTCACACCCCCAAATTAACCACTAACGGAGTTTATACCGTTAAGGGGTGCGAGCAAACCAGGACCACAACCATTAGTTACAATTACTAAACGAATCAGAGTAAAGTCCAAATGTTCATAATAAAAACAGTTTAAAAGTACGCAGCGGAATGAAAACATAAGTATCTTAGCACTAACCACGTGCTTTAATTACAAAACATAAATTGTCGTTAAATTCCCGAATTTAGTTTAAAATAAAAGTAAGTATCTTCTTGTGCCATGCCAACCTCCAGTGGATACTCTTCAACGATCTGCAAAAGTGAAAACCACACAAGTGTCAACCTAACGGTTGGTGAGTTCACGGTGGGCATGACATGCATTGGCCCGGTCTCATAAGCGTATGTCATCAACATATAAGTAAGTATTAGTTTTGCAAAACATTTCCAAGTGTTGAATTACCGAATATGCACTAGTTAAGTAAAAGTTAAAGCGGTCAACCGATATCGCGGGTAGCTAATCCGGTTTCCATGCACTAAGGAAGTCGTACCAGGGCTGAAAGCTGACGTAACAGAGTTCGGCATTTGCCGATGGTTGGTGCCTCCAGTTGTGTCCCTTTTGGGAGGCCCACAACTAAAATAGGGCTGATATTGAACTCCGTTCGGCCTCCGGCCGGTTGGTTACACATTTGTGTACCGCGGAGCAGGGTTTGTCAAACCCTCAGTAGATCTACCCAACATCCCCTCGCTTCTCAGATCAACAGTACTAAATTGAGGACTTTTAAGTTTTTAAGGCATCCTTAGAAATCATGTGATATCATCTGGTTTAGACTTTAACCTACACTAGTCATATTAAAACGTTTATTCTGGATTTCATCTGAAATCCCAAAAAGAGTTTAAGTGTCAAAATGGTCGTTTCCGGATTTCAATCGAAACCCCAAGGATGGACAGTTGCAAGTGCTCCCCATAAAACACTCCAACTTCCATAACAGGTATCTCATTTGGTAATACCTCAAAATGTCAGTGTTGTTTTTCGTTAAGTTCATTCGTTGTGTCCCAAACGGGCTCACAATTAAAGGGTTAGTGAAACTCACCTTAGGTTGCTCAGCTACACTTGCTAATTAATCCAAGTATTGCTTAACGAAGACCTATGAACACGTTTAGGTCTTAAGTATTAGTTTTGTGTCTAATCATTAACTTATCGTCACTATGGCCCATAACATAGCACGTTGGAACTACGACACGACATAACGACACACGACACCGATGGTTGATCATAAACAAGGGTTCATATAATACAGAAATCATAGTATGTCTTATCATAGCATAATCATGTAAGTCATAGCATAGCATTCAAATAAGTTGCACAAGTTTGGGTTTGGTCTGGCGAAACTGCTGGAGAAACTGCTAGAGAAACTGCTAGAGAAACTGCTAGAGAAATTGCTGAGAAACTGCTAGTTTCGCTAGCTAGTTTCGCCAGGAACTGGTTGAACTTTCGTTCAGGGACAAGGTCAGTTTCGTTCACGAGAGACACTACAGTTTCGCTGCACAGTGTCGCTGGAAGGAGATATGCATAGTTTCGCTGGATAGTTTCTCCTAATGAATGCACAGTGTCGCTGGTCGCTAAAAAAACCCGTAAATTTGACTAAAAATCTTTCTAACAGCCTCCATACTTCATGTAATTCATTTTCAAGCATACATAATCATTTAGGAACATCACAGGAGCATTTTTAACATCATAAACATGTATTTTCATCATCAAATCTTCAAGAACACATTTTACACAAAATAACCTAATCTAGCATGAATCTCTATTATGGATCAGTTTCACACGTAAAGTTGTAGTCTTTATGATAGATCTAGTATTCCTAAGCATTCTTACAGAAAATCTAACGATTACATGGAGATCTAGGCATGCTTTATGAAGAAAACACATAGAAAAGCAAGAAACATGGTCATGGGACTCACGGTTTGATCTAGGATCGATGGATGATCTTCTTCTACAGAAAAGATGGCTGATCTTGATGGTCTCTAAGGCTGGTCCAGAATCGCAAGAGGGAGAGAGTGTGTGTGTGTTTCTTGTGTGATGTATGCAAATGGGTAATTAGGGTTTAAAGCTTCATTTAAATACTAATGGCCATCATGGGCTTTCATTGGGATTTGGGCCCCCAATGATTAGCCATCATTAGCCCATGATTAGTCTAATGACTAGCCCAATCATTAATCATGTATGCATACACTTAGTTACCCGGTTAAACATATAATCACATAATTAGGCAATTTGTCACATAATTTATCAAATAATTAAATAGTCATTCTTTTTAATAAAAATCATGCATTTAAATCACGTTTCTCATAATAACAACATATAAATAAATACATAGCACATATGGACGGGTTCGGTGATCAACCAAAGGTCGTGGACGTATTCGGCCTAGTTAAGCATTAGTTACTAAGTTAACACTATTAACGTAACTAACGGAGATTGTCTAACGGAAGTAAACCTTGAAATTCCCGGATGTCACATCATCCCCTTGTAAATGGAATTTTCGTCCCGAAAATTATTCTTGTGTTGTAGCGTTCGCAGTCTCAGCTGTCGTGGTTACTTGTCGTTGCTGGGGAAAGAAAGCAAAAGTTTTAGGGTTGCCACATCCTCCTCCTGTTACAGGAATTTTGGTCCCCAAAATTAAATCATACCTTGAGTTTCTGTGGACGTTTGCTCGAACAAGTGAGGATACTTTTTCTTCATCTGATCCTCTCGTTCCCAAGTATATTCAGGTCCACGCTTTGAGTTCCATCGGACCTTGACGATCGGAATCTTGCTACGTTTGAGGGCTTTCTCCTCGCGTCCCATGATTTCTACCGGTTGCTCAATAAATCTCAGATGTTCATCAATTTCCAATTCCTCCAAAGGAATTATTTCAGTGTCTTCAGCCAGACATTTCTTCAGGTTCGAGACGTGAAACACGTTGTGAACTCCATCGAGTTCGGCAGGGAGTCGTAAACGGTAGGCCACCGGGCCTACTTCCCCAATGATTTCAAATGGACCGATATAGCGAGGATTCAACTTTCCACGCTTTCCGAAGCGTATCACACCTTTCCAGGGAGATACCTTCAATAGTACCTTGTCGCCTACCTCGAACTTCAAAGGTTTACGGCGTTTGTCGGCATAGCTCTTTTGTCTATCACGTGCTGCGGCTATCCGCTTTCTGATTTGAATGATCCGTTCAGTTGTATCATGGATGATTTCCGGTCCGGTGAGTCCCTTCTCACCCGTTTCGGCCCAACACACGGGCGATCTACATTTTCTGCCATAAAGAGCTTCAAAAGGTGCTGCACCGATGCTCGAATGATAACTGTTGTTGTAGGAGAACTCCACCAACGGAAGATGAGCCTCCCAGTCTTTACCGAAGTCGAGAACGCAAGCTCGGAGCATGTCTTCCAAAGTCTGAATAGTTCGTTCTGTCTGACCATCAGTCTGCGGGTGATAAGCTGTACTCATATCCAGTCTGGTTCCCAGTGCTTCTTGCATAGATTGCCACAATCGGGAAGTAAATCGGGGATCTCGATCGGAGATAATGGTCTTAGGCACTCCGTGACGTGCCACAATTCGGTCAATGTACAGCTTTGTTAACTTATCCATATTGTCATTTTCCTTCATCGGGATAAAGTGTGCAGATTTGGTTAATCGGTCAATGATAACCCAAATCGCATCTGGTCGATTCGATCGATGAGGTAATCCCGTTACGAAATCCATGGAGATATCCTCCCATTTCCATTCTGGGATCTTTGGTTGCTGTAGTAATCCAGAAGGCTTTTGGTACTCGATCTTAACTCTTGAGCATGTTAAACACTTAGCCACATATCGCGCAATGTCGGCTTTCATATTCGGCCACCAATACAAACCCTTCAAATCTTGGTACATTTTGTCCGATCCAGGGTGCACCGAATACCTTGACTTGTGAGCCTCGTCCATCACGAGCTCACGGAGATTTCCGAGTAAAGGAATCCAAATTCTGTCATTGTAGTATCTGAGTCCATCGGACTTAACTTCAGAGTTTCCATCTACCCCTCGCAGTGCTTCAGCTGCGAAATTTTCTTCTTTTAAAGCTTCTCTGTTGGGCATCGCGGATCCGATCCGGCAATCCCGTGTGAATAGTAAGTTGCAGCGCTCGTACTCGTCGAGGCTTTTCATACTCTTTTCTGACTTAAGGCATCAGCCACGACATTGGCTTTTCCCGGGTGATACTTAATCGCTAAGTCATAATCATTCAGTAGCTCGACCCACCGTCGTTGTCGCATATTGAGGTCCTTCTGTTCAAAGATGTGTTGTAAGCTTTTGTGGTCGGTAAATATTGTGCACTTTGTTCCGTAGAGGTAATGTCTCCAAATCTTGAGTGCATAATACAACGGCTCCCAATTCCAAATCATGCGTTGTATAATTCTTCTCAGTATCCTTCAGTTGCCTGGACCCGTAGGCAATCACTTTGTCTCGTTGCATCAACACGCAACCGAGTCCTTGAATGGATGCATCACAGTAAACTACAAAGTCGTCAACCCCATCGGGTAACGCGAGAATCGGAGCTGAACATAACATGTCCTTAAGAGTTTGAAACGCGTGTTCTTCTTTTTCACCCCATCTATATTGCACTCCTTTGTGCGTTAAAGCTGTTAAGGGTTGAGCTATTTGCGAGAATCCCTTAATGAATCTGCGGTAATATCCGGCAAGTCCCAAAAATTGTCGGATTTCGGTCGGCGCTCTAGGAGTAGACCAATTCTTAATAGCTTCCACTTTAGCCGGGTCGACATGAATTCCATTCTGATCAACAATGTGTCCAAGAAACTGGACTTCGCGAATCCAAAAATCGCATTTCGAAAACTTGGCGTAAAGCTGTTCCTTGCGAAGTAATTCCAAGATAAGTCGTAGGTGATTCTCGTGTTCTTCCTTTGTCTTGGAGTAGATCAAAATATCATCGATGAAAACTATCACAAACTTATCGAGGTACGGCTTGCACACCCGATTCATCAGATCCATAAATACAGCAGGTGCATTGGTTAGCCCAAACGGCATAACCAGGAACTCGTAGTGTCCATACCGAGTTCTGAAAGCAGTCTTGGGGACATCCTCATCACGAACACGAAGTTGGTGATATCCAGACCGTAGATCAATCTTTGAAAAGTAGCTTGAACCTTGCAGTTGGTCGAAGAGATCGTCGATTCGAGGAAGTGGATACCGATTCTTGATCGTAACCTTGTTAAGCTCTCGGTAGTCGATACACATGCGGAACGTTCCATCTTTCTTCTTAACAAACAGTACCGGTGCTCCCCATGGAGACGAACTTGGACGAATAAATCCTTTGTCGAGTAACTCTTGAAGTTGTGCGGAGAGTTCGTTGAGTTCGCTTACCGCCAAACGGTAAGGTGCGCGTGCAATCGGAGCGGCTCCAGGAGCTAAATCGATTCCAAACTCGACTTGTCGAAATGGAGGCAAACCAGGCAGATCTTCAGGAAATACATCTTGGAAGTCGCGGACTATCGGGTAGTCGTCAATTCTACGCTCGGGAAGTGTCGTGTCGGTGACGTTTGCAAGGATCGCGAAGTGACCTTTACGAAGGCACTTTTGAGCTTTGAGAAACGAAATAATACCGGTGACTGTTCCACCTTTTTCACCTTGAACTGTTAACACTTCACCGTCCTTCGAGTGGAATACGAACCACTTTTTCTTGACATAAAATTTCAGCTCGGTTTTCAGATAACCAATCCATTCCTACTATGACATCAAAACTACCAATCGGGAAAGGCATAAGATCGATTCCTAACGTATGGCCAGCTAGTTCTAACTTACAGTCCTTAACTATCTGAGTCGTATCATGAAGTTTACCATTTGCTAGCTCTACCACATACTTAGCATCTAAGGCAATCGGTTTAGCATTAATCAACTTAGCAAATTTAGTGGAAATAAAGCTTCTTCTCAGCACCAGAATCAAACAATACAGTAGCAAAGAAACCATTTAGTATGAATTTACCGTTAATCACGTTGGCGTCGTTGCGAGCTTCACCTTGACCCATGACGAAGGCGCGACCTCTGCCATTCCCACCATTTCCGTTTCCACCATTTCCATTCCCACCGTTACCATTCCCGTTGCCCTGGTTTCCACCGTTGCCATTGTTACCATTCCCTTGTCTGCGCAATTGCGGGCAATCTCTTTTTATGTGGCCTTGAGCACCACATTCAAAACAGCCACGGGCTCCACCATTGTTGTTGTTCTGATTGTTTCCTTGCCCGTTGCGGTTGTTTCCGTTTCCCCTGGTTGTTATTTCCTCCTTGGTTCTGACCGTTGTTGTTTAACTTTTGCAAGTTGGTCCAGCAGTTGTTGGCTTCATGCCCCAGTTTACCACACCTTCCACATTCCAGGCCCTTGCTACACATACCATTGTGGTGTTTCCCGCACTTGTTACAATACGGGGCTTTACCCTTGTAGTTTCCATTCCCACCTTGGCGATTGTTACTCCCACTGTTGCTGCCATTGTTGAAATTGGACCTTGTGTTGTCAGATCGCTTGTTCTGATATTGGGAGTTAGAGGATCTCCCAGATTGATTCCCGACAGTTTGATTGTTCACAGAAGTCGCTGGAGCTTCTTCTTCAGCCTTACGCTTGCCACTTAAGGCAGTCTTCACGGTGATCTTGGCGGGTAGAGTACCCCTCTCAATCTCCTGATCAGTTAAGCTTGTGAGCCAAACGGATGGCTTGCTGCACAGTTGTTGGATTGCTGGCTGTCACCAAGCTCTTGATTTGGGGTGCGAGACCCTCCAGATAACGCTCAATGCGCTTAAATTCAGCATCAACCATTGTCGGACATAGCACCGCGTACTCGTGGTAACGCGCAGTGTATTCCTCAATTTCAGATCCAGACATCTTGGAGTTCAGAAATTCTCCTTCCAACTTCTTGACTTGATCCCGAGGGCAGTACTCCTCCATAATCAGTTCCTTAAACGCTTCCCAATCCATGTTGTTAGCCGCATTTACCCCAATCATCTGAATTTCAGCGTTCCACCAGGAGAGAGCAGCTCCCTCGAAAGTACCAGTCGCAAATTTCACCTTGCTCTCAGCAGGGCAGTTACACATAGAGAAGACCTTCTCAGACTTCTCGATCCACCTGAGGAGTCCCACCGCTCCTTCCTCGCCGGAAAATGTCATTGGCTTACAATCCATGAAGGACTTAAACGTGCAGTGATGGTGGTTTCCTGATGCAATAATAGTTCGGGTTTTCAGTTTAAACAGGTCAAAATACAATTGCTTTGTGCCTTAACCGGCATAATAATTACCCTGAGCGGCGTATGCAGCTTGGACGGCTGCCACAGCGGCTTGCACGTGCTCGTTAATCATAGCTTGTAGTTGTGCAGGCGTCATGTTAATGTTGCTCCTTCCGTGTCCTCTTCCAGACATCTTGCTGGACAGTTAAAGTAGCCAGTGTTCAGTCACAGTTATATTTTATACATATCCCATAATATGTATATTAACAAGTTTCCCGTTATCCCACTATTAGTCCAGAAAAGATTTTCGTGCAAAATGGAGGCGTCGTCGGAGAACGTCGTAAGTCGTAAGTAGCTATCGTCGAAAGTCGGCTTTCCCCATAAAAGTCACCGTCGGCGTAGTCATCGTAGTAGAAATCAGGACGTAGCGTGTAGCATCGTTTCGTTGTCGCTTTCCCCCGAATAGTGTGCGTATTAGCGTTCGCGTTTCGTATTCGTGTGTGAAAATTTTCCTAAGGTTTTCCGTTAGACTACCTAGACACGGTCTATATATATATTTATATAGATATATATACATATGAAGTATTTACTTACACAGCAGAGCGAGTATCCCAGGTTGGCACGTGAAATATTTTGTTTTGGGAATTTGTTTGTTCGTTTGTAACTAAGGTTTCAAGTTGCAGTTTCCAAATCGTTTTTCAAAATGATTCCAGTTCTCTGCAACTTATGGCTCTGATACCAATCTGTCACACCCCCAAATTAACCACTAACGGAGTTTATACCGTTAAGGGGTGCGAGCAAACCAGGACCACAACCATTAGTTACAAATACTAAACGAATCAGAGTAAAGTCCAAATGTTCATAATAAAAACAGTTTTAAAAGTACGCAGCGGAATAAAAACATAAGTATCTTAGCACTAACCACGTGCTTTAATTACAAAACATAAATTGTCGTTAAATTCCCGAATTTAGTTTAAAATAAAAGTAAGTATCTTCTTGTGCCATGCCAACCTCCAGTGGATACTCTTCAACGATCTGCAAAAGTGAAAACCACACAAGTGTCAACCTAACGGTTGGTGAGTTCACGGTGGGCATGACATGCATTGGCCCGGTCTCATAAGCGTATGTCATCAACATATAAATAAGTATTAGTTTTGCAAAACATTTCCAAGTGTTGAATTACCGAATATGCACTAGTTAAGTAAAAGTTAAAGCGGTCAACCGATATCGCGGGTAGCTAATCCGGTTTCCATGCACTAAGGAAGTCGTACTAGGGCTGAAAGCTGACGTAACAGAGTTCGGCATTTGCCGATGGTTGGTGCCTCCAGTTGTGTCCCTTTTGGGAGGCCCACAACTAAAATAGGGCTGATATTGAACTCCGTTCGGCCCCCGGCCGGTTGGTTACACATTTGTGTACCGCGGAGCAGGGTTTGTCAAACCCTCAGTAGATCTACCCAACATCCCCTCGCTTCTCAGATCAACAGTACTAAATTGAGGACTTTTAAGTTTTTAAGGCATCCTTAGAAATCATGTGATATCATCTGGTTTAGACTTTAACCTACACTAGTCATATTAAAATGTTTATTCTGGATTTCATCTGAAATCCCAAAAAGAGTTTAAGTGTCAAAATGGTCGTTTCCGGATTTCAATCGAAACCCCAAGGATGGACAGTTGCAAGTGCTCCCCATAAAACACTCCAACTTCCATAACAGGTATCTCATTTGGTAATACCTCAAAATGTCAGTGTTGTTTTTCGTTAAGTTCATTCGTTGTGTCCCAAACGGGCTCACAATTAAAGGGTTAGTGAAACTCACCTTAGGTTGCTCAGCTACACTTGCTAATTAATCCAATTATTGCTTAACGAAGACCTATGAACACGTTTAGGTCTTAAGTATTAGTTTTGTGTCTAATCATTAACTTATCGTCACTATGGCCCATAACATAGCACGTTGGAACTACGACACGACATAACGACACACGACACCGATGGTTGATCATAAACAAGGGTTCACATATTACAGAAATCATAGTATGTCTTCATCATAGCATAATCATGTAAGTCATAGCATAGCATTCAAATAAGTTGCACAAGTTTGGGTTTGGTCTGGCGAAACTGCTGGAGAAACTGCTAGAGAAACTGCTAGAGAACTGCTAGAGAAACTGCTAGAGAAATTGCTAGAGAAACTGCTAGTTTCGCTAGCTAGTTTCGCCAGGAACTGGTTGAACTTTCGTTCAGGGACAAGGTCAGTTTCGTTCACGAGAGACACTACAGTTTCGCTGCACAGTGTCGCTGGAAGGAGATATGCATAGTTTCGCTGGATAGTTTCTCCTAATGAATGCACAGTGTCGCTGGTCGCTAAAAAACCCGTAAATTTGACTAAAAATCTTTCTAACAGCCTCCATACTTCATGTAATTCATTTTCAAGCATACATAATCATTTAGGAACATCACAGGAGCATTTTTAACATCATAAACATGTATTTTCATCATCAAATCTTCAAGAACACATTTTACACAAAATAACCTAATCTAGCATGAATCTCTATTATGGATCAGTTTCACACGTAAAGTTGTAGTCTTTATGATAGATCTAGTATTCCTAAGCATTCTTACAGAAAATCTAACGATTACATGGAGATCTAGGCATGCTTTATGAAGAAAACACATAGAAAAGCAAGAAACATGGTCATGGGACTCACGGTTTGATCTAGGATCGATGGATGATCTTCTTCTACAGAAAAGATGGCTGATCTTGATGGTCTCTAAGGCTGGTCCAGAATCGCAAGAGGGAGAGAGTGTGTGTGTGTTTCTTGTGTGATGTATGCAAATGGGTAATTAGGGTTTAAAGCTTCATTTAAATACTAATGGCCATCATGGGCTTTCATTGGGATTTGGGCCCCCAATGATTAGCCATCATTAGCCCATGATTAGTCTAATGACTAGCCCAATCATTAATCATGTATGCATACACTTAGTTACCCGGTTAAACATATAATCACATAATTAGGCAATTTGTCACATAATTTATCAAATAATTAAATAGTCATTCTTTTTAATAAAAATCATGCATTTAAATCACGTTTCTCATAATAACAACATATAAATAAATACATA
This sequence comes from Deinandra increscens subsp. villosa, assembly GCA_039602395.1. NCBI lineage: Eukaryota > Viridiplantae > Streptophyta > Magnoliopsida > Asterales > Asteraceae > Deinandra > Deinandra increscens. Next base: position 115,226,826 of record JBCNJP010000027.1, on the reverse strand, counting down.
GCACATATGGACGGGTTCGGTGATCAACCAAAGGTCGTGGACGTATTCGGCCTAGTTAAGCATTAGTTACTAAGTTAACACTATTAACGTAACTAACGGAGATTGTCTAACGGAAGTAAACCTTGAAATTCCCGGATGTCACATCAAAGGTCAAAGCGGAACATCAGAAACCCTCCGGTTTGCTGATTCAACCACGAAGTTGCTAAAGGTCGTGGATGTCACATCTATGGACTTCATCACGAAGTTGCTAAAAGCCCGATCTGGCTGCGACGCCATTTGGGTGATTGTTGATCGACTGACTAAATCTGCTCATTTCTTGCCGATTAAGGAAACTGATAGTATGGAGAGAAGGACTAAGCTTTACCTGAAGGAAGTCGTCTCACGACACGGAGTGCCCACTTCTATCATTTCTGATCGCGATAGTCGATTTACCGCCAAGTTTTGGCAATCACTTCAGAAATCGTTGGGGACACGTCTTGACATGAGTACCGCTTACCACCCTCAGACGGATGGCCAAAGCGAGAGGAAGATTCAAACGCTTGAGGGTATGCTACGAGCTTGTGTGATTGATTTCGGACGTAACTGGGATGAACATCTGCCCCTTGCAGAATTCTCTTACAACAACAGTTATCACACTAGCATTCAAGCCGCCCCATTCGAAGCACTTTTTGGACGTAAGTGTAGATCCCCTCTTTGTTGGACAGATGTCGGATATAGTCAACTCACTGGTCCCGAAATCCTATTCGAGACTACCGAGAAGATTCATCAAATCCAGGAACGTCTCAAAGCCGCCCGAGACCGTCAGAAGAGTTATGCAGACAACCGACGTAAACCCTTAGAATTCCAAATCGGTGATCGTGTGATGTTAAAGGTAGCACCTTGGAAATGTGTCATTCGTTTCAGTAAGCGAGGAAAGTTAAACCCCCGATACATTGGTCCCTTTGAAACCCTTGAACGGATCGCATAGTAAGTTACTCCTGCCACCTGAACTAAGTAGTGTGCATGATGTTTTCCATATTTGTAACCAGAAGAAGTGTTTGTCAGATTGTTCCTCTCGACGAGATCCAAGTCGATGAAACACTTCATTTCGTCGAGGAACCCGCGGAGATACTTGATCGAGAAGTCAGACGACTTAAATGAAGCCGCATTCCCATCGTCAAAGTGCGTTGGAACTCAAGACGAGGACCGGAATTCACTTGGGAACGCGAGGACCAGATGCGTCTAAAGTATCCCCAACTGTTTGAGAACGTTGCACCCGCCAATGGACAAGACTGAATTTCGGGACGAAATTCTTCTAACGGGGGGAGAATGTAACACCTCGCACAAAACCAGGTCAACCCCATTACTTTGACTTTAATTAGTAATAATTAATACATGCTTAATCGTTATTATGTGTTAATTATGTGTTTATTTGTATATATATATATATATATATATATATATATATATATTGGTACATATATATATTAATTTCATCCGTAGAATAATTTCCGAGTTTGTAGTTCCATCGTCCAAACTTTTTGCAATCAAGAAAATCCATTTAGTGATAGATGGAATTTTAATAACAAGAAATTTATATAAAAATTTAACTTTTTATATATTTTAGCTAGCATCGTCATGATGTTCTCGTCACGACAAAACTTTTAGAAAATTTGAATTTTTCTCCTTAATGTTTATCAATACTTGTCTATCCAAACCCTTTTGTCCGGATACTTTTTCCAAACTGTCCACCGTTAGTCTCGTTAACTAACCGAAAACCTTTATTGGGCGTCGTAAGCCCAACTTTCACATACGAACTCGGATGGTCACCAAATTTCACAGGAACACTCGTGATGTCACTACTAACGTTTCGGTACCACCCATCGATCCGTAACCCGCCCCATTTAATGGCCCACTAACCGGCCCAAATACCCAAACCACCCCCCCCCCCCCCTTGCGGCCCGCTAACCCAACCCACCGCCCGGCCCGCCCGACTGGCCCAACCCTCCACCCGACCCGGTTGGCCCAGCCCGCGTCCAGCCCGCCCGACCCGCACGGCCCGCCTGACCCGCCCCGATCCCCTTCTCGGCCCAGAACCAAACCCGACCCACATCCCTTTTCTTTTTGGATTTATGGCCCAACCCTCAAGCCCAAATTCTCTATGTTTTTAACCCAAATCTTTATAGATTTTAGCCCACTCTTTTTATAAAATAAAACCCATCACCTTTGTAGTATTATAAAAATCTCAAACCTCTTAAACTAGTAATCTTAACTTAACCTTTTATAAAATCCCTTGAACTTTTATAAAAATCTTTCATAAAAGTTGTCATCTTTTTATAAAAACTAGAGAATCACCTACAACTTAATTTCTTTGATTATTTTAAATCAAAATTGATAGAAATGCTAGTTGTCTTAAGAGGATTAACCAAAGGTTAATAACCTAGCTTTTTGAGTATAAAAGAGAGGCATGGGGCAACATTTTGCCTTGCACCTTCACCACAACTCAAGAGAATTACTCTCTTCCTCCTCCCTTGTCCCAACCGGCCACCGCCCCTCCTCCTTAGAGCCATCGCCGGCCACCGCCGGACCGCCCCACCGCCGCCATCCAACCGCCGGACCACCTCCTCTCTTCTCCTTCTCATCTCGGTTCAAACCAAACACCCTTTGTGAGTCCTTTTAACCCACTTTTTCCTTATGATTTTCACCCAAAGTCACCAACAAGTCTTGATATGAAAAACCTATCTTTTATTTTTCTATTTTAAGAGAATTATCTTTTTCTAAGAGGTTTGGGAGCGTTTGTATGTTTTTCAAAACTTGAGGGGGAAAAATGAAAAATTTTCAAGTCAAAACCCCATTTCCGATTCTCTCACCCTCATTTACGATTCTCTCTCTCTCACCTCTCTGCATTTACGACTGCCTCCACCGAAACCCTAGCTCCGCACTCAACCTCGCCGGAAAAACAATCCGTACCCACCTCCGGCCATCCTCTGTACAATCCGAGCACTCCATCACCTGTCGGAATCCTTTTCCGACCATAGTAACCCACTTCAATCGACTGTTTTCACTAGGATTCGTCTGTCTATTCTCGGATTTTACGTTTTGAGCCCTAACTCGAGATCATCTTCTGCTTTTCACTGTGTTCGAGTCGATTTTGAGAAGATTTGAAGTCGGATTTGTGTTAAGAACTGTTAAAAGGTAGTGATAGATGCTCTTTTTACATAGATTGATGGGTATTAACGTGTTTACGAGGTGATTGCAGGTCCAGCTATGGCGTTTTTGGTGTTTACGATAATCGCGATGAAGAAGACGACGGTTGGGTTTTACGATCGACGTTTACGATCGTTGATTACGATCGTTGTTTACGATCCGCGGTTACGACTGTTGTTTACGATCGGGCCTAGGGTTATTTCGCGAGATTACGATTGGGCTAAGTGATTTCGACTGGATTTTGTTTGAACCCGATCGTGAACCCGTTTCTATGATCGTAAACCTGATTTGTGGATCGTAAACTCACTCAAATATTGAATTAAAATCTTAAATGCCTAATATTTTTTTAATCTCAACAAACTTAATCATTTTTTAAGTTAAAATTAATTGTGTTTGTTAATTTGTATTTCAAAATCAAATATCTTTTCTTGCAACGTTTAAATTGAGACTTTCTGAACATTAACAAGTTAATTGTGATAATCAATTGAACTTCAAGATATTGTTGACAAACATAATTGCACTTTGATACGTTCAAGCCTGATGCATTTGTCTCGTTTTCTCAGATGGCAGACGATATGCTTGATGAAGAGATACACTTTGAGAGAGACCACTGCATCCCGGCCTATCTTGATGACCCACCAGAGAGGCATATGCAGCTATTTTACTCTTTGGTGGCGGGGCTGAACGTCTGCAAGATAAACCATGCTCTTAGAACAAGCGTGCTGATTGATGAGCAGCTTGTAAGGGATTTCTGGGGAACTGCGAGAGCAAGTGAAGATAAGACGAGAATCACCGCAACAATTCAGAATCGTCAAATTGTGATACTCGAAGAAGACATCCGCCAGGGATTGAACATCAATGACAAAGCTGAAGATCCAATAGAGTACTCAAAGACTCTTGTATTAGAAGGTGCTCAGTCGTTGGGATATGAAGGAAAGTTCCCTCCCATCTTCAAGAAGTTATTGCCGCACTACTGGAGGTGTTTGGCTCATTACTTGCAAAAATCCTTCTTGGGGAAGAGAACTAGTTATGATCAGCTAAACAAATTGCATGGCACGGCATTTGTAGCACTAGCCTTAGACTGGGATTTCAACTTTTCAAGAATGATGCTGTTGGATTGGGTTGGGAATGCAGATTTGAGTGCAAGAGAACAGTTCCTGATGACACCAAGATTTGTGCAGATGGTGGTCATGAAGAAATATCCCATGATAGAAGAAAGGATAGAGAAATTGGATATCAAGTTCATGGATAATGGTGTGTTCGGCCTGCAAACACAAGACAGAAAAGGAAAGAGCAGCTTTCAAGGGAGGATTGAATGGACCAAAAGAGGTGCATTTCCTGAAGTTGCAAGAGAACAAGTTGAAGAAGAATCTGATGCTGAACCAGAGGTGCACCCAGTCAATGCATCTCTGGCAGAAGATCATGATGTGGCTGCCAATGTTCAAAGGGAACCTGAAAATATACCGTCTGATGAAGACAACATAATGGATGATATCTTCCCTGAGAACGAAATATTCGAGGATGACATCTATCGGGATTTGGGGCCCATCAATCTCAAGAGAGGAAGGGATGACCTGATCACATCTTCAGGCAGCGATGCAACTCCTCCAGAGCTGACTCTGAATGTTAACGAAGAGGATGTGACTGAAGTACCCATCCCAGTACGTGAACCTTCTCCGAGGAAAAAGTCTGACCCAAGAACTTTGAGGTTCAAATTCTTAAAGACCAGCTCGAGCCTAATGGTGTTTGATCGTACAGATGCAAATGAACAGACTGATAACACAACTGAACCGGCAATCATTCAAAGCTCATCTCAAGCCGATGTTCAAGCTACTGTTCAAGAACCAGCACCTATGCAGACTGAGAGTCCTATCCTCCATGTACATAGCCCAGTGCATGAGGAAAGACAATTTCTAGAGGTTGAAAGCTCTTTTGTTGTACCCAGCCCAGTGAAAGTGAGTGTCTCTTCAGAGCCAAGTCAGCCCACTGTTGTTCCAAGCTTCAGGCCTTTTCGGGCAAATGAACAAGCTGCTGAGCTCCCTATTGAGATGAGGTTAAGTGCTGACCCTCACATTAATTTTCTGATGTCTCAAAACAGAATTAGAGAGATTGAGATAAAAGCACTCAAGGTTGAGAACAGAAAACTGAAAGACAAGGAGATGGCTGACAAGAATAGGTTTAAGTATTTGTATGAGACCTTGATGGATCTGAAAAAGAAGTATAATGAGTTGAAAGGTGCTGTGGAGTCAAATGCTTCAGGTGACCCCGGTCAAAGCTCATCTCGGGGTGGGCAAGGTACAGAATCTGTGAATGAAGATGAAGGAGATGACACAATTGAGATGTCAGACTATGCTCGAAGTGGAAGAGTCATCTCTAAGGCACCAGAAGGTCACGACAACTGGTTCAAGGAGTTCTTTCAAGGACCAGCCCCCACTCAATACACAATTGATGTTGGTGAAAGCTCAATCGACAAAAGGGGGAGTCGTGAAGCAATTCTGTGCTGGCACTATGATACCGAGAAGAAGCTTTTTGCTGTAATCCGTGATGGCTACAGTCCAAGCGGAATATTACAAAACACGAGCCCAATTTCACTCCTGGACTGAGCCTGAGATTAGAAGTCTGTTAAGAGCTCCATACATAAACAGATGGAGGAGCACAGAAGGAGATCTAGTTCGGAACAATCTGATGAGCCACTTGGCGGAAAATTTTGTGAACTTTGATCTGAAGCAGATAAGATGGGTTGAAACTGGAAATGACCCAGTAACTGGTGATCCAATTGGTGAAGCGAGGCGACCACCCACCAAATGCACAAGAGCAATAAACATGTTGGATGAAATTGAAGATGGTACCTTGGTCAAAAACTTTGACTGTTGGTTTTATGATCCGACGACGCATGAGGTGGTGGTGCTTTGCAAGAAGATGAGACAGTTCCACTTCTATGATCCGGTTGACCTGCTAAGGTTTGGTGAAAGAGATATCAAGCTCCTCGCCTCCCAACCTATTCTCGGTGATGAGAATGATCGGGAAAATGCTATACGGGTGGGGATCTTCCATGGTACAGCAAACCGGATCGTAGCAAATGAATGGTGGTCGAGCAATGTGCAGAATACTTTCAGATTTGATCTGCTGCTGCCATAGGCGGTCTAATGGTTCATGCCTAGGGGAAGATTGTTGGGCTATATATTAGAGGCATGAACATTAGATGTGGGCTTACTTCTTAATGGGCTTGGTGTTCACGATTGGGCTTAGAGAGTTTATGATTTTAGAGCTTAGTGGGCCGGTGTTCATTGTGTTTACTATTAGGCTTAGGGTTTTGTAAGGGTACTATATAAACCCTCATAGTGTTTATGATTGACTAGCTTTTGGATTTACGATTTTCAGATTTCACTTTGTATTTCCGATCGGTTTCATTAGCTCAAGAAAGTATTATTCATCATTCAAGATTTGATCTTTGTTGTTTATCATTTCATCAAATCTATTTCTTCTACTTTCTTCTTGAATCAATCACTTACGAGGATTCCGCGCTCGTTTTTTATATCAATATTGTGTTTTGGTAGATTTTCTGGACCAACAAAATCCAATCATTCGATTGATGATTGGACGAGAAACCATTGATTATTCACTTAGATTTAAGATTGGTTTTACTGGCTTTGATTTACTTTCTTGTTAATTGCATGCTTAACTTTTCAGTAATTGTCAAGGTTATTTCTACCTAATTGATACGCACTAAGATGACATCTTAGCAGGAGCCGTTATTCGGTTTAGGACCGTTAGCCAGCATCCGTCAGATTCCTTTGCCTTGTGTGTATCCTTCAAATTTAACACAAAATCAAGTCATGTCTATGTGACAGTTTTTAGTATAATCAAACTATGATTTCATTACATGTTGCTAACCTGAACCTCGGGGATGATCATCGTGTCTCCATAAGTTTTCTACAGCATAATTAAATTCCAAGTTTACATATTTAAGTAGTGTTTGTTCTAGTCTTTTCAATTTGCAAACCAAATCAAAATATAAACTTTTGCACTTCTTAGTTTTTAATTTAATCTAGTAAATTAATCAATTGGATAACATCACCAACCACAAACTCTTCGTGGTTCGACACCCTGCTTGCCGTAACTAGTTTAAAGTAAAAAGGATTACAATTCTCTTATCTTTGATCGGTACCTTCGACGTCGGTCACGAATTGTCACACCCCCAACATAACCACTAACGGAGTTTATACCGTTAAGGGGTGCGAGCAAACCAGGACCACAACCATTAGTTACAATTACTAAACGAATCAGAGTTAGTCCAAATGTAAATCATAAATTTAATTCTTCAAAATATGCAGCGGAAAATATTGTCTTAGCACTAACCACGTGCTTTACAAATCATTGTTTAAAATTCCCAACTTAATTTAAGTAAAAGAGAAATATCTTCGTGTGTCATGCCAACCCGCTCCGGATACTCCTCAGCGATCTGCAAAAGTTTAAACCACGCAAGTGTCAACCCAACGGTTGGTGAGTTCACGGTGGGCTTGTCACGCAGTGGCCCGGTCTCATAATCATAATTGTGTCAACATATATTTATGTAATATTCATTTGTGAAAAGCAATGCTTAGTGATAGTGTGCGTATTAGCGTTCGCATTTCGTATTCGTGTGTGAAAATTTTCCCTAAGGTTTTCCGTTAGACTACTTAGACACGGTCTATATATATATATTTATATATATATATATATATATATATATATATATATATACATACGTACGAAGCATTTACTTACACAGCAGAGCGAGTATCCCAGGTTGGCACGTGAAAATTTTTGTTTTGGGCATTTGTTTGTTCGTTTGTAACTAAGGTTTCAAGTTGCAGTTTCCAAATCGTTTTTCAAAAATGATTCCAGTTCTCTGCAACTTATGGCTCTGATACCAATCTGTCACACCCCCAACATAACCACTAACGGAGTTTATACCGTTAAGGGGTGCGAGCAAACCAGGACCACAACCATTAGTTACAATTACTAAACGAATCAGAGTTAGTCCAAATGTAAATCATAAATTAAATTCTTCAAAATACGCAGCGGAAAATATTGTCTTAGCACTAACCACGTGCTTTACAAATCATTGTTTAAAATTCCCAACTTAATTTAAGTAAAAGAGAAATATCTTCGTGTGTCATGCCAACCCGCTCCGGATACTCCTCAGCGATCTGCAAAAGTTTAAACCACGCAAGTGTCAACCTAACGGTTGGTGAGTTCACGGTGGGCTTGTCACGCAGTGGCCCGGTCTCATAATCATAATTGTGTCAACATATATTTATGTAATATTCATTTGTGAAAAGCAATGCTTAGTGATATCCATAGTCATATTATTGTGGTTTAGTGAAAGTAATGTCCGTAACATACGTTATCGGGTATGTACTAGTTTTGTATAGTTAAAGTGCTCAACCGATATCGCGGGTAGCTAATCCGTTGTTCCATGCACTAAGGAAGTTTGTACCAAAGCTGACTGATAGTTTTCGTAGTGGCAGCGCCATCATCTATTTTGTTTTGCGGACCTACGTCATCGCGGCTTTGCCTCCCCCGTGTCCTCTCGGAATCATGGTCAGATAGGCTGATATTGTACCTCCGTGCACTTCCCGTGTCACGAGGCGGAGTTTGTCAAACTCCAGTAGATCTACCCAACATCCCCTCGCTTTACAATTAATGGTACAATTAAGTTGAGGACTTTTTCAGTTATAAGGCAATCCTTAGAAATCATGTGATATCATGTGGTTAGACTTTAACCTACACTAGCCATATTAAAACGGTTTACTTTGGGTTGTCATGAATCCCGAAAACATTTTCAGTTTCGTTTTAGGAATAGTTGTTTAAGTATTTCACAAGTGTCTCCCATAAACACTTCAAGTTCATCAAGTGGGTGCCAAGCACTCCTAAGTTTTCAAGTTCATCAGAGAGGTGCATAGCACTCATAAGATTGTCAGCATTGTTTTTCATTAAGTTATTCAGTGTGACCCAAACGGGTTCACGGTAAATGGGTTAGTGACACTCACCTTTGGTTGCACTGCTACACTTGCTAAGTAATCCAAATATTGTTTGCTTAATGAAGACCTATGAACACGTTTAGGTCTTAAGTATTAGTTTTGTGTCTAATATTTAACTTACGTCACTATGGCCCATAACATAGCACGTTGGAACTATGACCCGACATATCGACACACGATACTGATGGTTGATCATAAACAAGGGTTCACATAAATCAGAAATCAAAACATGTTTCATTATTGCACAATCATGTAAGTCATGGCATAACATTCAAGTAAGTTGCACAAGTTTGGGTTTTGGTCTAGGCTTAGTTTCGCTAAACAGTGTCGCTACACAGTTTTGCTGTGTGCACGGGCAGCACTTTCGCTAGGGAGTACCCGATGACACAGTTTCGCTAGCTAGTTTCGCTCGAAACTGCTGACACAGTTTCGCTAGCATAGATTCGCTCGAAACTGGTTTGAACTTTCGTTCCGGTTGGTTCGCTCGGTAGTTTCGTTCGAGCAGGTCTACTTAGTTTCGCGGGCGACACTATAATTTCGCTACATAGTATCGCTGGATGAATATTTATACAGTTTCGCTGTATAGTTTCGCCCAGAGAACAGCTCAGTTTCGCTGGTCGCGGAAAACACATAAATCAGCCTAAAAATCAATCTAACAGCTCCCATACTTCATGTGATTCAATATTTAGCATGCATAATCATTTACCAACATTAAACAGTAAGTTTGAACACTTTAAACATGGATTTTCATCATCAAATCACCAAAAACACATTTTAAAACTAAAATGACCTAATTAGCATAAATCTTCATTATGGCATGATTTTACACGTAAAGTTGCAGACTTTATAACAGATCTAGCATTCCTAAGCATCATATCAGAAGATAAATTGATTCTATGAAGATCTAAGCATGCTTTAAAGTAAAACACATAGAAAATGCATGAAGAATAGTTTTGGGACTCACGATTCGATCTAGGGTCCGAATGGATGAGATGAGATGATGGTTTCTTGGTGGTTCACAGCTGACCAGATTTCTCGAGAGAGCAGAGATGGAGAGTGTGTGTGTTTTGTGTGGAGTATGCAAAAATGGGATGATTAGGGTTTTATGTCATTATATATCAGGAGCTAGTTTCGCTGGCAGTTTCGCTGGCCAAGCGAAACTGGCTCTGTAAGTCAAAGGTTTAGCTACCGAGCGAATCTATAGTTTCGCTCGGTAGTTTCTCTGGAAAACAAAAGTGACCAATTTACATTCTAAGCAAGATAAGCACGTTTTATGAATTTCACACAAATACACAATAAATTAATTAAACACGTTGCACACAATTCCACATAGTGGCAAATAAACACATAACACATAAGGACGGGTTCGGTGATCAACCAAAGGTCGTGGACGTATTCGGCCTAGTTAAGAATTAGTTACTAAGTTAACACTTATAACGTACACTACTACAAAAATGGCCTTTCTTGACGCTTTTTGCGCGTCAAGAAAGGGCCCAGATGACGCGCAAAAAAGCGTCAAGGAAGGCAGGGTCAAGAATCCTCTTGACGCGCAAAATGCGCGTCATCCCATTTATGACGCGCAAACGATGACGCGCAAAAAAGCGTCATAAATTTGTGTCATAAAATAAGCGTCAAGGAAGGCCCCGTCATAAATCTTCTTATGACACGCATTTTTGCGTGTCATGAATTTTAAAAAAAATAAAAAAAAATTATTTTTGTAGATTTACTTATTTCCACATTAATGACAATTAACCTCATAATCAAAATAAAATACACTATAGCAAAACAACACATTTCATATATATGACAAACATTACAAAGTTAACAAGTTTTTTGGAGTTTACAAAGTTAAAAAGTAGTTAACTCCTAATTTTTATTAGCAAGGAATTACAAGAAAAAAGACTCAAGACTTAGGGAGTTTGTTGTAGTTGGCAGGAGCCCATCCTCTCTGTTGCTTCTCATTATCATATAAGATGATTTTGTCATGAAATGATATGTGTGCAAACGCCAAATAAAGAAAGAAACTTTATAATACCTACATACACAATGTGCTATCTAATAAACTAGAGGGCAACTCTTGTATTATTCCCTTACCTATCTCGGAATTTTCCCGAAGTGACCCACAACTTGCAGCTCTTACAGAAGTATCATGAAGTAATCGACAACCTGGCAACTATGTACAAATGTGGTTGAACAAATGTAGGGAAAATTTGTGACTGTTGACTTTTTTAGTCAATGGCTTAATCAATATCTAAGACTAACAATTTCACAGAAATTACGTGTGTATATCCCAGATTGGCACTTTTTAATTGGGTTTTTGAACCTGCAGAAAGCCTCCAAAATAAGCCTCTCCTATTGCTGCTAAATGGATGTAATAATAATAGATAAAATTCCAATAGGAAGTGGCTACAGATGGAGCTGTTCACCTTACATAACCCCAATAACACTATGTTCAGTAAAAAACATAACAAACTTGCAGATTCTAACTTTAGACCGAAACATAATTTATTTCAATTCCATTTATAAAAGTTGCGAAGTATGAAAGTGTACCTGATTTGTTGCATCGCTGACCAGCCTATTCCATTCTTTGACCACCATTCAAATCCATGAAAGCCCTTACCATCTTTCTATTAACCATTCCATCAAAATAATTTTAAACGCTCGAACCCTTAAAATTGATGTTCTTTGTCGGATAGCCTGCTTCAAATCATTCTACATACATATGTTTAAGTCTTTATCATCAGCCATATAAGAAAATAACAAACGTAGCACATATAAGCTGTGATAAGATGAAAACTATGAAGTGTCTACAAATTTCTATTTATTTTGCTAAAAAGCAATTTGCTTGTTTTTTAGTTGTAGTCATGAACAGGTGGTGCTATGCTGTAGGTAAAATGGTTGTGTTGGGGTTTGATGAAGAGAATTGAACTTGTTTAATATAACAGTGAGATGACAAACCATACACACACCATTATCCAGAGAAACACATTAAGGATATGATCTATTTGTAGCATTTTTAAGAAAATGAAAGTGACTGTACATGGAAACTTGCACCTGATGTAACCCCAATAACACTCTGTTCAGTTAAAAACATAACAAATCAGTAGATTCTAAGTTTAAACCGAAACATAATTTAGTGCAATTCCATTTATAAAAGTTGCAAAGTATAAAAACATACCTGATTCTATGCATCCTTGACCAGCCTTTCCTTCACCACCACCACCACTGAATGTTTAGAATTCAAACCGTGAAAACCCTTACCATCTTTCGATAACAACTTTTGTATTTAAATCCTAGATTAAAAACTCAAAACATAATCAAAACCTTCACAAATGAACCTGCAATTAAAGAAGCCTTATAATGATGTTCTCTGATCGTACAACCTGCTGCAAATCTGTGATGCATGTAGTAGAAGAACAGAATCTGTTAATAGGTAATATGATAGTGTTGTTATAAATATCACAACAATTACCATTTAGTCCCTCTACTATTTAACACCTAACATTACTCCCCTCTCAAAAGATTTTTGTCCCCAAAAATCAGAATTGGTAAAAAAAAAAATTGCTAGATATTCTGTTGAAATAAAATCTTCGACTGTAATCACACTTTGCCAACCCGGTTTCCATACAAAATTGTCAATAATTAGAGTTCCCAAAGCACCAATATTGTTATACTCTAATTTTGACCAGACTTGTGTCCCTTTGACCTCATGAAATTCTGTGTTGTTTGCCGTAGTCAAAAGGCATGCTTGAGCTTCAAGTTCATGTTTTTGGGCTCCTATTAAATCAATTCCCTCTTCTAATTTGTTACCCAAAATCAATGGGTTGTTTGTTTCCACGGCAACCTTATTGCCCCATTTGATTACATGACAGTGAAGACTTATCATTGGTTCAAAACAATCATGTACTTGTTTTATGCTACAAACTCCCATATTACTAGCACTCCAGTAGCACCCTAACTCATACAAACACTCTATTAACCCATGAAAAACACATCCAACTGTAAATGTGTGGATATTTCCATATGTGTAGCCTTTTGTAATCCCCATAAGAATCCACATTTTAGATTTCCATTTAGGACTCATAAGCACCATTTTCTTTTGTGTAATAGTTGCCCAACCAATATCCATCCAGTTAACTAATTTCTTCTCCCATGAATCAAAAATTTTAGTTGAACCAAAGTCTCTAACATAACAACCAAACTTGATTTTTCTAAGCAATAAACCAGAACAAATGGAGTTAACCATATCACAAACATGAATAACATCCTCACTATATTGATGCCATTAGAATCAATTTTTAAAGCCAATGAAATCACATCTTTCACCTTAGTGCAGCTATATTGATGCCATTTAGCAAATATTTTCCTAATTTCCGGTTCTAAACCACAGATGAATAGGTATATAGCGTAGAATTCAGAAATTTCTTCTAGATTTTTAACTTGATCGAATAAGATTTGAAACGAATCACAATATTCTTTAATAGTACCTTCTTGGCTAATTACCATAATCTTCTCCAATGCTGCTACCATTGAAGGTGTTAGAGTTTCTTTGTAATTAATTGGAACAATTTGCTTGCTCAAAGACTTCAGTGGGTTGTTCTCTATATTTGAAGAAATGATTCCATATTCATCACAAAAATCATCCATCAATTTCTTATCCGTCCCTACTAGACAACTCATCAAACACCTTGGGTGCGATTTTGATTTGTGTATATTGAGAAGAGTAGGAATCAAACCTTTTACTTAATTCTTCCGATTTATGTAGGATTTCAGCCATCATTGTTGAATGTTGCTGATTGCAAACTTTAGTTGCTCCTTGGATTTCTATAACAGATTCTTTATTTTCACTGTTCCATATCGGTGCTCCCAACCATTCATCAGAACCTCTTAACCCTCTCCACAACTCATATTCAGTTGGAGGTTTTGAGTAATCGGGTAAGTAGCCACAAAAATGAGGTCGGTTCTCATATTCCATCCCGCCACAACGGAAACACTTCGTACCACATACATGACGTCTCTTTCCCCAAATCATTCCACCGCAAGAACACAAAGTCGCCATTGTCAGTTTCTTTTGATTGTTGATGAAAGAATCCGTACTTGTAATCGGTTTGATGCAAAGATTTGTTGTTGTGAATGCCAATTAATCCTTTGTTGCTACGACCTCCAATTGATTCAAAAGAACCTACTATGGTTGAATTGCCACACGATTTGTTACTGGCTGCTGCTCAATTTGTTGCTACTGGCCGCCAATCGTTGTTTAGAAACCAGAAGTGAATCACGCCAATAACAAGGGGAATCGAAAATGTGCCCTAATTCTTGAATCGCAGAAACCCACGGTCAGAGGAAAGAATGCTCTAACCTAGATTGCCCAAAAAAAAGAACGAATTTATCCTTGTACTTGATATCATGTTAAATTAAGTGAAACATCATAACCTCCAATGTCTGATAAACACACTGATTTCATTAGCAACAAATAACTAATATGAGAGAGTAGCTATGAACAATTATCGTAAACATATGAGTTGGAGTTGTGTAATTACCTAGAATATCAATAGCGTAGCCGAAGTCCACCCTTTCCATCTGGGAAGATAAACCCTAATATAGTATCAGCAGAGATCGGAAACACAACGCGCGCGATTGAGCAGAGGAGCAGATGTAGGCGAGGATCTGGGGAAGAGTGTAGAGAGAGCGGTGGCAACAGAGGTGATCTTGAGAAACCCTAATAGTTGAGTGGATAAACAGAGGTGGAGGTAAGGTAGAGCGATGGAGGCGACGAGATTTGGGGAAGAGTGTTGAGAAACCCTAAATAGCTGAGCGGGATTTACTTTTTTCAGGATTTTTTATTTTGGCGGGAAAAAACATAAGGCGACAAAAATATTTTTACGCTTGACGCGCACTGAAGTTTAGTCCTCCGTGTTTTTCAATTTTTTTTCAGATGACACAATATTTATGACGCGCGAAAATGCGCGTCATCTACCCATAGAAATTTGTCAAATACGACAGTTATTTTTATGACGCTTGTTTTTGCGCGTCATAAAATACCGAGTGTCATTGTTTGCGCGTCAAGGAAGGGTCTTTTTCTAGTAGTGGTAACTAACGGAGATTGTCTAACGGAAGTTAACCTTGGAATTCCCAGATGTCACATCATCCCCTTGTAAATGGAATTTTCGTCCCAAAAATTATTCTTGCGTTGTAGCGTCCGCAGCCTCGGCTGTCGTTGTTGCTGTAGTTGCTAGGGAAAGAAAGCAAAAGTTTTAGGGTCGCCACATCCTCCTCCTGTTAAAGGAATTTTGGTCCCCAAAATTAAATCATACCTTGAGTTTCCGTGGACGTTTGCTCGAACAAGTGAGGATACTTTTTCTTCATTTGATCCTCTCGTTCCCAGGTATATTCAGGTCCACGCTTTGAGTTCCATCGAACCTTGACGATCGAAATCTTGCTACGTTTGCGGGCTTTCTCCTCGCGTCCCATGATTTCTACTGGTTGCTCAATAAATCTCAGGTGTTCGTCAATTTCCAATTCCTCCAAAGGAATTATTTCAGTGTCTTCAGCCAGGCATTTCTTCAAATTCGAGACGTGAAACACATTGTGAACTCCATCGAGTTCAGCAGGGAGTTGCAATCGGTAGGCCACCGGGCCTACTTCCCCAATGATTTCAAATGGACCGATATAGCGAGGATTCAACTTTCCACGCTTTCCGAAGCGTATCACTCCTTTCCAGGGAGATACCTTCAATAGTACCTTGTCGCCTACCTCAAACTTCAAAGGTTTACGGCGTTTGTCGGCATAGCTCTTTTGCCTATCACGTGCTGCGGCTATCCGTTTTCTGATTTGATTAATTTGTTTCGTTGTATCATGAATTATTCCCGGCCCTGTAAGTCCCTTCTCACCCGTTTCGGCCCAACACACGGGCGATCTGCATTTTCTGCCATAAAGAGCTTCAAAAGGTGTTGCACCAATGCTCGTATGATAACTGTTGTTGTAGGAGAACTCCACCAACGGAAGGTGAGCCTCCCAGTCTTTACCGAAGTCGAGAACGCAAGCTCGGAGCATGTCTTCCAAAGTCTGAATAGTTCATTCCGTCTGACCATCGGTCTGCGGGTGATAAGCTGTACTCATATCCAGTCTGTTTCCCAGTGCTTCTTGCATAGATTGCCATAATCGGGAAGTAAATCGAGGATCTCTGTCAGAGATAATGGTCTTAGGCACTCCATGACGTGCCACAATTCGGTCAATGTACAGCTTTGTTAACTTATCCATATTGTCATTTTCCTTCATTGGAATAAAGTGTGCATATTTGGTTAGTCGATCAATGATAACCCAAATCGCATCCGGTCGATTCGATCGATGAGGTAGTCCCGTTACGAAATCCATGGAGATATCCTCCCATTTCCATTCCGGGATCTTTGGTTGTTGCAATAATCCAGAAGGCTTTTGGTACTCGATCTTAACTCTTGAGCATGTTAAACATTTAGCCACATATCGCGCGATGTCGGCTTTCATATTCGGCCACCAATACAAGTTCTTCAAATCTTGGTACATTTTGTCCGATCCAGGGTGCACCGAATACCTTGATTTGTGAGCCTCGTCCATCACGAGCTCACGGAGATTTCCAAGTAAAGGAACCCAAATTCTGTCATTGTAATATCTGAGTCCGTCGGACTTAATTTCGGAGTTACCATCTACTCCTCGCAGTGTTTCAGCTGCGAAGTTTTCCTCTTTTAAAGCTTCTTGTTGGGCATTGCGGATTCGATCCAGCAGTCCCGTGTGGATGGTAAGTTGCAGCGCTCGTACTCGTCGAGGCTTGTCGTACTCTTTTCGACTTAAGGCATCAGCCACAACATTGGCTTTTCCCGGGTGATACTTAATCGCTAAGTCATAATCATTTAGGAGCTCGACCCACCTTCGTTGTCGCATGTTGAGGTCCTTTTGTTCAAAGATGTGTTGTAAGCTTCTGTGGTCGGTAAATATCGTGCACTTTGTTCCGTAGAGTTAATGTCTCCAAATCTTGAGTGCAAATACGACGGCTCCTAATTCCAAATCATGTGTTGTATAATTCTTCTCAGTATCCTTCAGTTGCCTGGACCCGTAAGCAATCACTTTGTCTCGTTTCATCAACACGCAACCGAGTCCTTGAATGGATGCATCGCAATAGACCACGAAGTCGTCAACCCCTTCGGGTAACGAGAGAATCGGAGCTGAACATAACATATCCTTAAGAGTTTGAAACTCGTGTTCTTCTTTTTCACCCCATCTATATTGCACTCCTTTGTGCGTTAAAGCTGTTAAGGGTTGAGCCAATTGCGAGAAACCCTTGATGAATCTTCGGTAATATCCGGCAAGTCCCAAAAATTGTCGGATTTCGGTCGGCGCTCTCGGGGTAGACCAATTCTTGATAGCTTCTACTTTAGCTGGGTCGACATGAATTCCTTCCTGATTAACAATGTGTCCAAGAAACTGGACTTCGCGAATCCAAAAATCGCATTTTGAAAACTTGGCGTATAGCTGTTCCTTGCGGAGTAATTCTAAGATAAGTCGTAGCTGTCTCTCGTGTTCTTCTTTTGTCTTGGAGTAGATTAAGATATCGTCAATGAAAACTATCACAAACTGATCGAGGTACGGCTTGCACACTCGATTCATCAAATCCATAAACACCGCAGGCGCATTAGTTAGCCCAAACGGCATAACTAAAATCTCGTAGTGACCATACCGAGTTCTGAAAGCAGTCTTGGGGATATCCTCATCACGAACACGAAGCTGGTGATATCCAGACCGTAGATCAATCTTTGAAAAGTAGCTCGAACCTTGCAGTTGGTCGAAAAGATCGTCGATTCGAGGAAGTGGATACCGATTCTTGATCGTAACCTTGTTAAGCTCTCGGTAGTCGATACACATTCGGAACGTTCCATCTTTCTTCTTAACAAACAATACCGGTGCTCCCCATGGAGACGAACTTGGACGAATAAATCCTTTGTCGAGTAATTCTTGAAGTTGTGCGGATAGTTCGTTGAGTTCGCTTACCGCCAAACGGTAAGGTGCGCGTGCAATCGGAGCGGCTCCTGGAGCTAAGTCGATCCGAAACTCGACTTGTCGAAAAGGAGGCAAACCAGGCAAATCATCAGGAAATACATCTTGGAAGTCGCGGACTATCGGGTAGTCGTCGATTCTACGCTCGGGAAATGTCGTGTCGGTGACGTTTGCAAGGATCGCGAAGTGACCTTTACGAAGGCACTTTTGAGCTTTAAGAAACGAAATAATACCGGTGACTGTTCCACCTTTTTCACCTTGAACTGTTAACACTTCGCCGTCTTTGAGTGGGATACGAATCACCTTTTCTTGACATAGAATTTCAGCTCGGTTTTCGGATAACCAATCCATTCCCACTATGACATCAAAACTACCAATCGGGAAAGGCATAAGATCGATTTCTAACGTATGGCCAGCTAGTTCTAACTTACAGTCCTTAACTATCTGAGTCGTATCATGAAGTTTACCATTCGCTAACTCTACCACATACTTAGCATCTAAGTCAATCGGTTTAGCATTAATTAGTCTAGCAAACTTAGTGGAAATAAAGCTTCTTTCAGCACCAGAATCAAACAATACAGTAGCAAAGAAACCATTAAGGATGAATTTACCGTTAATCACATTGGCATCGTTGCGAGCTTCACCTTGACCCATGACAAAAGCTCTTCCTCTGCCATTTCCACCATTCCCGTTGTTACCATTCCCGTTGCCATTTCCTCCGCCATTACCATTCCCACCATTGTTTCCTTGATTACCATTTCCCTGTCTTCTCAACTGCGGGCAGTCCCTTTTCATGTGGCCTTGAGCACCACATTCATAGCAGTTCCCATTACCATTTCCCCTGGGAGCTTCATTGTTGTTGTTACGGTTCTGACCATTGTTGTTTCCATTGCCCCGGTTGTTTCCATAGTTGTTGTTGCCATGATTGTTGTTGTTTTGCCTTAGGCGGTTTTGTTGCTCGGGAAGAATCGTCCAACAGTCCTTCGCCTCATGGCTTTTCTTGCCACACCTTTCACAGCTCAAATTCCTCCTACAAATACCAGCGTGATGCTTTCCACACTTGTTACACATGGGCAGGTTACCCTTGTAGTTGCTTTGACCGTTACCGCCCTGGCGGTTGTTTCCACTGTTGTTCCCAGACCTTTTGCTTTGACCTTGGGAGTTGTAAGACCTCCCGGTGCTGTTTCCCACACTCTGATTGTTCATGGAGTTTTCAGGAGCTTCATCATCAGCTTTCCTTTTGCCACTTAAGGCAGTCTTCTCTGTGGCTTTTGCAGGAAGTGTACCCTTCTCAATTTCCTGGTCAGTAAGCTTGTGAGCCAAACGGATGGCTTGCTGCACGGTTGTGGGGTTGCTGGCAGTCACTAGTCCCTTGATTTGAGGCGCGAGGCCTTCTAGATAACGCTCAATGCGTTTGAACTCAGCATCAACCATTCTGAGACACAAGACCGCGTACTCATGGTAGCGCGCAGTATACTGTTCGACTTCAGACCCAGTCATTTTCAGATTCAAGAATTCGCCCTCTAACTTCTTCACTTGGTCACGGGGACAGTACTCCTCCATAATCAGCTCCTTAAACACTTCCCATTCCATGTTATTCGCCGCATCTAACCCAATCATCTGGATTTCGGCATTCCACTAGGTGAGAGCAGCTCCCTCAAAGGTACCAGTAGCATACTTCACTTTGCTCTCCGCAGGGCAGTTGCACATAGAGAAGACCTTCTCGGACTTCTCGATCCACCTGAGGAGTCCTACCGCTCCTTCTTCGCCGGAAAACGTTATCGGCTTGCAGTCGATGAAGGACTTAAACGTGCAGTGATGGAGGTTTCCTGATGCATAAATAGTTCGGGTTTTAAGTTTTAAACAAGTCAAAATATAATTCACTTCGTGCCTTAACCGGCATAATAATTACCCTGTGCGGCGAAGGTAGCTTTGACGGCTGCCACCGCGGCTTGCACGTGCTCGTTTATCATAGCTTGCAGTTGTGCAGGTGTCAGGTTAATGTTGTTCCTCCCGTGTCCTCTTCCAGGCACTTTCTGGACAGTTTAAGTGGTCAATGTTCAGTCACACTTATACTCTATACATATCCCATAATATGTATATTAACAATTTCCCGTTATCCCACTATTATTCAAGAAAAATTTTCGTGCAAAATCGAGGCGTCGTCGGAGAACGTCGTAAGTCGTGAGTACTATCGTCGAAAGTCGGCTTCCCCATAAAAGTCACCGTCGGCGTAGTCATCGTAGTAGAAATCAGGACGTAGCGTGTAGCATCGTTTCGTTGTCGCTTTCCCCCGTAATAGTGTGTGTATTAGCGTTCGCATTTCGTATCCGTGTGTGAAAATTTTCCCTAAGGTTTTCCGTTAGACTACTTAGACACGGTCTATATATATATTTATATATATATATACATACGTATGAAGCATTTACTTACACAGCAGAGCGAGTATCCCAGGTTGGCACATGAAAATTTTTGTTTTGGGCATTTGTTTGTTCGTTTGTAACTAAGGTTTCAAGTTGCAGTTTCCAAATCGTTTTTCAAAAATGATTCCAGTTCTCTGCAACTTATGGCTCTGATACCAATCTGTCACACCCCCAACATAACCACTAACGGAGTTTATACCGTTAAGGGGTGCGAGCAAACCAGGACCACAACCATTAGTTACAATTACTAAACGAATCAGAGTTAGTCCAAATGTAAATCATAAATTAAATTCTTCAAAATACGCAGCGGAAAATATTGTCTTAGCACTAAGCACGTGCTTTACAAATCATTGTTTAAAATTCCCAACTTAATTGAAGTAAAAGAGAAATATCTTCGTGTGTCATGCCAACCCGCTCCGGATACTCCTCAGCGATCTGCAAAAGTTTAAACCACGCAAGTGTCAACCCAACGGTTGGTGAGTTCACGGTAGGCTTGTCACGCAGTGGCCCGGTCTCATAATCATAATTGTGTCAACATATATTTATGTAATATTCATTTGTGAAAAGCAATGCTTAGTGATATCCATAGTCATAGTATTGTGGTTTAGTGAAAGTAATGTCCGTAACATACGTTATCGGGTATGTACTAGTTTTGTATAGTTAAAGTGCTCAACCGATATCGCGGGTAGCTAATCCGTTGTTCCATGCACTAAGGAAGTTTGTACCAAAGCTGACTGATAGTTTTCGTAGTGGCAACGCCATCGTCTATTTTGTTTTGCGGACCTACGTCATCGCGGCTTTGCCTCCCCCGTGTCCTCTCGGGATCACGGTCAGATAGGCTGATATTGTACCTCCGTGCACTTCCCGTGTCACGAGACGGAGTTTGTCAAACTCCAGTAGATCTACCCAACATCCCCTCGCTTTACAATTAATGGTACAATTAAGTTGAGGACTTTTTCAGTTATAAGGCAATCCTTAGAAATCATGTGATATCATGTGGTTAGACTTTAACCTACACTAGCCATATTAAAACGGTTTACTTTGGGTTCTCATGAATCCCGAAAACATTTTCAGTTTCGTTTTAGGAATAGTTGTTTAAGTATTTCACAAGTGTCTCCCATAAAACACTTCAAGTTCATCAAGTGGGTGCCAAGCACTCCTAAGTTTTCAAGTTCATCAGAGAGGTGCATAGCACTCATAAGATTGTCAGCATTGTTTTTCATTAAGTTATTCAGTGTGACCCAAACGGGTTCACGGTAAATGGGTTAGTGACACTCACCTTTGGTTGCACTGCTACACTTGCTAAGTAATCCAAGTATTGTTTGCTTAACGAAGACCTAGAACACGTTTAGGTCTTAAGTATTAGTTTTGTGGCTAATATTTAACTTACGTCACTATGGCCCATAACATAGCACGTTGGAACTATGACACGACATATCGACACACGACACCGATGGTTGATCATAAACAAGGGTTCACATAAATCAGAAATCAAAGCATGTTTCATTATTGCACAATCATGTAAGTCATGGCATAACATTCAAGTAAGTTGCACAAGTTTGGGTTTTGGTCTAGGCTTAGTTTCGCTAAACAGTGTCGCTACACAGTTTCGCTGTGTGCACGGGCAGCACTTTCGCTAGGGAGTACCCGATGACACAGTTTCGCTAGCTAGTTTCGCTCGAAACTGCTGACACAGTTTCGCTAGCATAGATTCGCTCGAAACTGGTTTGAACTTTCGTTCAGGTTGGTTCGCTCGGTAGTTTCGTTCGAGCAGGTCTACTTAGTTTCGCGGGCGACACTATAGTTTCGCTACATAGTATCGCTGGATGAATATTTATACAGTTTCGCTGTATAGTTTCGCCCAGAGAACAGCTCAGTTTCGCTGGTCGCGGAAAACACATAAATCAGCCTAAAAATCAATCTAACAGCTCCCATACTTCATGTGATTCAATATTTAGCATGCATAATCATTTACCAACATTAAACAGTAAGTTTTAACACTTTAAACATGGATTTTCATCATCAAATCACCAAAAACACATTTTAAACCTAAAATGACCTAATTAGCATAAATCTTCATTATGGCATGATTTTACACGTAAAGTTGCAGACTTTATAACAGATCTAGCATTCCTAAGCATCATATCAGAAGATCAATTGATTCTATGAAGATCTAAGCATGCTTTAAAGTAAAACACATAGAAAATGCATGAAGAATAGTTTTGGGACTCACGATTCGATCTAGGGTCCGAATGGATGAGATGAGATGATGGTTTCTTGGTGGTTTTCACGGCTGACCAGATTTCTCGAGAGAGCAGAGATGGAGAGTGTGTGTGTGTTTTGTGTGAAGTGATGCAAAAATGGGAAGTGACTAGGGTTTTATGTCATATATATATCAGGGGCTAGTTTCGCTGGCAGTTTCGCTGGCCAAGCGAAACTGGCTCTGACACTGAAGTCAAACAGTTTAGCCGGCTACCGAGCGAATCTATAGTTTCGCCCGGTAGTTTCGCTGGCAAACCAAAAGTGACCAATTTACATTCTAAGCAAGATAAGCACGTTTTATGAATTTCACACAAATACACAAAAAATTAATTAAATCACGTTGCACATAATTCCACATAGTGGCAAATAAACACATAACACATATGGACGGGTTCGGTGATCAACCAAAGGTCGTGGACGTATTCGGCCTAGTTAAGCATTAGTTACTAAGTTAACACTTATAACGTAACTAACGGAGATTGTCTAACGGAAGTTAACCTTGGAATTCCCGGATGTCACACGAATAAAGCTTAATAACACAAATATAATGTAAAAAAAAACATACCTAAACTAGGCCATCATGGCTTGCTTTCACGTCTTTGAAGTTAAAAATCATATCGTCTTTAAAGTTAAAAACCATCACAGCAACCTTGAGCTAGAGAAAACTAGTTAAGGCATCCCCATCACAGTTTTAGCATCTTCGAACATAAACTCTGTCATTCTTAACTACATAAATAACCATATCGATAACAAACTAAAACTTGATTTCGGTTTGTAAATAGAAGAATTAAAGAACAAGAACAACGAATGAGTTCGAATTCGAAGAACACTAAACAAGATGCGAAAGATGTTCAAAATCCGATTCATATTTTGCCATTTCAGTATTCAAGTGCAGGGAGAGATTCTGAAATTGAAGCGTGTTTCAGAAGTGTTTCGTAACCTTCAGTAGAAAAAACGAAAAATCATAAAATCAACACAAAACCAGCCTGCGATTGAAGAAGAAATAAATTTGAAATTTGAAATAAGTCTTAACCTAAAAAGGTTAAAATTGGTACAGCAAATCAAACACCTAAAAAGGTTAAAATTGGTACAGCAAATCAAACATGTATAAAACAAATTAACCGCTAGTTTAGAGAAGCGGCAAAGGAGACAAAAGATAACAACTGAAATTTTGAGAGAGGTTCTCTGGGTCCCATTGAACTCTGGATCAAAAGCATTGAATGATGTCTGGTCTGCGATGAAGGACACATGGAGAAGACTCAAGTCAAAATAGGAAAGCTATGAACGATGTCTGCTCTCAAATGCATCACTGGAGGTAATCTTAAAGCATCGACGGAGATCGTTGCCAGAGGTAATCTTGAGACATGAGAGAGAATTGCGAGAGAGAGAATTGGAACACTTTTGGAACTTATACAGATGTAGGGTTTTTGACACAATTTGAATTGAGTATGTAGCTATCAAGAGAGATAGCGTGATACGCTTATCGAGGGAAGATGCATCTATCAAGAGAGAAATGGGACGTAATAGGTGGATGTGGGCGGTAAAGGCAGCATGCGATGGTGGTGGGTTCAAGGTGGAGTAAATGACTAAAATATCTTAATTATCTATGGTCAGATTGGTTTTCAGATTTTGAAGGTTTTATTTTAGTGCTTTATGAACTTGTACTTGGTTTTCAACCACTTGTACGCGTCTTAAAATTTAGGATTTTTATGACAAAAATGCCCCCATGACCAATATGTATTATATGTCACACCCCAACCAACGGTGGAAACGTTGGGGCACGATGATTGTCCAGATGCTCATGACAACTAGATAGTTACCAAGTTTATACATGTCATTCATTATTGATATACAAATAATTTCATACAATACAATCCAAATAAATACAAACAAATCATGATACTAATTATTAATTTTAAGGTCATTCTAGGTCCTTAAGCAAGCCCTAAGTGTCATCACTGCAACTTCAGTCATTTCCTGCAACATGTACAACATATAAAGTCAACTACTAGAGTTGGTGAGTAAACATAGGTTTAATATAGAATGTAAGTAAAACAATAGCGATTCATGTGACAAGTGAAATTCATAGATTATGTGTAACATGTTATAAATGTGTTGTGTAACCAAACCTAGACATTTAGGAAATCAATCACCCATTGAAAATAAGAATACATTTTCAATATAGTGGGTGGGTTGTCGACCAATAGCTATTATTGACCCATAGGCTTCCAAACAATCGTTAATGGTACACAAGCGATTAATGACTAGCAACAAGCGACAAACGAATACAACATATAGATTCAACACATATTACATATCAAGAATACACATGCACAACATGGAATCGCATAGTACTGTGGATAGAATAATGATTAAAGATTTTGGAATAAGATACAATGTTGCACCCCAAATAATGAAAACGAAAAACGGGGCTATGATTACTCACCTAATAGAAAAGCAAAACGCGAGAAGATCACGAACGCGAGGAACGAAGCTAACCCTGGTGAAAACCAAACGATTCGAAAGACCGAATAATTGACTAAAACGATTGAAAGTTGATTTAAATGATTAATTGATTAATTGGGGAATTTATTAACTATTTATTATTAAAAATACTTTATTTAATTGATTAATATTACCAAAAGACCCGTTCCTGAACAGAATACCACTTTTAACAACTATGCAATGTTTATGGTTAAAATTGCAATTTTATAAACTTAGGGGCCCATTATGTCAATTTAACAAAGTCATGAGAATATAGATTTCCAGAATTTAAGATTCAATTTATAATTATTAAAAAGTTAATTCAACACAGAAAATTTCACATCTTTGTTTTATTTACACTTTTTACCCTTAACTTTCAAAAATTACATAAATAGCCCAAAAGTTGCAAAACTGTACATTGGTCAAACTTAAACTTATCCAACCTCTATTATATGTTCATTAGTATCTCAAAAACATGTTGGTATGTTCCGTTTATTTAAAAAGTACTAGAAGAGCAAGTTATGCGTGAAAACACATACTTTAACGGGTCAAAACGCGTGTCTTTTAGGTTTTTGATAAAAAATCTAATTTTGATAGTTTAGAAACGTCATAATATACTTATAAACTTATCAAAATAGATTAGAACCATTGATTACATGTATTGGTGATTTTTAGTAGTTTTCCCCGATTAAAAACGCGTAGGTAAATGTTGACTTTTAATATAGACGAGTTTTGGTCAAATCCAGCAATGGGGTATTAAAATACATATAAAAACAAGAAAATACTATGAAGAAACTTATGTGAGAAAGTCAAAGGAGGATGGTCAATTTGGAAAGTCAAACTGTTGGATATTTGACTGTTGAAAACTTGATCAAGGAGGCTTAGCACAAAATTGAAGGTTGCAGAAGGTTGTGAGGGGTTAATTATAATCATAAAAACTGATATTTATAGAGTGGAGGGTCGAATTAGGGTTTTATTAGCATAATGGCAAGTCTTGGAGAGAAAGTCAAGATTTTTAATGATGGAAACGAATCAATTGACAATTAAATTCCTGTTAATTATGGATTTGGCTTGGGGAATAAGTTAGAGACATTAAGACGGATCCACAGGCGAAAACAGGGCCTAAAACGGGTTTGAAACGAGAAAGTTATGGCCAAAACAAGATCAGCCCGTATGCTTAGTCGCGATCAGGTGCAAAACTGGAAGGGTTATATTCACTGAAACCAGAAACAGTCCACAAATGTAGTGCCGCCGCAATTGTTAGGGCGCTCCACTTATAAATAGGAGGTCGCGAGTTCTACTCCAGTGGCCAACAACATTCTTCCCTTTTTTTCTCTTCTTTATTATTATGTTTTTTTTTTCTTTTGCTTAGGCCTGATCAAAGTCGGTTTCCCGACCCGTATATAGGAAAACCGACCCGACCCGATTCCCGAATTAAGCTCAATTTGAAGACCGACAACCGACCATGAGTGTTTAATCGGTTATCAGTTATTAGCTTTGTCGGTTTCGTCGGGAGCATCGGTACAACCGAGACCGAAGGCTTGAAGAACAAAATCAATGCGAATGAGATCTCAAATTGAAGTTTGATTGAGATTTGAGATGTCACGGTCATCTTCTTCTTCGTGCTCATCAATGGTGGTTTTCTAAAAACTCAATGATTTTCATCAAAACTAGTTCCATCATACTCTGTTGATCATTACGAGTCTATTGGTACCATCCGGTTTGATTTTGGTTGAGTTTAGGTTGATTCAATATGACAATATTCACAGGTAGTCTTCTCCGTTGTTACTATATTTTTTTTACTACGAATCACCTACCAACTCTAATTTGAGTATATTTTTGTTCCGATCGAGTTGGCTTTGTATTCCGAGTATATAGTGAGCATCAGTTTCATTTTTTCATTTAAGGTTGGTGGATTCGTAATTCTGGACATCGTAGCATTCTCATTCGCATGATATATTTTTTTTCATTCGCATGCCAATGCCCTTAATTTGATTGCGAACAACTTTTTGAATCTGAATGAAGATCATGCAACCTCATTCAGCGATTCTTACATCTTAAATTGAGGACGTTTCGACTCTGATTGAAATTTTGGGCCTGCACAAAGTCATATGGATCCAGGTACTGATTGAAATGTCGGGTTGGTCGGTTTTATTCGGGATTACTCGGTCCATAACCGAGACCGAGACCGAACCCGATTTTGGTTAATAATAGAACCCGATACCTAAACCAAATATGTATTCTCGGGTCGGTAATCGGGATTTCTCGGTTCGGGTAATCGGGATTTCTCGGGTACCCGATTTTATGATCACCCCTACTTTTGCTCGCCACGAATTCGTTATTTATCGGATTTAGCCCAAATTTGAAACACAACTATACAAGACCCATAAGAACATATTAAAATTAAAAAATATAATTTTGAACTTTTACAAGTCTCTCGATTTGCGAACTGAAAACGCATAAATGTTGCGAATCGATAATTTTCTCGTTTTAACTCGAAATTTCCTCAAATTTTGCGATCACCCATAAATATCATATAAAAACATCATGTAACATGAAAATATGGTTTTTGATATCCACGGGGCATCCGGTTAATACCAAAGTTGCGCGAAAACCAAAAATCAATTTATTTGCGTCTTACGCGTATTGTTTATCTAAAAATCAAACGATTAATTCCGTTAATTTGGAAAATGATCATAAGCATTTAAAATCATCATTTAAACTTGTAAGGTAATAAATGTATGAACTTCCTTTTTTTTTATAAAATGAATCCCGAACGCATGTTTAATTGCGAAATAAATTTATTCATTTGCTTGAAAACAATCCTAATTATTTAACCATCTTAATAATGTAAAAATGATTTTTGGATTATGAAAAATGGTGCCAAAAGTTTAATCCCATGTTTGAAATATTTTGATGGACTTCCAATCCGAACGGTGAACTTGAAACGGGTTGGATTTTGCTAACGGGTCGGAGGCGGATGTTACGGTCTCCCCTACTTTAGGAAATGTCGTCCCGAAATTAGTAGAGACTTACAAGTCCTTAAGGATTTTGTCGAAAGTAGGGACATGCCTGATAGTTGAAACAAAAGGATGAGGCTTGACGTAAAAGACTTCACCGAAAATAATACATTTTCAGTTACTGAATCATTTATGTCGTCGCAAATTCTTCACTTTACGACAAGGCCAAGCGAATCACTAGTGACATGGAAATTTGACATAACAAGCGATTTTGACACACTGACTTAGGCCAGTTCTCAGTCCGACACCCAATGCACCTTGATAGTATCATAAATGTTTATATATAGGGTCTAGGGTGTACCACAGCTAACCCACCACATTTCTAATACTCCTACAATGTACTGGTTGCCTATGAAGAACCATCCAACACACACATCTTCGAACGAGCTTTGATAGAGAATCTGAGATTGCGATTACGAGATATAGTTTGAAAGACCCAGGTGATTTGATGGCATGAGTAACGAGTTGCAAAAATCTGAGAACTAACAAAACGTAGACCGAACCAAAAATCAAGATTGTTTAATTGACCAAAACAATTTGACCAAGATGAAAACCACATTCTCCCCTACTTTAGGAGTGAGACTGGAGAAGGCAAAACACGAGAGGGGTAGATGTAACATGTATCCTTTGAAAATCGTAAAATGATAACTTTATCCAAGGATAATGAATTTATTCCATGAGATGAAAATAAAAATAAATAAATAAATAAATAAAATTCGGATTCCTTACAAGAGAACACGTCCGCTTCGGGAGAACTTAGATGTGTCACGATTCACACCTAATCCTCCTATCACGGGACGCGAGGTCTATACAGATTCCAAAAGATTCTTGCCAACTCACAAGACCTGTGTCTACGTTCCCAACCCGATTGCATGCTGGAGCTAGCATCACACACAACCGTTGGTTACCGTATGGGTGGTCCCATTTTCGCAAGAATGATTGAGATATGCGATCTTGAAAACACAATTGATTGCAAATGATAAATGATCAAAGTGTGACGTAGCGTTATCATAGAGTCTTAAATGATTTAGAGTGTGTATGATACCAAGCTTTTGATATGATAAATGATAAAAACTTTAGAATTTGATGTAGAACAACCATAGATTTAAATCATTAAACACCATCAAAAACGAGTATCATAATTTGAGTTAGTTACCATGCGGCAAACTACATGAGTCGAATGGCATGATTCGGTTTCCATGTATACATGGCCGAACACACGACTCGAGCAACATAAGTCCCATGGGTTAGAAAAACGCACATCAAATATAAATTGATTTCAATTGAGTAGCGTGCTACACCAATCGAAAAACATAAATAAATTAGTGGGTCCATAAGTCGAGTGAATTGATCATACGAATATACGCGTCTAAAACCATAAATCGAGAATTTTATATCGAATCTCATAATTTGAACAAAAGAGGCAATCATGAAACGAACGAAGGTCACATTCATGATGCGTTTATTGTTTTAACAAAAATCAGATCCACGAGAGTAGAATTTGAGTACATGAATTTAGCAATGAAAGATGGATTCGACTTATTGAATTAACAAAAAGTCGAGTTCGTGAATTAGATAACCAAAGGTGGAACACAATTATCGATTATCAAGTTAATAAAACGAATTCATGAGTTTAAACCCCAAGAGTCAAATTCATGAACCGATCATTGAATCACCAAAATCGAGTTCATGGATTTGAATACCAAGGATGGGTTTCATGCATCGACCGTTGAATCACCAAGGTCGACTCATGCGTTTAGATGACAACTGGAATTCATAGATCGTCTATTGAATCACCAACATCGTATCCATGAATTGAAATGACAAGAGTGTGATTCAAGGATCTACTATTGAATCACCAATAATCGTCTCCATGAATTTGAAATGACAAAAGTGTGATTCGCGGATCGATTATTGAATCACCAATAACCGCATCCATGAGTTTAACCAACTGAAAGAGAAATTAGTGGAATCAAGGAAATTTAAATAACAGAAATCGAGTTCATGAAACACTTGTTGAGTTGAAATTCGTATATGAACAACATGAATTTTTCCCATGAGCTTATTGTTTAAGTGACACGAGTTCCATGCTCCAAAGATCGAAGATAGATTTAGAGTAAATTCGAATATCACCGATGAAGGCGATCACGAATTTGGGGGTTGCATTAGAATTTGCGATTATCTTGAAAGTATTTAGTGAACCAAGAAGGACCCAAGATCAACCACAATCATAAATTGTAATGGAGATTTCTTAATGGGCCAAACATACATATATTTTAAAAAGAATTTTTGATATAATTGTGAGCCAAAATATCCATCTGTTGGGTAAAAATAAGTTTAGGGGTCAAAAAGGAAGTTTAAATTTGTGTAACACTTTTGATGTTGGCACACATATAGAGTCGTCCACTCGAGAGGTCATATAATCGTAGACTCGTACACATGGAATCCCGTCAACACATGTACTTGTAACTCGTAGATTTCCAGACCAGCAGACTTCTCGACATGCACACCGTAAAATGTGTATGTAACTTAAAACGTGGCTACACAAAGGCTGACTTAAAATTTTTAGTAAGAAGGGTGATCGTATGCAAGTTGGTTCATAAGCTCGTCAATGTGCACCCTTGTTGTCGTTTTAGCAAGGAATCCCGTAACATGCGAACGTGCAACTTAGGAGTCCATCAAAGAGAACTTACCAAACCTACAAATGATGATGAATTGGTATATATATAGGTTTTAGAACTAATAGACGTCGAACATTCATGAATTTTGAAAATTCGTTGTCCAAAGGCGTTCAATATGCAAACTGATGAGATTACGTTAGGCAAAATAAAACATTTTAGATCAAGTGTTTTGGAAGTCCAAGTGGCTAAGTTTTGCAAGTTAAGGTTTAGGTTTGTGGTCACTTGATTGTAGATGTATGATCGAGAACAAGCGCAACTTGATTGACTGATTTGATCGACGCATCATTTGCATGGGCCAACCAATAACACACCCTTCGTGAATCACCACATTGGGTGTGCCCATTGGGCTTTGGTGCAACAGGTTGGGCTTGTGTTTTGGACTCGTGAGATGTTTTGTTGGGTGTAAACGACTATACGTGAGTTCTATGGAACATTGGCTTGTTGGTTTAACATGTGGTAGCATCCGAGTCGTGGTTGTGATGATTGAAAACATGTATTTGAAATCACGTGGGTGGTGTGCTAAAAAATCCAAGATGCGAGATGCAAATTGAGGATAGGATCTTTACATAATGGAACTCAGGGTGCCAAGAAACGAATAAGGGAAACATGTAACACCTCGCACAAAACCAGGTCAACCCCATTACTTTGACTTTAATTAGTAATAATTAATACATGCTTAATCGTTATTATGTGTGAATTATGTGTTTATTTGTATATATATATATATATATATATATATATATATATATATATTGGTACATATATATATATTAAATTCAACCGTAGAATAATTCCCGAGTTTGTAGTTTCATCGTCCAAACTTTTTGCAATCAAGAAAATCCATTTAGTGATAGATGGAATTTTAATAACAAGAAATTTATATGAAAATTTAACTTTTTATATATTTTAGCTAGCATCGTCATGACGTTCTCGTCACGACAAAACTTTTAGAAAATTTGAATTTTTCTCCTTAGTGTTTATCAAGACTTGTCTATCCAAACCCTTTTGTCCAGATACTTTTCCCAAACTGTCCACCGTTAGTCTCGTTAACTAACCAAAAACCTTTATTGGGCCTCGTAAGCCCAACTTTCTCATACGAACCCGGATGGTCACCAAATTTCACAGGAACACTCGTGATGTCACTACGAACGTTTCGGTACCACCCATCAATCCGTAACCCGCCCCATTTACCAGCCCACTAACCGGCCCAAATACAAATACCCAAACCACCACCCCCCCCCCCCCCCCGGCCGCCCGTTAACCCAACCCACCGCGCGGCCCGCCCGTGCCCAGCCCTCTCGACCCGCCCAGCCCGCCTGACCCGGCCCGATCCCCTTCTCGGCCCAGAACCGAAACCGGCCCACATCCCTTTTCTTTTGGATTTATGGCCCAACCCTCAAGCCCAAATTCTCTATGTTTTTAACCCAAATCTTTTATAGATTTTAGCCCACTCTTTTTATAAAATAAAACCCATCATCTTTGTAGTTTTATAAAAATCTCAAACCTCTTTAGCTAGTAATCTTAACTTAACCTTTTATAAAATCCCTTGAACTTTTATAAAAATCTTACATAAAAGTTGTCATCTTTTTATAAAAACTAGAGAATCACCTACAACTTAATTTCTTTGATTATTTTAAATCAAAAATGATAGAAAAATGCTAGTTGTCTTAAGAGGATTAACCAAAGGTTAATAACCTAGCTTTTTGAGTATAAAAGAGAGGCATGGGGCAACATTTTGCCTTGCACCTTCACCACAACTCAAGAGGATTACTCTCTTCCTCCTCCCTTGTCCCAACCGGCCACCGCCCCTCCTCCTTGGAGCCACCGCCGGCCACCGCCGAACCGCCCCACCGCCGCCATCCAACCGCCGGACCACCTCCTCTCTTCTCCTTCTCATCTCGGTTCAAACCAAACACCCTTTGTGAGTCCTTTTAACCCACTTTTTCCTTATGATTTTCACCAAAAGTCACCAACAAATCTTGATATGAAAAACCTATCTTTTATTTTTCTATTTTATGCAAGACACTTGGTCCTTCAAGAGTCTAGACCAACCATTCTTTCTCTAATCCTCTAATCACCAACACTTGGGTGGAATAATACAAGTGACTTGATCTAACAAGTCTTGTTGTTCTTGAAGAACTTAAACTAGCTAACACTTGGGGTTTTACATTTAGAGAAACCTTGTGGAAGTATCATGTGAAACCTAGATCATTTTAACCATCAAAGATCTATTTTTGTTTACTTACTTGTTCTTTACTTTCATGCAATTTAAATACTTGTTATTTACTTTCCTTGCATTTACATTTGTGTTATTTATGTTATTTTGTCCTAACAACTAAATTCTTAGTGGATTTGTTCAAGATCTTTGAACATAAATGTCCTAGCTTTGCTAGTTGATGATCTATATTTACTTATGTTTATTTTGCTTAACATATGTTAAAAAACTAACTAGTAAACTTTAAACTTAGACAAAGAACTTATGTAGCTAGTTAAAACATAATATCATGATCTTTAAAAACTTATATATCACAAGGCTTACATTGGACATAATGGATAATCATGGATCTAAGTTTTTATAAAACAAAGACTTATAAAACTTAACTGGTGAGAAACCTTGTAAAAAGACATGGAACTTTTATAAGTAAAAGTCATTTTGTAAAACAAAGATTCTTGGAAAGTCTTAACCAAAAGTTTATCTCTTAAACTTATCATTTATAAATATGTCACATTTTATATAAAGGAAAGTCGCCGAAGACCAAGACTTAATGTGTTGGTGAATTTAATTCACCAAGACACAAAAATAGTTTATTTTATTTTTACTAAAACTAGTAAAAATACATTTGATAACCTTCTCCTTTATAACAATCATTTGGACTTAAATACTTAGATTTTTATACTTTAAATGACTTGTGTATTTATAAAACTCTTTTATAAATTATTTGATTTAATACAAAGACTTGTATTTAATTAATAATCTATCCACTTTATTATTTTGCCTAAATAATAAACTTGTCAGGTATTCTATCAACAATTGTATAATTATTTAGACAAATAATTATAGTCCTTTTTATAAACCTTATAAAGTTTATGACCAACCAAACATATATATATTTTTCTAAGTCCTTAAAAATAACAAAAGACTTTATTACTTTTCCTCAATATCTAGGACTTGATTCAAATATATATTCTCAATTTAAATTGTTTTATTTAAATTGTTTTATTTAAATTCCCTTATATTTATTTGGACGTAAATATAAACTTGACTATATATAATTATTTGAACAATAAATATTAACCGGATGGACTTTTCCTAAATATACAAACGGGACATTATTATCAAGACTTGACCGGTGTCGTTGGGTGACGGAAACGTTACTCAATGATCAAAGACCTTATACATGCAACTTGTTTATCTATACTTATTAGGACGTTACGTGCTTTCGTCCGGACTTTCCATATCACGTGCATTATCATTTCACCTTGCTTGAGGTGAGTCTCACGGCCCCTTTCTTTTAAACTGTTTTAATACATTGGGGGGAGAAAATCATGAACTAAACTGTTTTATACTTGATATCTTGGTCGAACTGTACTCTGCCGTATGATTAAATGTTCTTTACTTACCCTACAAATGAGTACATTTCGTTACATAACGAATTGTCACAAATCCCACTATTAATTGAATTTGATTAGTTATGTTCGAA
Source organism: Deinandra increscens subsp. villosa (assembly GCA_039602395.1). NCBI lineage: Eukaryota > Viridiplantae > Streptophyta > Magnoliopsida > Asterales > Asteraceae > Deinandra > Deinandra increscens. The sequence continues at coordinate 115,192,016 of JBCNJP010000027.1, read as the reverse complement.
ACGGTAACTAGTGAATAGATCTATTTGGGTTAACAACCCTACTTGATTGGTAGCTCCAATCCCGACGTGTCCATTTGTCGAGTAGTACACGCCAGTTATTATTGTTCCATTGCAGTATCTTTAGGGAAGATGCTATGAGTGGGTAAATCTGTTAGTTTCAAATTCAAAGTTCATTGCTAATCATTACATCACGGTGACCATATTATTATCTTGTATATCTTTAACCATTTACAAACTATTTGTAGAGTCTTAAACCTGTGAACTCACCAACGTTATGTTGACCCTTTAAAACTCATGATTTTCTCAGGTAACTAGATGTATCCGCACGTGCAAACGGGGCCATCACTCATAAACGGACCTGCTGCTGATGGAGTCATAGTCCTGAATTATCCAACTAACATTTTCAAGCATTTTGGGAACTATCTTAACTTTTAAGAACTATTTCCATCTTTATTATTAATTGTAAGACAATGTCATTTCACCACTATTTCCGCTGCAATCCAAATGACGTTTTGTTTATCAATTGTTTTACTATTAATTGTTCTAAGTATCCACGACTATGATTTCATGACGTCACACGCCTCCGTTCCCGAAAGTCCAGGGTGTGACAGATTGGTATCAGAGCCGTGATTATAGAGAACTAGGTTTCATAAATCAACACAAAAACAAAACCTGGACTATAACCCGCTATGAAGGTACCGTTCGCACGCAAGGGCAACTCAAGTGGTAACATTTATTATGATTTATGCTTAAGTGTTTATTTCATAACTTGCATTAGACTTATTTACCTTAAATGTTTATATACTTACTTATTCTAACGCTGCTTTCATAAACTGGCACACTTGCCCTACCCCCAGGCCCCCGTTTTTAGGATGCTTTAGACTTGTCCTACCCTGTTGACCCGCCATCTTATTAGTAAATCATGATGAAGTAATATTTTGTTGAGATGGCACTCCCATTAGCTAGTTATGTACTAACTTTAACTTAACCCTTTTGTATGATTTATAACTAATATGGCGGTATGGAATGTAACTTATAGTGTATCTTATCGTGTTGAGTGATTGAGTTATTTATTATTGTGATACTTGTGTTACTTGCTCTGGTACTAAATGTATGTCATGGTTGTTATTCTTGAGCTTGCAATAACCCCATCCTCATATGGTCTAAACCGTTTGTTTTCTTTATGTTGTCATTGAAACGTAAAGAAGAAACATGCCTCCTAGACGTTGTACCAGGAACACATCCCCAACCAACCAATGAGTGATGCCGACATTGAGGCTCTAATCACTCAACGAGTTGCTAAAGCTGTTGCTGCAAGCGAAACTCAACGGGATCACGACATACAAAATAACAATCCAGCACATGGTAAGGTTTAACGATCTCAATGTTAGAAAACATCCAGACTACAATTTCTCCGAATTGTATTCAAACATTTTAACATTGCAGGTCCCCGCGACTGTTCATACAAGGACTTTATGAACTGCAAACCCACTAACTTCAAGGGCACGGAAGGTTCTGTGGGTTTGATTCGTTGGTTTGAACGGACGGAATCCGTTTTTCGCATTAGCAACTGCCCCGCTAGATTCATGGTTAAGTACTCTATTTGCACTTTCACTGATGGCGTGCTAACTTGGTGGAATTCTCACGCTGACGCCATGGGAACAGACCTGGCTTACGCTATGACTTGGGATGAGCTTAAACAGCTCCTGCGTGACGAATACTGCCCGAGAGAAGAATTGCAGAGATTGGAAGCTGAATTCTGGAGTTTGGCAATGAACGGTTCTGACATCGCTGGTTACACGAAGCGATTCCGTGAACTCGCACATCTCTGTTCAACCATGGTCACTCCCCCGTACAAGAAGATCGAGAGATACATTTGGGGTCTCGCACATCACATTTAAGGGAATGTTCTTTCTTCGAACCCTGCCACTTTTCAGGAAGCTGTGCGTCTTGCTCACAGCTTAGTCTACCAGGCCACACGACAAGGTGTGACATTTGCCAAGAAGAATTCTGAAGTCAAGATTCCCGAGGTCGGTACAGCCACCTCATCTGGAATGAAGCCGGACAACAACAGGAAGCGTAGTTTCTGGAAGAATAAGCCAGGCATGAACCCTGAAAAGGCCCCTGCCAAAGGACCCGAGCCGGCTAAAGTTTTTGCTGCTACCGCACCTGCTCAAGCACTGAAGAAGACAGGCTACACCGGTAATGCACCTTTGTGCAACAAGTGCAACCTCCACCACACCCTTGACTATGGAAACGTTTACTGTGGCCACTACAAGACCAAGGGTCACATCACTCACGATTTCCCGAATCGTGCGTGTTTTGGTTGTGGTGTTACTGGTCACCTGAAAAAGGACTGCCCCAAGGCAAAGGATCAGAATCAGGCGAAAGGCAGAGTTTTCGTGATCAACGCTGGAGACGCCCGCCACGACCCAAATACCGTGATGGGTACGTTTCTACTTAATAACCAGTTTGCTTCTGTATTATTCGATACCGGTGCCGATAGAAGCTTTGTGTCTACTGATTTTAGCAAAACACTAGAAATCACTCTTGTTGCCTTAGAAACTAAGTTCACCGTAAAATTAGCAAATGGAGACTTAATAGAAACAGAAGAAGTATACCGAGATTGCCCGCTTGAACTCTCAGATCACGTATTTCACATTGACCTATTGCATGTCGACTTAGGAAGTTTTGATGTCGTTATTGGCATGGATTGGTTATCGAAGAATCTTGCTGAAATTGTTTGCCATGAGAAATTGGTACGAGTGCCACTTGCAAACGGCAACACTCTTATCGTGCAAGGCGGAAAGAGTGGAACCCCGCTAAATATCATATCGAGTATGAAGGCTCGTAAGTTTATTCGAAAAGGATGTCATGACATTCTAGCTCATGTTACGGAGAAGAAGCCCAAGGAGAAGCGCATCGAAGATGTTCCTACGGTCTGCGAATTTCCAAAAATTTTCCCCGAAGACTTGCCTGGTTTACCACCAACTCGACAAGTGGAATTTCGTATCGACTTGACGCCTGGAGCCGCCCCCCATCGCCAGATCACCCTACCGCCTGGCACCGTCAGAAATGCAAGAATTATCTAGTCAACTGCAAGAGTTGTTAGATAAAGGCTTTATCCGCCCACGCCACTCGCCGTGGGGAGCTCCTGTCTTGTTTGTGAAGAAGAAGAAGGATGGAATGTTTCGGATGTGTATCGACTACAGAGAGTTGAACAAGTTAACGGTGAAGAACCGCTACCCGCTATCGAGAATCGACGACTTGTTCGACCAACTCCAAGGATCGAGTTATTACTCCAAGATCGACTTGAGATCCGGTTACCATCAGCTACGAGTTAGAGACGAAGATGTTTCGAAGACGGCGTTCAGAACACGCTATGGTCATTACGAGTTCCTCGTTATGCCTTTTGGTTTGACTAACGCACCCGCTGTGTTCATGGATTTGATGAACCGCGTATGCAAACCATACCTAGATAAATTTGTTATCGTGTTTATCGATGATATTCTCATATACTCTCGAAGCAAGGAGGAACACGAACAACATTTGAGCCTTATCTTGGAATTGCTGAAGAAGGAAGAATTGTACGCGAAGTTTTCCAAATGTGACTTTTGGATTCGCGAGGTACACTTTTTGGGTCACGTCATCAACGACCAGGGAATTCATGTTGATCCAGCCAAAGTTGAGGCTATCAAAGACTGGAGTACTCCCACTACTCCGACTGAGATACGCCAATTCTTGGGTCTCGCTGGCTATTATCGCTGATTCATTGAGAACTTCTCAAAGATAGCCCAACCCCTGACTGCATTGACTCAGAAAGATAAGAAATTCATTTGGGATGCCAAAGCAGACGAAGCATTTCGGAAGTTGAAGCAGAAGCTTTGCGATGCACCGATCTTATCTCTACCAGAGGGAATCGATGATTTTGTAGTTTATTGTGATGCTTCGCATCAAGGATTGGGTTGCGTCTTAATGCAACGAGAGAAAGTCATCGCCTATGCCTCCCGTCAATTGAAGATTCATGAGAAGAACTACACAACCCACGATCTAGAGCTTGGAGCCGTCGTCTTCACCCTCAAGATTTGGAGACACTATCTTTATGGAACAAAATGCACCATATTCACTGATCATAAAAGTCTCCAGCACATCTTTGATCAGAAGGAATTGAATATGAGGCAACGTCATTAGGTTGAATTGCTTAATGATTACGAATGTGAGATTCGATATCATCCTGGTAAGGCTAATGTAGTAGCCGATGCCTTAAGCAGAAAGGAACGCGTGAAACCTCTCCGAGTAAGAGCATTAAGTATGACAATACGCTCGAACCTCAGTTCGCAAATCCGCATTGCACAAATGGAAGCCCTCAAGGAAGAGAATCTTAAGAATGAATGCTTGCGTGGTATGGAGAAGCATTTGTTGGAGAAACCTGATGGAACCCTAAATTTCACGAACAGGTTATGGGTACCTAGCTATGGAGATTTGAGGAAGCTAGTACTCGACGAAGCCCACAAGACTAGATATTCTATCCACCCAGGAGCCGGCAAGATGTATCATGACTTGAAGGAACATTTCTGGTGGCCTAACATGAAGGCTGAGATATCTACTTATGTTAGCAAGTGCCTAACTTGCTCAAAGGTCAAAGCGAAATATCAGAAACCCTCCGGTTTGCTGATTCAACCAGAAATCCCACAATGGAAATGGGAAGGAATATCTATGGACTTCATCACGAAGTTGCTAAAAGCCCGATCTGGCTGCGACGCCATTTGGGTGATTGTTGATCGACTGACTAAATCTGCTCATTTCTTGCCGATTAAGGAAACTGATAGTATGGAGAGAAGGACTAAGCTTTACCTGAAGGAAGTCGTCTCACGACATGGAGTGCCCACTTCTATCATTTCTGATCGCGATAGTCGATTTACCGCCAAGTTTTGGCAATCACTTCAGAAATCGTTGGGGACACGTCTTGACATGAGTACCGCTTACCACCCTCAGACGGATGGCCAAAGCGAGAGGAAGATTCAAACGCTTGAGGGTATGCTACGAGCTTGTGTGATTGATTTCGGACGTAACTGGGATGAACATCTGCCCCTTGCAGAATTCTCTTACAACAACAGTTATCACACTAGCATTCAAGCCGCCCCATTCGAAGCACTTTTTGGACGTAAGTGTAGATCCCCTCTTTGTTGGACAGATGTCGGAGATAGTCAACTCACTGGTCCCGAAATCCTATTCGAGACTACCGAGAAGATTCATCAAATCCAGGAACGTCTCAAAGCCGCCCGAGACCGTCAGAAGAGTTATGCAGACAACCGAAGTAAACCCTTAGAATTCCAAATCGGTGATCGTGTGATGTTAAAGGTAGCACCTTGGAAAGGTGTCATTCGTTTCGGTAAGCGAGGAAAGTTAAACCCCCGATACATTGGTCCCTTTGAAATCCTTGAACGGATCGCATATAAGTTACTCCGGCCACCTGAACTAAGTAGTGTGCATGATGTTTTCCATATTTGTAACCTGAAGAAGTGTTTGTCAGATGAAACACTTGTTGTTCCTCTCGACGAGATCCAAGTCGATGAAACACTTGATTTCGTCGAGGAACCCGCGGAGATACTTGATCGAGAAGTCAGACGTCTTAAATGAAGCCGCATTCCCATCGTCAAAGTGCGTTGGAACTCAAGACGAGGACCGGAATTCACTTAGGAACGCGAGGACCAGATGCGTCTAAAGTATCCCCAACTGTTTGAGAACGTTGCACCCGCCAATGGACAAGACTGAATTTCGGGACGAAATTCTTCTAACGGGGGGAGAATGTAACACCTCGCACAAAACCAGGTCAACCCCATTACTTTGACTTTAATTAGTAATAATTAATACATGCTTAATCGTTATTATGTGTTAATTATGTGTTTATTTGTATATATCTATTACTATATATAATGCATATTGGTTCTGGGGGCATATTCGTCATCAAATTTCCTTAATTTTAAGACCCGTATAAGAGTTTATGCAGTGTGTACCAGTGTTTAAAGCACAATCTTAAACCTCTAAAAGCTGAAAAACAATCTGACCATTTACCTTAAGGGTATTTCAGTCATTACCCAATATTCAACCTCCGCCGTCGTGTTTCACCAATTGTTGCTCATTGCATCTCCAGCATTATGACTATCTGTCTTGAAAGTACGCGATTAAATCAAAGTTGCCTTTCACGATAAAAAACGCAATAAGTATGCCTCGATAAATCAAAGTTGCCTCGGTTCATCGTCTTCCTCCCCAGATCTACGCTCCCCCGCTTTCTCTTTTGTGCAGAAACCCTACCACGCCACCAGTGTCACCGCTGGCTATTCATCTCTCCTCGCCCCTCGCTATTCATCTCTCTGCTCTCTACTTTTTGTGCAAAAACCCTACGGTTTTTTATTCACGATCGGAGAGCCCTAATCGATTTCCCAGCTTCCTTCAATGTTGAAGCCCTAATCGATGTCCAGAATCGCCAGCCTAAGGTTTGATTTTGCAAGGTAAATTCTTTTTGGTACCTTCCTTTCATATCTCTTTGATACCTTCTTTTTCATATGGCTTCATTTGAACCTCGATTTGTTTTTAAGAATCGATGAATAACGAGATGTGCTTCCGATTTGCTACTGGTTTTCAGCAAAGGTTATTCTTCTGATTGAAAGACCATCTCAATATCATCTATGTAGACTACTAATTCGTTCCTGATTTTGTTTCGAAATTCGTTTTGTACCAGTGAGCCCTAATGATACCTTTTTTATTTAACAGGAAAGTATGTGTCGATTTTTTGTTTTTGTTTTTGCAGGTTGTACGAGTCAATTGAAGGTATCCCTCCGATCAAAGGATTAACTGGACGATGGTACCTTCCTGATTTAATTGTAAGAGTAAATTGAAGGTATCGTTCCTGATTTAATGTTCGAGGTTCGATTTATGTTGTCTCCCTTTTGTTACATTGTCATATTAGCTCTTATATCTGATTATCTGTACTGTGATCCCCTTTTACAGACACACAGAGTTACCTACATTATGTTGTCTCCCTTTTGTTACAATGTCATAAAACTCCTGTTTGTGAAACCACTTGTCTATTGGACCAAGAAGTGTATCTCTTCTATCAAGGTAGATGGCAATTGATCTTTACACACGGGAAGTTGACAACCTCATATCTGAGCTTTCTATGAACTGGTGTAGCAATATCAGTTAACCGTTTTTTTTTTGGTTTAATATATATAATGCTTTTATACTCCAAAACTACATTAAGATAATGTTATGTTGCTTAACAGATTGATTTCATCGGAAGCTATATTATTACCACTGCAACTCAATATGTTAAGGTATTCGTAATCCTATTCATATATGAGTACTTGAATGAGTTTCACGTTTTCACAGCTTGCATTATTTTTTGATTTTTTTTTTCAAATTAAGTGCAAGCTGATTTATTTTAACATTGTCTTAGATTTTTGTTACCGGAATATGCAGATGGAAATCTATCGAGTTTATGTTTGTGGCCTGATCATGTTAATTCAGATATCATTGGTCATCACCGCTTCTTTACATTGATACACTTATTAATTTCTGAAGTTATGAATACGAAAGTAAGATGTTCTTTTTTAGTTTTTAATAAGTATTATTAGGCTGTGATGAGATAATTAGTTAAAAATACTATTAGTCCTGTTAACCTCTTCAGGTATTCAATCCGTACAAGGTTCTGTAGACACGATCCAGATTCAAACGAAGATGATTCATTCACACGAGGGTTTTAAGACGATTTTGAGGGCTGATATTGATTTCAAAGATTTAGACATAAACGAGGATATTTAAAGACAATTTTTTTTCTTCATATAATCGTCATTTTTCTCACTTTGGTTAATTTATTCTCCAGGTAAAAGCAAATGGTTGGAAGATGACCGGATTTAATAGTTGATCCAGTTTCTAATACTCCGTCCAAGAAGAAGATGAAGTCGGATCTGTTTGTGGCGGTCGCGGCGGTGGTACAAGCTCATTTTACACTGGCTAATTAATCTACACATCTCAAAGGTCTGTCTGCATCACCATCCCTTCCGGCCTCAACCCTACCTCTTTATCAAATGTCCCATCCTCTTTACTAACATTATGATAATATTTGTTTAAGATATGATTTATGTGATTATCTTTTATTCATTTGATGTAAAGTCATAAGTTATTAAGGTGTATCTTTTGTATATGTTCCAGGAAATGACAATTTGAGGAATGTATTTGGTAAGACCACGGGTCTTGATGACAGACATTGTGACACAGAAGGTGGTCATATTCTGGTTGCTATGACACCATTCATTATTTATTTATATTCGAGTTTGATTGAGTAAGAGTTCTATTGTGGAATTTGTTAGGGCATGGACTTCCAATCCACTTATCTTTGACAACAGTTACTTCAAGTAAGATTTAGTTTTTTAATACCCTAATTCCTATTTTTGTGCATATCCTAAATAGTAGTTGCAAACATAGAAATTATCTCTGGTGAGGAGGGGCTCTTGAAACTACCATCCAACTCCTGGTTAAGAAATATGTTGTTTTGAGTTGATGCTTTCAAACCCTCAAGCCTTTGTGCATACAAACTATACTATGCCATTATGTATTTATGTACTTGGGTGTGCTTAGTTGCTCTCATATTTTTTAATAAGGATAAAGATGCCTCTTTGCTGATTATGCAGTAAGTATCTCACAAGAAGCTCTCTGAAGTGTTTTTCGTTGACTAGGCATATATTTGAAACGGTGCCTGATGTGTAATATTTTTTGCTTCTCGGTAATTTATAATGTGCACATGTGCGTGTATATATATAGAACCTACCTTGCATTTCCACTTATGGCAATTGTGAAATACAATAAATATGATATTTCCATCCAAGCGTAGATGCAAGAGTTGAAACTCGTTGTGAGTTCTTAGGCTTTTAAAATGTATCTCAACACTAGGTATTGATCTTTCTGTATTATATCTATCTTTCCATTCTTGTCATGTTCACCCGACTTAAGCATACAAAGTTTAATTAGATTGGTAAATGTTTTATATAAGTTTAGTAACATATTTCACAAGTTTTAGATTGGTACATGTTTTACAATCCATGTACTATTACTAATATATTCATCTCATAAATTAACTTACGGAAAATTTGAGGCTGAATAATCATGTAGTGACACTCCATCCTCTATTATCGCGAGATGGGTGGAAATTTTAAATTGGAAATGGAATTTAGGCATTGTTGACTAGGAAAGTCAATGGACTATTTTGCCATTCTTGAGCATAATTGTTGACTGAAAGTCAATGTACTATTTTGCTATTCTTGAGTATGATGATATGATTCATGTATAATTAAACCTGAACATCTATATATATAGCACTTCAATTGCAAACTCATATTTATTCTTATAATGTATATTGAGTATGATGATATGATATATTCATGTTTCATGAATGCTATTTACATCAATTCTCTTTCTACAAATGGAGGGTACAAATGGAGGGCAAGAAGCAAATAATGATAAGTAATAGCGTTATAAATTGTCGACGTGCCGCATCACGCTAGCAAAAATAAATATCGTGTTGTAAATTATCGTCGTCACCGAACACGTGAACTTAGATATATAATATGCTATAAATTGTTGCCCGTTGCAACGCGTGGGTACTATACTAAGTTTTTAATATCAGCAACATAATATATATACAATCACAAGGTAAAAGTTTATTTTATGCATTTATAAATACGAAGTAGGAAAATTTATATAAAAAGTTTATTTTATGAGTTTCTTTTGACATATCGCCATTGCTCAAATCCATTTTATGTTCAAAATATTATTCTTAGACTTGTATTCTATTGATTTAATTGCCCCATATTACTATCATATAAAGACATGCTAAGTTTTTGAGATGACACATAAACTAATAGAAACAAAATGCTGTGTTGGTTGATTGTCATCGTCGACGCATCACACACACAGAAAATGAGTATCACGTTGTAAATTGTCGCTGCACCACATCGCAATAACAAAAACGCATACCGCCTTGTAAATTGTCGTGCCGTCGCAACGCTCAGATAGAAGACGAATAACGCCCTATACACTGTTGATGCCGCAACGCGCGGGCACACGGCTAGTATATATATATATATATATATTGGTACATATATATATTAATTTCATCCGTAGAATAATTTCCGAGTTTGTAGTTTCATCGTCCAAACTTTTTGCAAACAAGAAAATCCATTTAGTGATAGATGGAATTTTATTAACAAGAAATTCATATAAAAATTTAACTTTTTATATATTTTAGCTAGCATCGTCATGACGTTCTCGTCACGACAAAACTTTTAGAAAATTTGAATTTTTCTCCTTAATGTTTATGAAGACTTGTCTATCCAAACCCTTTTGTCCAGATACTTTTTCCAAACTGTCCACGGTTAGTCTTGTTAACTAACCGAAAACCCTTATTGGGCCTCGTAAGCCCAACTTTCACATACGAACTCGGATGGTCACCAAATTTCACAGGAACACTCGTG
>JBCNJP010000027.1:115034202-115180984 GCA_039602395.1 Deinandra increscens subsp. villosa | reverse complement strand
GTATTTTTCTTTTATTCAAGCCAAGTTACTCGTAGCAGATTTCTCATACTAATATTGTAAACTTGCTTATACAGAATCAAATGCCACGGAGATATCAAGTTCATGGTGTTTCTTGCAACAAGAAAGCAGAAGTCTCAAATACTTAGCAATCAGGTCGGCCTTATGAGCACGTAGAGAATGCATAAGTATTGAGAAAATAAATTAAAAGAAATCAAACAAGTTGAAGTTGTATAATCCAACAACAATCAGGTCGGCCTTGTGGACACGCAGATAAAGTACCATGTATTATACGAAACACCAAAGAAAATAACGCAGAACGTCAAACAAACAACGATCAGGTCTATCTTTTGTTAGAGCATATTCCTATGCTAACGTTGTGTCTCGTGTATTGTATCTAGACAAGAGCTTCTGTGTGAGTCAGTTAGTCTTATGGCCGTATCACATGCACCGCCGGACCAGATGGTCCGGGCGGACCAGATGGTCCGCAGGTGGTCCGCTGGTCTGTTGCTAAGTGACTATAAATAGTCTGTGTTAGAGAGAGCTAGTTACCAGTTCTGTCATTCTACAATTCTTAACTGTGTGTAAACTGAGTGTGTTTCTCTCTCTACTTGTAATCTCTAAGTGAATCAATAAAGCAAAGCTTTATTTACTTCTTGTTGCTATCCGATTACCGAATCATGCTGTAGTAAGATCGTATCGTGCTTTTTCATCTTTCGATACGCAGAGAAAGTCGGATCGTTTGACAAAATAAAGAAAATCAAACAAGTTGAAATCTTTCAAAATAAAGCAAGCATACACCAGAACATCTCTTTGTTCTATTTTTGGTATTTTTTCATTTTAATTTGCCAGATATGCACAGTACCCATCATGGTTTGTAACCACAATTATCAAGCAAGCATTATCTTTATATCATACTCGCATATATCAGATTACTCAGCACATTCAAGCAAGTCAAGCAAGTACCTACATCCTTTCTTTCTACTTTATTCATGGCAGATAGTATGCTGATGTACCATCATTTCTCACATGGTTGGATCAATTTCTCTTTTCAGATTTTTCATTTTTTATATCTTTTTCAATTTTTCATTTTTTATATATTTTGCATTTTCTCCCCCCTAAAATTCAACAAACTCTATTTTTTGAATTTTCCAAAATTTTTTCCAAAAATAAATAAATAAATATGAACGAAAGAAAAAGAAAATAAAATTGATCGACCAACACGAATACCTCACATTTTTAGATTATGAAAAATCATTTTCTCAGAAGTTTTGTGAAATATAAACTCTGTGAAACGCTAACTTAAGCGAAATACTCCACTATCAACAACTTCGCAATCACTAATAGGCCTTCTTGAAGCATCCTGCACACAACCTCAAATAGCTTTTAGTTAAATACGGGAACCCAAACCGGTTTGGGTCGTCCCATATCCTCAACAAAATCGTTTCCCGCCGAAGTTGCCATTTTCTGTTTCCAAGAACAAAATGGTTTAGACGACTTCGCCCGATGCGAATCAGAACAATTGACATACCGTGACAAGTTGGAAACAATATTTAACAACTCACCAACTAACATTTTCTCAGATTTTGGATGACGTTGGTGATGTTGTCTAGGCTCGTAGTAAGAAAGATCATTTGAGTAAGGCATTTTAAACTCATTCTGGAAAAATTGTTTTTGTTTTGAAAATTATGGTGACCAATCATCATAATTTAAGGTTTTACCAACAACGGGCTTCTTATAAGCTGGCTGTCGTTGATTTTTCTGATTTTGGCTAATAGGTACCTCATTGAGAATCATTGAATCAGATGATGACGATCGATATGAACCTCATGAAAATCTTTTTCGAGTAGCACAATCACGAATCACATGTCCCGTCTTGTTGCAGTAAAAACAAGCTCTCACATCAGCCAACTTAGGAGATGACATGGGTTCTCTTGACATTGTTGAATGTTGAGAAGAATCATTCTCTTGGCACTCTAACTTAGAATTCGTTGATAGAAAATAAGCTTCAAGTTTACACAAGATATGATTCTCAAGTGGAATCTCCTTTTCTTTGTGAACCTTGATATCCTCCATAATTTCTTCTATCTCAAGCACATCTTGGAGATCATTTCCAACATTCACGTTCTCATCTTTGCTTTCATATCCCAAACCACCATTCTTTTTAGATTTATCTGGTACCGACTTAGGTTTCTCATGACATTGTGAAGCAAGTCGAGAAAACTCATCCTTGATGACATTTAAATCATATTTATTGGAAAGCAGAGATTCATCAATCACAATCTTCGAGAATTTGTCGACTTTCACTTTTCCTGGATTGCCGTCAAAAACCTTTTCCTTATCAAGCAATATGGAACTTGGAACAAATTTAGTTCTTTTGTTAGCATCAAAATTCTCTTCATTCTGTGACTTTGACTTTTTCTTCTCAGAAGAATTATCAGCAAACTTTGAATAATCATGAACTTCTTCCGTTGCTTTCAAAGTATTGATAGAATTTCTAATAACCACAGGAGATTGAACATTTTTCAGAATAGCATCACCAAAAATCTGTTGAAAATTCTCCTTTTTGCATAAAAAAATTATGAAAGACGATGAATTACTGAGATTATGCAACTGTCTTTTGAAATCACGAGCCTCAATCTTCATGTCTCCGATTTTCTTTTGCGCTTCAGCCAACTCTTTTTGTGTTGCAATAAGTTCTTCTGTTCTATTCAGAGTAAACTTTTCTCTCCTCAACTGATCATGAGCATCATATGTTTCTTGAGCAACCTTTTCCCATTTTTGTTTATAAATCTCAACATTCTGCTTCAAAAGCTTGTTTTCACGAAGCAATTCAACTTTAGCATCTAACAGCTTCGTGTTGTCCTCTTGATGACGTAATTCTTTAGCAGTAAGATCAGCAACATCCTTTTCTAGACCTTCAAGTTTGATCTTTGATTTTGCAAACAAATCATCAAAAACTACTGCCATATCACCTGCTTCTTTCTTCCTTTTTTCAACATCCTTCATCAAATCATCATTTGTTTCAGTCAGCTTTGAAACTTTTGTAATTAACTCTGCATTCTCATGTTAAAGCTTCAATTCATTCTCAACAGCTTCACATTTTGAAGACACATCTTTGTGAACTTTTTCCATAACAGATTCATTCAATACAGCATATTTCTGAGCAAGAACATCCCATAACATTTTAGAATTCTTGCAAGTCTTGAAGTGAGGCAGTAATTCTTTTGACAATGCCATTGTGAGAATATCATAAGCTTTTAATTCTCTTTCATAACATTCCCTTTCCTCAAATGAAAGATCTCTTTAAAATTTAGGAACACCATGCCAATCAGTTGGATATGAATACTTTTTATCAATCGCCTTCCAAAATTCATCAAAGTTAGCATTGAAAAAAATCTCAAAATCTTTTCTCCATTCTTGATAACCTTCACATTTTAATAATTTGGGAACCACCGAACTCGCTTGAACTTTACTCATTGTGATTACACCAGAAAAATATCAATCGTTAAATCTCGTACCTTGAACTTTGTCAAATTAATGAATTTAAATCTCGAAGCCAAGTCTCAAAAAATATTGCTGTATAATTTTTTATTTTCTTTTCTGAAAGAACTTTGAAAAAAAAATTGTTTATAGTTTTTGTTTTGTTTTAAGAAAAGAAACTAAACAAAGAAAAATAATAAGTAAAAAACAAAAAAGAAACACAAACGTGTTTATGTTTGTTAACGGATTCAATAAACACTAAATAATTTTGCGTTCATGAATCAAATCAACAAACAAAAACCTTGTATAAATAATTTTTATTTTTTTTTAATTTTGTTTTTTTAAATATGCAAAAAAAAAAACTTCTATTTAAAAAAATGTTATTAGTTTTTTTCTTTAATATGTGATTAAAAAAATTATATTTTTCTTTGTTTTAAAACTAGAGGGTTGGTAATGAAAATTTTAATAAAAAAACAAAATAGTCGTGATATATGTCCAGCACCCCTTTTTCTTTCTTTTTCTGATGAAGTAATCCGGCCGGCGACAATAATCCGGTGAGCAAAACCCACATAAACTCCAAACTTCAAAAATCCGTATCTCTCTCAATTCTTCATGAAAAATCAATCCGAAAGTTGCGTTGGATTCGTGAGATCGAGAAGAATCAAAAGAGCACCATTGTTACTAGGTTTTGATGAGTTTGAAGCATCGAACAAGAACACCGAATGAACTCACGGTTTTGACAAAAATGGAAATCGATTCAAACGTTGATGAAATCCAATTCTGCTTGTTGCAATAGCTTCCTATGATCAAACCGAACGTGTAGGCATCAAAATTACATGAAATGATGGAGTATATAAAAATTCACCATTGAAGAAGATAATGAAAACGTGAAGCTTCTGTGAAAATGCGAATCACATCAAATCTCAACCAAAATAACTTCCGTAACTTGTAGTAGATGCGTTTTGATGTGTTGAATCGTCTCCAATCAACCAAATCCGTAAACAAACACGGATTCACATCCAATTTCTAAGTCAAACTTCAAAAAAAATCTTCAATTCTTCCAGATTAAAGCTTGAATTCAATGAAAAACGGTGTAGAATCATGCCTGGAGTTGCTCTGATACCAATTGAAAACACGAATCGTCCCGATCTAGTGATTTGTACACCGAAAATTGGACCGAAATAATACCCGAACTCAAGAAAACAACCATGTAAATAAATCTGAGTTTATAGCTCCAATTGGATCAATGTTTACATGAATAGACTCGTTTACAGCATCTAAACACGATCCTAACATCAATTCTCTCTGAAAAACAAGATCGAAAGTTCCTCCCTTTAGAAATTGTCTTTCTGGAAAACAGTTATTGGAACCTTTTTTCATCCAAACCATCAAAGCTGATATATATATATATATATATATATATATATATATATATATCTATACTACTATATAATACATATTGATCAAAATGGCATTTTCGTAATTTAGGCGTCTTAAAATTAAGACGCGTATAACTCACCAAGCACAATGTACAACACAATAATGCATTGCAACCCTTTCTTCACTCATTGTGGTCTTAAATCGGGTATAAGCATTTTAAAGAACGCTTGCTTTTCTATTTTGAATGTGAATGCAGTATGCTTTCAAACCTAACCCCTTTCTTCTCTCTTGACTTTTTTGAACCTGCGAACTTTTTCAAAAACAAAACAAAAATGGTGCAGGAGAATCTCCCTATTTGAGGGTTTATTCAGTTTGCTTTCAAGTAACCCAGAGCTACAGGGATACCCCTTTCACGCATACGTTTAGTTCTTCTTGCTACAGAGAATCAAACCCTTTTTGAGTATAGGAAGTAGACCTCAATCTTCGTACGATTTGAAATTCACATCGCTATCTCGAATTTCAAATTCGCATCCTCCTCTCAAATGTCAAATTTGAAATTCCAATCTCTTTCTCTTACATCTGCAAAGCGATTTTCTAACCTCCGCTCCTCTGAATTGGTTGTGTTTGTAGGTTTATTGTAGCGATTGTTCACGATGGCCGCGTTCGGACTTGGCTAAGGAGGAGTAAGATCGAGGGGTTACATGGGACCTGTACTCCCATGAAATCGAGGAGTAAGATCGAGGGGAATCATCTGCTTCCTACTCCAACTTGACATCGAAAATTTTGCTCAGTTTTACGGTTTTATATTTTCGTTTTTGGATTCTGATGTTTTATTTGTTTGTTTTCATGAGTCCTTTAGAACTTGTCATCTTTTTGTGTTGTTTTGTTGTTTAGAACAAGAAGATGATTTTGAAGTTCTTACAAGTGCAGAAACATTCATATCTAGACTTCTTCTTATGAACTTGTGTTTTTTGTTGTTGTAGGTTTTGAGATTTCCGTTTCTATTTACAGGTATTTTTCTAGATTCATATATTGTGGATGTGTCATTTATATTAGGTCAGAGTAGGGTTATTAAACTAACTTTTCTTTTGGTATTATGCATTCTGGATATGATCTTTGGTGTGAATAATCGAAGCTACAAAGTAATGTAACAGTTTTTATGGTTGGTTGTTTACTAAACAACTTTGTAAACCTATGCTATTTGTCATCGGAGTTAGTTGTTTTGCTTCTTTTGAATGCTTTGTAATGGAACATAATTCTATCTTTTAGGTCCGTGTGTTGCTGTTTCACTATGGGCTATGCATAATTCTTCTATCTTTTCAGTTCCAGGTTTGTGATTTTGTGTCTTCTTTGAAATTGTGTAATCGGCATTCATAAAAACACCTTCTACTTCTCCATTGGGTACCGATTCTGGTTCTTCGTATTTTTGTCAATTCAAATTTCAATTGAAATTGTGTAAGAAACTAATTGTGTGTATATTCATGTTCTTTGTATAGTTTGGTTGTTCAAATTGGCTTATCGACCTCCATAAGTCCACAGCCTCTCCCTCACAAGTCTAACACTCACTCAAAATTTGAGGTACATTTTCTCTTTAATTTCATGATTTTGGTGATTAATTTATGTATTGTTTATGTTCGTGATGCACTTTTGTTATGTTCAGGTTAGTATACAATCACCATAAAAAAGCATAGTAGATACCAAAGGAGAACATCTATGAATTCATGTAGGTATTTTTTTATCAACATAACCTATCAATTATGTCCATATGGTATTTTAACTTCTTAAATTAGTTCACCTTTTTATTTTGTATTAATTGCTATACCATATATTTCATTTAAAAGCTGAATTATGATATTATTTTCCTGCAGTTCCATATACAACTCAGTCTTGATGCTATGGATATCAGTGAAGAGGGATATGATGACATTATATTTTCTTTGCTTCAGTTGTGTGTTTGGTATATATATATATACTAAACAGGTCCTAACAGGTTTAAATTGTTTTGCTTTTGTAGTAACTGTTGGGTTTTAATCATTTGTGGGGTTTTAAGAAGAAATTGAATGTGCAAGGTGTTTGAAGAAATCAGAAGAAAGAAATTAAGAGAAGAAACCAGGTTTATAAACTTAGTAGCTCCCCTAGGTTTTTGTTTTTTTGGTGTTCAAAGCTGATTTTTTTATTTATTTTCAAACCTGATAGTTTACTATGATTAATTTTTTGGTGTTCAAACCTGATTGTTTCATCTGTTTTTCTGGGTCTATTGATGTCATCAGACATGTTTGATAGAAGTGTATAGATGGTTAAAGAAACAAAAACTTAGTTTGAATAAATGAGTGAAAATAGGTAGTTAGCTATTTCAGTTCTATGTTTGATATATTCTAATAACTTATTGTGGTTTTTTACTGATTCTTCAAAGGTAAGCAAATACATAGAACCTCTACATAAATTACATTTTCGTTTTGATTTCATAAATGGTTTGTTTTTATGTTTTCTGTTTACACTTGATTTCACATCCATGTGTGTGATTTCAAAGAATGTGAGGTACATTTGACTGATATTAGTTGCATTACACTTGACACCTACAAAGAGGTTCTGTGATATAATCACAAAGCTATATAAAAAAGTGTAAATGTGTTTAAATTTCACATTAAAAACAACAATCTAGAGTATCCACTTCACTATGTTTATTTTTTTCTCACCGGTTCCCATTTATCACTTGAATTGGTATTTTACAAGGTTACAGAAATCACTAAGTCAGCTGATGCAAGGTTTGTAGTCATGGGGATCATTAGCTTCATATCCGACCTGCATATGATTTTAGCAGGATGGCTTAACTCTAGATTTAGGTCCCAATGTATACATATTTACTGATGTTATATTATTCTTGCAGAACTTTCCCTGTTAAGAACCTGAAAGACATAACATACCCGAAGTTTGGATGAAGGTATGAGTCATAGAATCCGTGAGAGGACTAAGGCTGCCGGGAAACCCACTTCCACCACATGAGTCATAGAATCTGTCATATTTTGGATAAAGGTATGAGTCAGAATCCAATTTTTGTATCAACTTTTGTACGAATCTGTCATATTTTGAGAGTCGGTTAGTATGGGTCACAAGGATCTGTGCCGGATTTTGTTGACCTGTAAACTCAAAGTGTGCATTTTCTACAAATATGTCACATGTTCTTTCCTTGAGGTTTGTGCTTTCTAGCTCTGTGATGTTCTTAACTCTAAGCATGTCATCAGGTTTGTGGTTTACCAAAATTGACCCCTCATTTGTTTTTAGTAACCTTTGAGACAAAAGTTTGGAAAACAACACCTTTTGACCCTAAAATCACAACTTATGACATTCAATCTAATTTGATTAGATGGCAGGCTCTATAGATTTTTAATTTTGTTTTACCTTTACCTTATTTGAAGTTGTCACTGATAGTTTATAGGTGAGAACACTTGGTCAAGGTTCTGCTGTATAGTGGAAAAGGACATGCTAAAAATTGAGGGTTATATTCTCTACAGATGGTTCAAGTAATGAACCATAGTGTATTAGTAATCTCATGTAAGATGGTATTCCCCCATGCTGCAGCTCCTCCTGTATCCTGATTTCACATGTATTTGATTTCAATAATTTAAAATTTTCCAAAAGGATGCTGACATTGACAAGGACTAAAGTACTAAAAACAAACATCACCGTATAATTTCGTTTTTAACTGATTTGGACGGGTCAGTTATAGACAAACATCACCATAGAACATCACCAAGGCCCACCTAATCCTTGTTTCTTGAAATTAGATGGACGGGTCAGGGCATTGGTTATGTGGTTGAAACAGTATGGTTGGTTGGTTAAGAGGCTGAAACTGTATAGCCGGTTGGTTAACAGGCCGAAAAGGTCTGGAGGGGTTGTTAATGGGTCTAAAGGACAGGTGTGCTGGTTAACGGGTCAAAAAGTTGTTGCTTATATGCATTTTTATTAGAAAAGTAAAGGTCCTTATAACCTTTTTAGAGGACACTTAATTTTAAGAACCTTTGGTCATTTTTATTTATATGCTAAACTTAGACATTTTAGACTAAGGGCAATTTAATTTTGATGGGAAGAAAATCAGTTTCTGAGACTTCTTCTCAAACAACCCAAGGTTCTCAGGGAATTGGTGCATAAGACGGGTTCTATTCTTAAGATTTTAGTGGTGTTTTTGAGGAGGGCTATTGGTTTTACTTTCCATGGATGACATAGAGCTTCTTACAGAGGTATGAGTTAGAATGGGTAAGTCAACTATTAGACTTTTCTCTTCTAAATCTTATGATATTTAGTTATTCTACTACTTCAAAATCCCTTATACATAGACATGGATGATCAAGTATCATATGCATTTCATTGTGAGCACAAGTTGCATCTTGAAAATTTAAAGTTGATGAATCAGCTATGATATGAGCACATACGCGAAGATTGGCTGCACACGCAAGGCCGGTTTGCAGCATCTCTCTTCCATCCTTCTTCAAAGTGAGTTTCTTAGAACTTCTCATTATGAAGTAACATAAAATTCAAACCGGGGTGGTTAATATAGTGGGTCAAGATCATGGCTCCTGGCGAGGGAATTTGGATCTGAGAGTCGGGCAAAACACCTATGAAAGATCGTCACAACATTCATCCTGTTATGTCATTTTCATTTTTATGGCCCATATCTCTAGACAAATTAAATATTGTGTTCGTTTTACTTTCATACCCTTGTTGTGATCAACCATTTTGTTATTTGGTCCTATAGGTAGTATCATATTTGTCATTATCAATCATTTGGTACACCCTCAACTTCTTCACTGTATAAAAATCCATTATATTTTTCAGGTAATTTTAAATATTTTTAAAATGCAACTGTTTACTTTTGAAGAATATTTGAGCATCATAAAATTTATACTAACTGTTGTTTGCAGTTATGCGATGGTGGTTGGTGTTGCACGGCAACAAGATTACAAAAGCCTTTACTTTTGAAGAATATTTGAGCATCATAACTTTATATTAACTGTTGTTTGCAGTTAATGCAATGGTGGTTTGTGCTGCACGACAACAATGTTAAACTCAAATACCATGTTGGTTCTCTCATATAATACAACTGTGTTGCTTGTTGTCGCTAATAAACGCACATATACCGCATTATAAGTTGACACTGGACCGCATCTCGCTAAAAAAACATAATACTGCGATGTAAATTGTTGTGCCGCCATAACAAGCGAACAGAAGATGAATAACACGCTATACACTGTCGCCGCCGCAACGCGCGGGCACACGGCTAGTGTATATATATATATATATATATATATATATATATATATATATATATATATATATATATATATATATGCTGCTACAGTTCGGCCACTTTGGATTAATTTGGATGTATCCGAACCTCCAGTTCGTTTGTAACTTCTTCACATTTTCAATTTTATGATTTGTATGTGAGATTTTGTTTCTCACATGCAAGACCCTCAAGTATTAATAAAAGACACAAACTACCCTATAATATTGATTTAACTATTCTAAATGAAACAACTAACAATACTAACGAGACTAACTGATACACACACGACACACATATTTTGCACCAACATGTTTAACCAAATGTTTGTGTTTTTGTTGACCCGCAGAGAGCACGGTTTGTAATATGGCTTGGAGTTAACCATTACAAAATGGCAGCCGCCTTGGTCACTCTGGTGCATGCATAGTTACCAATAGTTGCTCCTTAAGGCTGAAAACAAATCACCTTATCAATTAGATTTATAATTCCATCATTTACTGCACAAATATATAATATGGTATCATATGAACAACCTTGGAATTAGGAGAATATGGTATCGTAGGAACAACCTCGGAATTAGGAGAAACCCAATTGGATTAAAGCTAGGATTATCTCATGATTCAGAAAGCAGCAACAAATTGTTGACATGATTTAAATTAGTTTACCACCAAAGAAGAAGCATAAAATAAACACAACTTTGAGTTATCAAGTAGGTGGTTGGATTTTTCATATCTTTGAGATGTTAAGATATATCTTTTGGTCCACAACCACAAAACAAAATTAACATACAATCAGCAAAAATAACCAAATTATATATATTAACAATTGGAATTGTGTGTGTTGTGTGTTAAGTTGCTGTACTTGGATGAGCCAATTAGGTGTTGACAACATCATTTTTCTTTTTTTTTCTTTTCATTACACGTGTGCTGCCTCTTCTCCTTTACGCCACTTCATCGGTTCTCTTCATATTAATTTTCCTCATTTAGTTTCTGTCTCTCTCTCTCTTAAGGCCGCCGCCTCAGTTTATGTCTCTCTCTAAAGAGTGATGCCGCTGCTGTCGCCGGTTTTATTAGCGGCGTGATTAGTGGGTTTGGTACCGATCTTCTCAGATCTGTTAATGCGCAGGCGGCTAGGGTTTTTTCACGCTGTTACGTTTGGGTTTGGTGGACGCCGTCGTTGTTGACTCTGAGGTCACCGGCCGAAGTGATCCCAGTCCTTACGTGCTGCCATCTTCGATTTTCGATTTGATTATAGCTTCACCGACTTCAGATCTGAACGGCGTTGAGGTTAATATGTTCATGCATTGATGTGTCTTTGTCATCTTCAATTTTCTGTCATCGACGCCTACTGCAATTTCTTGCTTAATTTGGTTTCGTAATCGTTTTCGTTGGTGAAATTGATTGTCTTTATTTGTTTATCGTGGGTTTGGATGTTGTAATCAGATCTGGTCAATCACGTAGTCATTCTCTTCGTTGCCGCTGGTAACGTCGTCGTGTTGTCGCCGGTGTGTAGCGTTGGTGAACGGCTGTTCTGAGACATCAAGAACATTTTAGGCTCAAATCGGAGCCCTACACCTGCATCCTGAGGCAGTCTCCAATGAGACGTCTGTGATTTAGTAATTTGATTATTCATCTCCTTACTTTTCTGCATTTTTGGTCAGGCTATGATGTGTTTCTGAATCGTTTGGAATTTTGATGTGAATACCTTCGTCTTGGCGCGGTAAACCTTTGCAACCATGTTTCATCTTGGTGTGGCAAATCTTTGCAGCCAAGGTTGGTTTTCTCTTTGTTCCATGGATTACAGATCCGAGCCTAATAATATATTTTTCCTCTGATTGATGCTATTGCCTTAAATATCTGAAATTGAGGATCTTATGAATCTTCTTGCAAGTGTTCTACAATGGTTTATTGATCTGATACAGTTGTATGAGCCTGTGATCTGATCTGTGATCTGAGGCATATGGTAGTGATATACAATTGGTTTATTGATCTGATACAGTTGTTAACTTGATTTCATTGAGTAACTGCAATGCTTATTTATAACAATCCAAATTCCTTTGTTGTGTCTCTGTTTACTGTACTACCTTTGGGCCATTTAAATTGTTTACAATGGATTCTGATCCTTGGTTAATAGATTCAATGTTGAAGGAAAGTTAAATATAATGTTGGTACTACTGTATGATGCAATGGTTGTGATAATTTCCATGATCTGAGCCAAGATATGGATTCATTGTTGCTGATCGATTGTGTTGTTCAAGTAAAAGGGAAGGAAATTTAAATATCTAATGTTGGTATTACTGAATGGTGCAATGGCTGTGATGATATCTATGATCTGAGCCAAGTATGGATTCAATGTTGGTGATCGATTGTGGTCTTCAAGTAAAATGGAAGGAAATTTAAACATTTGATGTTGGTATTTCTGAATAATGCAATGGCTATGATGATTTCTATGACCTGAGCCAAGATATTGATATTCTAGAATGACACAAAGGCTGTGATGCTTATATGGTCCGACCCTATGGTTATTTCCTAAATCTGCGATGTTGGTATTCATAAACGATGCAAGTGCTGTGATAATCTTTATGATCTAAGCCAGTAGCATTTCCATTTGAGTTGGCGGTTTCTATTTTAAGGCCATGATGATTCTCCGGTGACAAGGAGGTGTTTATCGCCATCGTCATTCGGATCTGAGCCATTTACACTTTTTTTATTTTTATATCTTTTGGTTATTCTTTCTTTTTGCTGTTTTGAAGGTTCCAGGATAACTTGAAGGGAATTTGAAGACAGTTCGATGTAAGCAACATTTACACGCTCTCTTTTTTACATTACTTACATTAGTTGACAAAAAAATGTATTAGCTTCAATTAAATGGATTTCTGATTGGGAGTTTTAAAGGGAGGATTTGGAGGAGGATTGGGAGTTTTACATTTACGACGAAGGTAGAAATTATAGACTTCAAAAGGTAGATGAATTTGTTAAGTTTTTACCAAACGGGTCAAAAATAAAAAACTGTTGCAGCAATGTCTAAAATGAATGCTCTAAATGAATATGATAGGCAATGATATGAAAAACATAAATTACAACACTCTACTGACAAAAAGATATTTGCAGATTATGGAGCCGTGGAATGCGAATCGTCGTTACCACCCCCATATCGAGCCTCTGATTCGATCATGAACAAAGTAAGGATGTTGATGCATTTTTCTGATTTGATTCGAAGGAGGTATATAACATCGTACTGCTCACTTTCATCTTTTGACAATTCCTTTTGTCATAAATTTGTTTTTATCACTTTTCATTAGAACCATAAGGAGCTCATATTCTTTTTGAGAGAAAATGATATTCTCAGAAGTAAATTATATATTGCTTGAGTTTATCTTTTGAAGAAATCATTTCTAAATTAAAAGTTAATAAAACAATAATTTTTAATATATGTTATAGGAAAACTTTTAACAATAGCAAAAGTAATGGATATTTCGTATTGTTTATTGTTTTGTTTTTACTTCTTTTTTACATTCACTGATGAAGGTAGAAATTATAGACTTCGAAAGGTAGATGAATTTGTTAAGTTTTTATCAAACAGGTCAAAAATTAAAAACAGTTGCAGCAATGTCTAAACATATTATTTCTACTTGAAAAAAGTTAGAAAGGTTCTTTACATTCCATATGCATAGTAAACTCAGTAAAATTTCTTTGTACAGGTATACTAATGGATTTTTAATTTTTAGTATATAATTTCTAAGGGTTGCTGTTTACAAAGCATTTAAGAAAGTATTTTGCGTATTATTTTCGGCTTATTTAAGCGTAATGTTGAGCTTACATTGTTGTTTGCTTACTTTTGTTAATTGCTTACTTTTGTTTTATGATGTGGTTGTGATTTGAAGTATGCTCACTAAGATGCAAAGAACAAAGTCATTACTACAGCCTCCGGCTTATGGGAATTTGATCATAGTTCTTAGCATTGATGGTTTGCTGCTGCTCTCAGTCATCGCCAGGTAAGAGTTCTTCATCATCCTCTATTTTTGTCTTTCGGTATCGATTCTATCGGCATTGTCTTCCATTTTTCGATTTCATTCTTATATTATTCCTTTAATTTGTTGCTGTTTTTGCAACGTTCAGATTCCTTTCAGTTTTTCATTTGAGTTATATTTAGTTTAGGTAATTTCACTTTATGTTGCATCCATCAATTGGTTGATGTTTTCTACAAACATTTGGTTAATTAAGGTTGTTTTTCAGTTTTAAAAGTGACTATCTCATATTGAATGGTCCTTATGTTACTTAATTTGATACATGTTAGAAAATAAACTACCCGCCGCAACGCGCGGGTAGTATCCATCTTGTTTTTACTATTTCAGAAAGATTCACAAACAATAATTGGATCAAACATTAGATTATGTTTATAATGCACTTGACGTGCTTATGTTTGACACACCGAGTTAGGTTATAGGTGCTAAGAGAAGTAAATGCATATTTGTCCCTTTTTGTTTCGAGACAGAAAAAATATCCATCTAAGGAAAAATGAGAGAGTTTAGCACCAAATTAACATATACGTTTAAACTTTAACATGATTATTATTCAAAGAAAGAGGGCATTCCAGCCCCACCTATCACCACGTCTGGTTGCAAAACTTTCAAAAAGAATCATTTCTATCTTTTGAAACCCATAATGCTAAAGAATGCATCCACAATATAATTAAATCTCACAATGGTAGTACAAACATCACCCACACACATATTCAAACAGACAACGCACCTTGATAATAAGACTTCCATTGTATGTTTCACAGGCCCCTTCTTCGTCATCTAACTCAGGTGAAGCTTTTGGAGCATTGTTATATATCGTCACAAATATGTCCTTGTTTAACTATGGAGTCTGAAGAACAAATAATGTCAATCAACCAGCAATACCCTTGAAGAATGATCATAATACTATAACTGAGATAAGATTAATTGATTAAATAAGAATGATCATAATACTAGAACCTGAAACATTCCGCCTATACTTCATGCCATTCTTCATTTCATACACCTGGTAGTATGAAAGAAATACAACAGTTTGTTAAGAACCTTCCAGAAGAAAGCCATCAATCAACCAAACAATTAAACATAAAAGTATCACGAACTAACTGGTTCGCAGTCTTGGCAAACTAAATTAGCAACTTACAAAATGGAAGTCGTAATTTCACCCATTACACGAATTGACAAGTTCATAAGAAAATGAGTTGAAATTGTAATATGTACTTGTATCAAGATCTTCCACGATGCGCACCAAGTTGTATCATTGTCAGAAAGATCATCCAGAAATGACTCTTCAATTCAATATTTTCCTGAATAAATAGCATACTTATGGTTAGTACAGTTTAGTGACCAGGCAACAAACATACTGTAATCAATACTTTAAAGTTGAAACAAAGGGTTTACCTACGATTTCAAAATCACTGAAGGATCTAAGGTTTCAACGTTCAAGGATTGAACTTGAAATAACCCTGAAGATTAATTAAATACCGTAAATCCAAGATAAGATAATACAAGATACGAAGATTGAAGACATACATAATTTCTTCAAATCCAAATCTCCAATCATGAAATTGCAAGATATGCAAATGTTCCGACAAAAACTAAAAAAAATCAAGTAAACCAAAACCAATGCCTACATCTGATTGAGGTACTGCTTAGCGACTGTTGCTCTCCCCTTGCTGCAATATTGCCTGAAGAGAAGAATCAGCTATTAATTATAAATAGAGAGGGAGTTACCAACGATGTGAAACGTTTTTGGAAAATCGTTCAAGAAGTCGATGAGATCGACGGTATAGGGCTTTCTTTCTTCACCATTGATTTGATCGCAGCTCTCTTCCTTCGCCATTGATTTGATCGTGGCATGCTGGTGAGGGAGAATGAAACGAACCGAACCGAGAGAGCGTTTAACGGGTCCGATCTCTCTCTCTGGACTTCAAATGAGAAAAAAAAACCCTTTTATATCTGGAGTTTTAAGAGAGGTTTTAAGTGTGTCTGCATTATATAGTACTATGGGGATACCCGCGCGTTACGGCCGCGGCAGTTTATAAGGCCTTATTTTTCTTCTATTCGCACGTTTGGTGGCGACGACAATTTACAATGCGATATTCGTTTATGTTCGCACGATGCGACGAGGATGACAAACAACTAACACGGTCGTTGTTTCCTATTAGTTTACCAATCCTCTTGTAATATATTGTATCGTAAGTATATCAGGTTTCTCATTATTAGCATTGACGAAGTCCAGGTAAAAACTATATACAAGAAAATTTATCAATAAGCCTTTGACCTAGTATAGGTATCCTACTTCTGTTAGTTTCCTTATCCATAATATGGGTGTAATCTATGTCATTAGCCTTACGAATCTCAATGTAAATGTAGTTATTTTTAATTAAAATTTGGAAAATTAAAGATATATTTACTTTTCTTCTGATTTGTACAAGGCAAGTTTAACAATTAGCGCGTTACCGTTAAAAGTCCGTTTATTTCCATGTTAATATCCAATTACAAAGATTTTTGAATTCTTAGTTTAGTGTATGATAATTTAAACAGTAAGTGAAATCCAAATAAAATATTCCATAGATTTCCTACTATAGCTATGATACGTGCCTATCTTCAATGGGGGAGTTGAAGCCTCATGCACACCCATGTTCAGATGTTTTATTATTGCTTAGTTTATTTACAATTCATAGCTTGTTTACGGAATTTAGGAGTATGTTTGAGTTGGTCAAATATGGGTAGTTACTCATGTTTTCATGTCTGAGTAGTGTTCATAGTTTTATGTCTCTAGTTGCTTTGTAATCCATTTAAAGGTGTTTGAGTTTATGAAATGAATATACAAGAAAAGTTTATCAAAATCTTGATTCTCTATCTATATTTCTATCTGGATTCATTCTTAATATATTTTGGCTATTAAATCACCGATTGGAACCACATTAACCTAAAAATGTAAAGCCCGAACATAATAGTTATGTATGAGTATGAATGCACATCATCCCAATAGCTTAAGTTATTATCTAAAATAGATCAATCGGAAAACCCACAAAATTTTACATGGATATAAACACGAACACGACCCATTTAGAAAAATATGCTCGCGGTTTCAACACAAATTACCCCCTATAAACAAAGCTAAAGTTGATGAATAGGGTTTTTCCGTCATGTACCTATTACCCAACTAAAGGTACTAGCATTTTATGCATTCTATTCCTTTGCCGACACTAAGATGACATCTTAGCAGGAGCCGTTATTCGGTTTCGGACCGTTAGTTAGCATCCGTCAGATTCCTTTGCCTTGTGTGTATCCTTCAAATTGACCACAAAATCAAGTCATGTCTATGTGACGGGTTTTAGTATAATCAAACTATGATTTCATTACCTGTTGCTAACCTGAACCTCGGGGATGATCATAGTGTCTCCATAAGTTTTCTAAAGCATAATTTAATTCCAAGTTTACATTTTTAAGTAGTGTTTGTTCTAGTCTTTTCAATTTGCAAACCAAATCAAAATATAAACTTTTACATTTCTTTGTGGTTCGACACCCTACTTGCCCTAACTAGTTTAAGGTAAAAAGGATCACAATTCTCTTATCTTTGATCGGTACCTTCGACGCCGGTCACGAATAAAGCTTAATAACACAAAGCTAATGTTAAAAAAAGCATACCTGAACTAGGCCATCATGGCTTGATTTCACGTCTTTGAAGTTAAAAACCATATAGTCTTTAAAGTTAAAAACCACCACAGCAACCTTGAGCTAAAAAAAACTCGTTTAGGCATCCCCATCACAGTTTTAGCATTTCCGAACATAACCTCTGCAATTCTTAACTACATAAATAACCATATCGATATCAAACTAAAACTTGCTTTCAGTTTGTAAATAGAAGAATTAAAGAACAAGAACAGTGAATGAGTTCGAATTCGAAGAACACTGAACAAGATGCGAAAGATGTTCAAAACCCGATTCATATTTTGCCATTTAGTACTCAAGTGCAAGGAGAGATTCTGAAATTGAAGCGTGTTTCAGAAGTGACTCGATAACCTGCGATAGAAAAAACGAAAAATCATAAAATCAACACAAAACCAGCCTGCGATTGAAGAAGAAATAAATTTGAAATTTGAAATAAGTCTCAACTATTATCAAACGTGATTCTCATTAAACAAGATTGATACAACCCCTATTTATATATAGACAAAATACACATAGCCCCCTCTATAATGACTATATACATAAATATACTAATACGCCCTCGCAGTATGAGCGGCAGGAACACGAACGCTCAGACTGTCCCGAAAACTCTCAAATAACGGACGAGGAAGCCCCTTCGTGAAGATATCGGCATACTGATAGGCCGAAGGGACATGTAGGACTCGTATATGACCAATCTTCACCTTCTCGCGGACAAAGTGAATATCAATTTCAACGTGCTTCGTCCGTTGATGCTGAACCGGATTACCAGACAAATAAACGGCAGACACATTGTCACAATATACTACGGAAGCCGTCCGCAAAGGTAAGTGTAACTCGAGAAGCAGATTTCGTAACCAACTGAGCTCAGCAACAGCATTAGCCACCCCACGGTATTCGGCTTCAGCACTGGACCGAGAAACCGTACTCTGACGCTTGGACGACCAGGATAAAAGATTAGGACCCAGAAAAACACAATATCCCGAAGTAGATCGCCGAGAATCAGGACAACCACCCCAATCGGCATCAGAATAAGCCGTGAGGGAGGCAGTCGAGGTGGCAGACAGTCGAATACCGTGATCCAAGGTGCCCTGTAGATATCTCAAAATACGTTTCATGTACTGAAAATGAGGCTCTCTAGGAGCATGCATAAATAGACACACCTGTTGAACCGCATAAGTAATGTCCGGTCGAGTGAAAGTAAGATACTGTAATGCCCCCGCGAGACTACGATAGAGAGTACCATCCTCTAAGAGTGGACCATCCGTAGCGCTCAACTTTGAGCCGGTATCAACGGGAGTGGAGGATGGTTTGCAAGACGCCATAGACGCCCGCTGTAAAATATCTCTAGCATATTAAGATTGTTACATAAACAAACCTGTCTGGTCACGTGTGACCGTAATGCCCAAAAAATGATGTAGGGGACCTAAGTCAGTCATGGCAAACTCCTGTGACAGTCGAGTAATGATAGTGCGAAGAAAACTCGTGTCTGAAGCGGTTAACACAATATCATCCACATAAACCAATAAGTAAGCTGTGTGCATGCCGTGGCGATACACAAAGAGAGACAAGTCACAAACGCTACTCTTAACGCCCTGTCTGATAAGAAAAGTGGAGAACCGTGTGTACCATGCCCTGGGGGCCTGCTTGAGACCATACAACGACCGTTTTAGGCGACATACATGATCTGGAAAAGAAGTGTCGAGGAACCCGGGCGGCTGCTGCATAAAAACTGTCTCAGATAAGTCCCCGTGTAAGAAAGCATTCTTAACATCGAGCTGGTGAATCGGCCAGCTACGAGAAACTGCCAATGATAAGACTGTCCGAATGGTAGCCGGTTTAACAACCGGACTAAATGTCTCTGTACAATCAATGCCTACTGTTTGGGATTTACCATTAACAACTAGACGAGCTTTGTATCGCTCAAGTGAACCATCGGACTTGAATTTATGACGAAACAACCATATGCAACGTATTACCGGTTGTCCGTGCGGTCGAGGCACCAGTTCCCAAGTATCATTTTCTAACAATGCCCGATATTCAGTTTTCATGGCCTCGTACCAGTTCAGATCGTGTAATGCTTTGGTGTAAGATGTAGGAACAGGAGATAAAGGTGGGGTGGTGTGAGTGTGTAAGTTCAGACGAGAAACCGGTTTCGTAATGCCGGTTTTGGAGCGAGTGGTCATGGGATGGAAGTTTGGGTTGGTAGGGACGGGTGACGGGTTCGATGAAACAGTGGGAGCTGGCGACGGGTGAGTGGAGGGTGACGAGGAGGTGCTGGGTGAGGGGCTGGGGCTAGTGGCGTCATGAGCAGGGGAGTGGTGGGGGGTCGTTGGGCTTGCGGGTGGGCTCGGAGGAGGTGGTGGGCCGAAAGGGGGAATGGTGGGTTGGGCTAAATTGGGGCGGACAGGAGGAGCTGGGTCGGCATCGAGGTTAGAATGGGAGGGTGTGGGATATGTATAAGGAAACTGAGTCTCGTCAAACACGACGTGACGAGAGATGTGAACGCGACCCGTGTTAGGGTCATAGCATCTATACCCGCGAAAATTATTCAGATAACCCAGAAAAATGCAGCGAACGGATCGAGGGTGAAGTTTATGAGGGGTCGTAGCGGATAAGTTCGGGTAGCACGCACAACCAAACACACGCAAATGATCATACGTCGGGTGACGATGATACAAGAGATAGTGGGGTGTATTATATCCGAGACGTTTGGTGGGTAGAATGTTGTGAAGGTAAGCGGAGGTGTGAAGAGCCTCCACCCAAAAGGGAGGGGGTAACTGGGCCTGAGTGAGAAGGGTGCGAAGAATGTCATTAACCCGCCGGATCATACGTTCAGCTTTCCCGTTTTGAGGGGAGGTCTGCGGACACGAAAACCGAAACACAAGTCCCTCAGAATGAGCAAAATCATGAAAGGCCCGGTTGTCAAATTCGCCCCCGAGATCGCACTGGAAGGCTTTAATGTTTTTATGAAATTGTGTTTTAATTAACTTGTGGAACTTGACAAAAGTGGGGAACGTCTCAGATTTAAATTTTAAAGGATATACCCAAATAAAATTGGAAAAATTGTCTATTAAGAGCATGTAATATTTATACCCCGATTTGCTCACAATATGAGAAGTCCACAAATCACAGTGTACGATATCAAACGATGCAAAAGTATTAGAAACAGAATCATCAAAAGGTAACCGTTTACTGTTGGACAATTGACACGAATGACAAACCGAAAAGGTTTTGTCTTTATTACATTTAATAAAATTACGACTAGATAAAAACTCCAAGACTTGAGCTCCGGGATGTCCAAGACGGTTGTGCCAAAACGGGGTCGAATGTGTAGAAAAGCACGCAGATGCCGAGGGCAGAGGTGCCGTGAACGGGTATAGATCACCGGAGCTATTGTGGCGGGAAAGGAGGGCGCCAGTCTTGATATCCTTCAAAGAAAAACCATATGGATCAAACTCAATTGTAACATTATTATCACGGGAAAACTGACGTACAGAAACAAGATTTTTAATGATGGCGGGGGTAACAAGGACATTATTTAAGTGATAGGTACGATGTGGAAAGCGGTGAATAGTATTACCCGATCCATGAACCGGTAGCGAGGTACCATTACCAACATAAATATTAGAAATTGTAGAATTTGATGCTGAGTTCTGTAACGTACCTGGAGTGGCAGTGAGGTGGTTGGAGGCTCCCGAGTCCATGTACCACGCTGGATCATAGTTCGTGAACTGTGTGGTATGGTAAGCTTGGCCAATGTCGGTGGGACTCAATGCATCATAATTAGAGGGGCCGGGTTGTGGGCTAGTAAAGTGGGCCGATGGGGGCTGTGGGGCCGGCGGGCGAGCGGCCCATGGCTGCTGGTAGGCTGCTGGGTGTGATGGGTATGGCGAGGGGGGGGGGGAGATGGATATGGTGATGGTGGTGCGGGCCAGTAGGGTGGCGGTGGAGGGTAGGAAGGGTAGTTTGGGGATGGGTAACGTGGTCCGCGATTACCGTTTCGGCGGTTGCGGTATGACCCGCCCCCGCGCCCACGGCCATGGTAGTAACCACGGTTGGAATTGGGGTCATAAGGTGGTCGAGAATTATGGTTTTGGTGTGGGTTAGGGGGCTGGCCGTAATTGGTAGGAGTGGGGGACGGGTTCTGTGGTGGTTGGTTGGGTTGATTTTGGTTGGTGTTATGGGTAAGTAAGACTTGGGTAGTAGATGGTGTAGTTTGACGGCCCTTGATGCGTTGTACCTCGAGTTGTATCATGTTTCGAGCCTCGTCCCACTTTGGCGAACTTTGGTTAATAATAGTTGCCACGGTGTCAAACTCGGGAGGCAAGCCTCTAACAAGCTGTAAAACCTTGCGATCCTCATCAATGGTACGACCCACATCGGTTAATTGCTCGGCCAAATCGTGTATCTTTTGAAAATACTCGTCCATATTAGCACATGCGGCTAACGTGAGATTTGTGAACTCTTGTTCTAAAGCGGCGGCTCGTGAGCCTTTGTTATTAAGAAAAATATCTTGGATTTTTAACCAAGTTTTCCGAGCAGTGGTGTCAGTATCTAAAACACGAGCCAAATATTCATCAGCCAATGTACCGTAAATCCATTGAAGGATGAGGCTGTCGATTTCAGCCCATACAGGGTAGATGGGATCGGTCTCTGCAGGGGGATCTTGATCGGAGATGTGGTCAGCGACTTTGAATGCTTTGAGATGGATCTGAAACAGTTTGACCCAATTCGAGTAGGTAAGTTTGATGCCATCCAGTTGTCGGACACGAAGTAGAATGTTGGTAACACTATAGCAGTTGGAAAGCTTGTCGGTTTCGACCTTCAGTCGAGCCTCAGCCGTAGCCATGGCGGCGGAAGTGGTGGCGTCGTCGTCGGACTTGGGGGACGCCAGGGGGTAGGCGACGGCAATGAAAAAAAAATTAGGGTTTTTTTAATTTTCTGGCTGTGATACCATATTATCAAACGTGATTCTCATTAAACAAGATTGATACACCCCCTATTTATATATAGACAAAATACACATAGCCCCCTCTATAATGACTATATACATAAATATACTAATATCAACCTAAAAAGGTTAAAATTGGTACAGCAAATCAAACATGTATAAAACAAACTAACCGCTAGTTTAGAGAAGCGGCAAAGGAGACAAAAGATAACAACTGAAATTTGAGAGAGGTTCTCTAGGTCCCATTGAACTCTGGATCAAAAGCTATGAACGATGTCCGGTCTGCGATGAAGGACACATGGAGAATCAGACTCAAGTCAAAAGAGGAAAGCTATGAACGATGTCTGCTCTCAAACGCATCGCTGGAGGTAATCTTAAAGCATCGACGGAGATCGTTACTGGAGGTAATCTTGAGACATGAGAGAGAATTGCGAGAGAGAGAATTGGAACGCTTTTGGAACTTATACAGATGTAGGGTTTTTGACACAATTTGAATTGAGTATGCAACTATCAAGAGAGATAGCGTGATACGCTTATCGAGTGGAGATGTATCTATCAAGAGAGAAATGGGACGTAATAGGTGGAGGTGGGCGGTAAAGGCATCATGCGATGGTGGTGGGTTCAAGGTGGAGTAAATGACTAAAATATCCTAATTATCTATGGTCAGATTGGTTTTTAGATTTTGAAGGTTTTATTATAGTGCTTTATGAACTTGTACTTGGTGCTCAACCACTTGTACGCGTCTTAAAATTTAGGATTTTTGATGACAAAAATGCCCCCATGACCAATATGTATTATATAGTACTAGTGGCGTACCCGCGTGTTGCGGCATACGACAACTTATAGCACGTTATTTGTCTTATGTATGCACGTTCGGCAGCTATAACAATTAATAACGCAATATTCATTTCTGTTAGCGCGATAACCTCTGCAAGTTAACATCTTCTGTGATGTTCGGAACATCTTGTATTTTCTCTTCTTTAGATGAAAAATCATCCATTGTAGTGGATTTTTTTTTTGGCAAACTAACTGAAGTAAGGAATAACATAATAATTTATATCTTGAAATAGATAGATGATCTCTATTAAAAAGATGATATTTATTCCATCTCTAACTTACTATAATTTAAACTCCATTTAAACTTTAAAAATTGAAATTGTTAATTTGTCATCATAAACTGAATGTTAACTCCATAATTTCAGCATTAACACTCGATCCTATTTCAAAATCTTTTTACTTTTCTTACCCTTTGACCAATGCTATATCATTAAGAGCTAGGTAATTAGATCAAAATTTAAAAAAAAAATCATATTTTGAATTTCCATAAATAAAATATATTATTATATTTATGTAAAAGAAAAATTGGTTAGAAAACCTATATATAAAATTACCATTTTACCCTCCAAACAGTGAGATGAAACTGTTTAAAAAAAGAAAAAAATTAAAATGAAAACTTTTAGATGAAATTTTTTAATAAAAAGAGAAAAAATTAAAATAGAAACTTTTATTAATGAAATTGTTTTTAACAAAACGAACATCCTAGAATGTGTAACAACTAATCCAAGACACCTAAAGCCTACACATCCGAGTATCCAACTTCAACCTTCAAAGAGAAAAGTTTTTCCTTTCTTTTCCTTCCTTTTCTTTTTGCATATATCTTCATCTTCACATATATACACAAAGGACATATTCATATCTAGGACAAGCATGAAAAAGTCTACTTGTAATTGATAATGCGTGAGCATCGGATCGTCTACTCGATCTAGCTAATCGGACATCGAAACGTAATTAACCGATTGTTTTATTGATCAAAATGAACAATTACAATCAGTGAAACACTCAGAAACACAATACAGAGAAACACCTTGAAAAACACACACTTAGGAAATCTCACACGCTCAGAAGTCTACAATTACAAAGATCAAACACACATTTATACCCAACTGGCCGAGCTTCGGCCGAACCTCAGGTTCGGTCAGTCCGAACTTCAGGTTCGGACCTAGTTCGGCCAGACCTAGTTTACTTGATCTTGTACTTTGTTTGATACTTCACACGACACACATATCAGGTATCAACAGTAATTTACATTGGTACATATTATCTGGAATGGATGTCAATTTTATACTCGCAAGCCCTATAGTGGTTTAGTTCATTTTTTATTCTAAAAAAAGGTGTCCAAACATGAGTATCTCATGTCTTGCATGCTTATTACATATTACTATATGTCTGTATATATGCTATTTATTCCTACCATATTCGATTCAAGCCCCAAATCTTTTATAGACACACACATCTACACTATCACTTTATACCACATTTGAAGTTTCATTATTCTAGTTACTTTTCAATTTTCACTCTCGTCAAAGTTAAGTTCTAAGTGACGGGCATGTAGTAACTAGAAGGGTGGACGCCGGTAACCGAATTTTCTGTCTAAGAAAGGCGTTTCGTATAAACCCAAGTCAATCGCTGGGCCTGTGCGCCGATCTGGGAACTCTTAGTGAGAGTTTCTTACCTATTAGGCCAAAGCATGTCATACCAAACGTCACACGAACTAAAATAACTTTAAAAAGTCAAGGTGATCGTTTTAAATGGTTACTACTCAATGTTATGTTCATTTTGCAATTCAACATGATTTACTTTTCCTGTTTCATATTTTATTCCACCGATTTACAATGATTTCAACATATGTTTCATGATTTTCATATTTTCTTCCATGCCTATCACCTATCAAACTAGTTTCATCATTTTTCTCACAATCTCTTTCACTTCGCTTCAGCATGTCTGTGCATTTTAAGGGCCATCGTTCTGGAAATTTTGGACGCAAGATGGCTGCTCAAATAGCCAAACAAATGGCTAAAGTCATCCCAGATATGATGGTTAAGCTCCAACAGAACCTCAACACTAATCAGAATAACTAAGCTGGCGCTAATCCTCCCCACTACACCTTCAAACACTTCAACTCCTGCAAACCACCCACCTTCTATGGGTCTGAAGGGGCTACTGGCCTGCTCCAATGGTACGAGAGCATGGAGAACACTTTTCTCAACAGCGACTGCCCTAAGAATTTGAAGCTTCGTCATGCTACCAGTGTCTTACAAAAAGAGGCACTCACCTGGTGGAACAACAAAAAACACACTCGGGGTTTGGATGCCGCCATGGCCTTATCTTGGAACAAAGTTAAGGAACTCATGAACCATGAGTTATGCCCTCGTAGCGAGATCATGAAACTCGAGGTTGAGTTTTGGGGACTGAAGCAAGATAGTGGGGAAAACTTAGCTTACAACACTCGTTTCAAACAGCTAAGTTACTTGGCTCCTCATTTGGTTGAACCTCTTTCTCGAGCCATTGAGAAGTACATTAAGGGTCTCCCAATTCAAATTCGAGACACCATGTGGGGTAGAAACCCGGAGACACTCGCAGAGGCTATGCGTCTAGGTGCAATCCTTACTGATGATCACGTAGAAGCAGGGACCCTATTCCGAAAGGGCACTAAGAAATCATCTGATGAAGCCTCAACCGATACACCTAAAGATGTTAAGACTGAGTCATCTGCTGCTAACAAGAAGAAGCAGAAAGCTAACCACCGAAACAATACTATCATCACACCAGCTACACCCATAGCCCAGGTTGCTCCTTTTACCCATCCTATTAAGAAGCCTTATGCTGGACCCTTACCTCAGTGTAACACCTACAATTACCATCATCTTGCAGCTACCCCATGTCGCCAATGCCTAAATTGTGGTCATTTTGGCCATCATACCAACACTTGTCAACAACCCATGGAACCTCAAGCCCAACAACCCTTTATCCGACCCATTGCTCTACCCAATGCTCCACCACCACCCAATAGGCCTGCTTGCTTCCAGTGTGGTGACCCTACGCATTTTCGCAACACATGTCCCAGGTTGACAATTGTGAACAACGCTCAAGCCAACCCAATCAACCAGGGTGTGCGTGGTCGCGCATTCAACATCAATTTTAATCAAGCTCGGGCCAACAACGAAGTGGTTAACGGTACGTTCCTTGTTAATAAGCGTTATGCCTCAGTTGATGGGTTTCAGGCACTACAAGCAAACTTAAACAATTAAGGGTGCATGTAACCTAAAACATGATCTACGTTTTTACTATTGAACCTATAACTATGAACATATAATAAACCCTAGCAAACAATCAAAATAAATAAATAAATAAACTGCTAAGACAGATAGGGTTACATACCTCTTAGTTGTTATAGTAAACAACTATAATAATCTTTCTTGACTTCAAGGAAGCAAGCACCACAATCGTCGTGCCTTTAATGAGATCACACCCAAGGACTCGAAGAAGAATATAAACTAAGGGTGGGATGAACTATAAGGAGTTCTTCCACAAGGAGGGAGAAAGAAGGAGGCGAATACTCAAGCCTTGATGAGCAAATTGGAATGAATTCCTAAGGCCTTTATTTATAGCCTTGGATAACCTCCTTACTTTGTAATCCCACCAATGTGGGATACATGCAAAATTTCGAAATTCCCTTTTGCCTAAGGGATTTTCGAAATCTTCCATGTGGGATAGACAATTTCCTAATTTAACCAACTATTGATTAATTATTATTTATCCCTTTCAATTAACAAACTGTTAATTAACCTCCCAAATAGTTTTTGTCTAGTTAATTATTAGACCATAATAATTAACAAACTATTTCTTTTCCCCTTTTATTAATTCTCCATATGTCGAGTCTTGAGGGCAACCCAAAAGGACTGTGCTGCTATCAATTATAGTTATAGGCTTAGACACCTAATCCAACAGTCTCCCACTTGGATAAGTCTAATAACTATTATTGCCATTGTAACTTCCTAATTGACCAGCAAATTGTAGCTTCCAACGAACGCTGTCGAACTCTAACCTAGTCAGTTATGTGTCCTAAGATAAGAGATCATATAATCCTTTGTTCTACAAGATATCATTTGAACATGAGACATGGAATATAATCAATCTCATTGTTCAATACTTTGTTTCCCGATTTCCGATTTGTAATGACTTTAGAACTTCCAATCGAACACATCAATTCAGTTCTGACCGGGCCCGGCACTATAAGTCAACATCAAATCACCGAGGGGCCCAAAGATATCGCTTTTCCCGTTAGGGCAAAAGGAACGAATAAACTTTGACTTATATGCTTGCACCATCTACTCATCAAATCATGTACAACAACACGTTTTATAACATCGAGTTACCAATGCGTTTACGCGTCATCAATGCACAACTGACTTGTAAAACACAACTCATATATCTCCGTTTAAAGATTATAAGATATTATCGTCTCAGAATTACCCGTGATGAATATCCATGAAGTAATTCTCTGAGCGTGGGTTAATCCAATACTTTAATCTCTACTTCAAAGTACTCATGAATATTGCAGCAATGCCATTGCCATGTCTAACACTCCTTAGACAATCTACAATTCCATTCATGACAGCCTTAATTCACTACTTACTTCCAAAAGTATGATTGACTGTGGAGTTTTTGAATAATCGAATCATTCGGGAAGTAAAACATGCAAAACACAATAATAGACAATTGACAAAAGGTAGTAAACAAACTCATAAATAATTCTCCATTATTCAATCACCAAAAGTCAATTACATTTACTTTGTAATAAGTTTCAACCTAACTACTAAAAATAACATCATCCTTCAGACCAATGCCTCTAGCATGCTGATGGTGTCGGATCCTACTCAGACCCTTTGTGAATGGATCTACAGGATTCTCTTTAGATGATATCCTCTTCACAACGAGGTACCCTTCTTCTACCTTATGCCTGATGAAATGGTACTTTCTGTTGATATGTCTTGAATGGCGATTATCTCTTGCATCCTTTGCCAAAGCAACCGCCCCTTCATTATCACAGAAAAGTTCAACTGGCTCCTTGATGGTTGGCACGACTCCAAGATCTCCGATGAAATTCTTCAGCCAAATCGCCTCCTTTGATGCTTCGCTTGCTGCTATGTACTCTGATTCACAAGTAGAATCAGCCACTGTCTCTTGCTTGGAACTTTTCCAAGTAACTGCTCCTCCATTTAAGGTAAAGATCCAACCATTTTAAGAACGGAAATTATCCCTATCTGTTTGAAAGCTGACGTCACTATACCCAGTCACTCTCAATGTATCACAGCCACCAAGTACTAGGACCCAGTCCTTAGTTCTTCGCAGATACTTGAGAATATTCTTAACCACTACCCAATGAGCTTTACCTGGATTTCCCTGATAATGACTAACCATGCTCAAAGCAAAAGACTCATCTGGATGAGTACATGTCATAGCATACATGATAGATCCAACGGCGGAAGCATATGGAACTCTACTCATTTCTGCTATCTCTTCATCTGTACTCGGGCTTTGAATTTTACTTAGTTTGGTATTAATCTGGATGGGCAAATCTCCTTTCTTGGAGTTCTCCATACAGAATCGTTTCATTACTTTGTCCAAGTACGTACTCTGATTCAGTCCAATTAGCCTTTTACTCCTATCCCTTGAAATCTTTATTCCCAGAATATATGCCGCCTCTCCTAGATCCTTCATAGCGAAACACTTTCCAAGCCAAGACTTGACATCTTGCAAGGTTGGAATGTCATTTCCTATAAGAAGTATGTCATCAACATATAATACCAGGAAGGTGACTACACTCCCACTAGCTTTGACATATACACAGGACTCATCTTCACTTCTAGAGAAGCTACACTCTTTGATTTTCTCATCAAAGCAAAGATTCCAACTGCGAGACGCTTGTTTTAATCCATAATGGATTTTTCAAGCTTGCACACTCTATTGGGGAACTTAGCATCTACAAAACCTTCTGGCTGACTCATGTAAACATCTTCAGCCAACTTCCCGTTTAGGAAAGCGGTTTTGACATCCATCTGCCAAATTTCATAGTCATGAAACGCAGCTATGGTTAGCATTATCCTAATAGATTTTATCTTAGCCACTGGTGAGAAGGTCTCATCATAGTCAATCCCTGGGGTTTGAGTAAATCCCTTCGCCACCAGTCGGGCTTTGAATGTGCATACATTACCATGCATATCTTTCTTCTTCTTGAAGATCCATTTACAACCAACCGTCTTCCGACCAGGTTGTTGATCAATCAAATTCCAAACTTGATTGTCGTACATGGACTTGATCTCGCTGTCCATTGCCTCTTTCCATTTTGCTGCCTCAGGGCCTGCCATGGCTTCCTTGTAGTTAGCTGGCTCATCCAAATTTACCAGTGTATTATCACTGATAAACGTGTCCTCGTCTGTAGTTATATGGAAACCATAGAACTCAGGTCGCATGCTAAATCTACCAGAACGTCTAAGAGGTAATGAAGTGTCAATTGGTTCAACTGGAATCTCTTCCTCTGGTTGAACCCTAGTGGTTTCAGAGGTTCCTTCATCGCCTGACTCTTGAATCTCTTCAAGGTCAATGGTGCTCCCACTGTCCTCTTTGCATATGAGCTCTCTCTATCGAAAGACTCCTCTTCGTGCTACAAAGACCACGTTTTCACTAGGTCTGTAGAACAAATATCCAAAGGACTTCTGTGGATAGTCGATGAAATTACATCGCTCACTACGAGGTTCAAGCTTATCGTGAGTTTCTCGTCTAACGAAAGCTTCACAACCCCAAACCTTAATATGTGCTAACGAGGGAACTCTTCCTGTCCACATTTCGTGAGGTGTTTTGGCAACCTTCTTTGTTGGGACAAGATTAAGAATGTGGGCGGCAGTCTCTAAGGCATACCCCCAGAATGAGATTGGAAGTGAAGCTCGACTCATCATGGAACGGACCATGTCCAACAAGGTTCGATTGCGTCTCTCAGCCACACCATTAAGTTGTGGTGTCCTAGGAGGTGTCAATTGTGAAACTATTCCACATTCCTTGAGATAGTCGTGGAATTCGATACTAAGATACTCTCCGCCTCTATCTGAACGGAGCATCTTTATCTTCCTGCCTAATTGATTCTCGACTTCTTGCTTAAACTCTTTGAACTTTTCAAAGGTTTCCGACTTATGCTTGATTAAGTAGATATAACCATATCTGCTATAATCATCAGTAAAAGTTACATAGAATCGATTAGCATCCCTTGTGGATGATCTGAAGGGCCCACACACGTCTGTGTGTATGAGATCCAACAAACCTTCACCTCTTTCACATGATCCAGTGAAAGGCGATTTTGTCATCTTACCCAAAAGACAAGATTCGCATGTATCATCTGGCCTTAGGTCAAATGATTCCAACACCCCATCCTTTTGGAGTTGTTCCATACGTTTCTTGTTAATGTGTCCAAGACGGTAATGCCACAAACATGCTTTGTCTATACCATTAGACGAATCAGTTTGAAATACACTATTGCCTAAATTGTCTACACACATCACAGTTTCATACACACCATTACAAGGTAAAGCTTCAAAATAAAAAACACCATTTTTATAAGCAGAAATAGAACCATTCTCATCATTGAAAGAATATCTAAAACCTTGTTTGAACAATGCATGAAAAGAGATAATGTTTCGTGTCATTTCTGACGAGTAGCAACAATTTAATAAATCCAAACTAAAACCATTACTAAGCACTAGACTATAAACTCCAATCTTAGAGACAGGTGAAGATCGCCTATTCCCCATGATCAAGTTCATTCTACCATGCTCCACATCCTCACTTTTTCTTAGTCCCTGCAAAATAGAGCAAATGTGGAATCCACATCCTGTGTCAAGGACCCAAGAATTAGAAGATAATGAGTTATTAGATGAAATAGTGTACGTACCTGCAGAAGATGGCTTCACTTTGCCATCCTTAAGACCTTACAGATACTTTGGGCAGCTTCGTTTCCAATGTCCCTTTTCGTTGCAATAGAAGCAAGTGGCCTCTTTAGGATCAGAGACAGGGGTAACATCAGAACTGGATTTTATATGAGACTTTCCCTTCCAGTTTTGTTTGGGAGGACCTTTCCTCTTCTTCCCCTTTCCTTGACCAATGGCTAGAACGGGAGTATTAGCAGGAGCAGTGGCAACACTTTTTCCCTTCATTCCTGTTTCAGCTGTTCTCAGGAGGTTGTGCAACTAAGCCAATGTGGTCTCAGTGTTGTTCAAATGATAGGTGAAGATGAACTGATCATAACAAGTTGGTAAGGAGTTCAGGACTATATCAATAGCTAATTCCTCATCAAAGTGCACACCCAACCTCAGAAGTTGATCCACGTAGCGTTGCATTCTTTGCACGTGGGCGCTAACAGATTCCCCATCCTTCATCTTGCTTGATATGAGGGACTTTACTATGTCGTACTTTTCTTGACGAGCTCGCTTATGGTACTTTTCCATAAAGTCCTTGTTCATCTCGTACGACCAGTAATCCTCATAGAATCTTTGCAACTCAGGGGTCATAGTGGCAACCATGATGCAAGCAACTTTTGTTGCATCCTTTTCATGTTGCCTGTAGGCGGCTAATTCATCAGCAGTGGCTTTCTCTTGGTCAATTTCAACTAGCTCCTTTTCAAGGACATACTCCTTGTCTTCATAACGAAGGGCCATCTTGATGTTACGCATCCAGTCGTTGTAGTTGGAGCCGTCCAATATCACCTTTGAGCAGATGCCCAACAGGGAGAAGTTGTTGTGGGTAGAGGAGGAGGAACCAGAAGCATCGGTAGGACCAGACATTTTCTATTTTCTCTTTAAAAGAAATAGTTAAAGTTAGATAAGAAAAACGAGTTTGATCCAACTATAAAATTTACAACTTAGAAGAGGGATGCCGTAATCTAATTGCAAATTTCATAAAGGTAGGTTTCCTTTTGAGATTCATTGAAACTATTCAATGGCATGTTTAATCTCGGATTATGCTCTTCCATTTGTGACTGGGATACCGAGGATCACAAACAAGATGTGAATAACCATGCAAATGTGCTTGGTAACCTCAATGTAATTAATCATCTCAATTGATGTGCTGGTTAACCACACATGCTCCATCAACAATAATAATTTTTGAGATACCCATTACAACTCTCCCTATTAGTGTGCCGGTT
Organism: Deinandra increscens subsp. villosa; assembly: GCA_039602395.1. Taxonomy (NCBI): domain Eukaryota; kingdom Viridiplantae; phylum Streptophyta; class Magnoliopsida; order Asterales; family Asteraceae; genus Deinandra; species Deinandra increscens. The sequence continues at coordinate 115,148,160 of JBCNJP010000027.1, read as the reverse complement.
AACCACACACGCTCCACTAATGACTTATAAAGTGTAATGTGCAATTTCATGGGTTAGCATACAAATTCACATTTTTCCTAAAGTAACTAGGAATTTATAATAAAAGGTTTAGTTACTTTTAATGTCATTATACTTTTAATGGGAATTAAATTTAGTCCTATCAAACCCGTTCGGCTAACGACCCTCCACTAATCAAGGCAGCGGTGGGTGAGAATGGGTCCACCCATTCAACTACCATTTTATAGGCAGTTTCCTTATACCCCCTTATAGACTAGCTTCGTGAATGAGGCCTACTATTGATTTGACTGACTGTTGTTCTTATACATATAATAACAATTAAGCTTTTAATCATACATATAGTATAAGGTGTATTTTTAAAACTTTTAAAAATACCATTATTATATATCAATAATAATAATAATAGGATAATAAATTTAAACTATTAAATTAATCCTTATCCTAAAGGCATTCGAAACCTAGGGGGCAAGATTAGGGTTTCAAAAAATCCTAATACCTAAAATCGAATGTGAGCCTCCTAACAGTTCAACAATTATAGCTAATTCAATTGAAAACAAGCCATATGCTCTGATACCACTGATGGGTTTCAGGCACTACAAGCAAACTTAAACAATTAAGGGTGCATGCAACCTAAAACATGATCTACGTTTTCACTATTGAACCTATAACTATGAACATATAATAAACCCTAGCAAACAATCAAAATAAATAAATAAATAAACTGCTAAGACAGATAGAGTTACATACCTCTTAGTTGTTATAGTAAAAAACTATAATAATCTTTCTTGACTTCAAGGAAGCAAGCACCACAATCGTCGTGCCTCTAATGAGATCACACCCAAGGACTCGAAGAAGAATATAAACTAAGGGTGGGATGAACTATAAGGAGTTCTTCCACAAGGAGGGAGAAAGAAGGAGGCGAATACTCAAGCCTTGATAAGCAAATTGGAATGAATTCCTAAGGCCTTTATTTATAGCCTTGGATAACCTCCTTACTTTGTAATCCCACCAATGTGGGATACATGCAAAATTTCGAAATTCCCTTTTGCCTAAGGGATTTTTGAAATCTTCCATGTGGGATAGACAATTTCCTAATTTAACCAACTATTGATTAATTATTATTTATCCCTTTCAATTAACAAACTGTTAATTAACCTCCCAAATAGTTTTTGTCTAGTTAATTATTAGACCATAATAATTAACAAACTATTTCTTTTCCCCTTTTATTAATTCTCCATATGTCGAGTCTTGAGGGCAACCCAAAAGGACTGTGCTGCTATCAATTATAGTTATAGGCTTAGACACCTAATCCAACAGCAGTTTTATTTGATACTGGTTCCGATAAGAGTTTTGTTTCTATTGACTTCGAGCCCTTACTTGCTACCCCTCGAACCAAACTAGAGAAACCTTACACGGTTGAAGTGGCGGATGGAAAACCCATCACCATTGACTCTATTATTCTCGATTGCACACTTAACTTTAATGAGCACAATCTCTCCATCGACCTCAAACCCATGCAACTAGGTAGTTTTGACATCATAGTAGGCATGGATTGGCTAACTCTGAATCATGCTGAAATCGCCTGTTTCGAGAAGGCTATTCGAATTCCTCGTGCAGATGGTCATGTTTTGGTTGTCTATGTCGACAAACCATCTAAAGGACTTAAACTCATGTCATGCACCAAAGCCCGTAAGTACTTACGCAAGGATTATGTGGCATTCTTGGCCCATATTGTGAAGACAGATGTTGAGGAGAAGAAGATACAAGACATTCTAATCGTTCGAGATTTTCCTGAAGTCTTCCCTGAAGACGTATCTGGCCTTCCTCCTATTCGACAAATCGACTTCCGTATCGATCTTGTACCCGGTGCAAATCCAGTGGCTAAGTCTCCATATCGCCTCGCACCTTCTGAAATGCAAGAGTTGTCTAATCAGCTCCAAGAGCATTCTGACAAAGGCTTTATTCGTCCAAGTTCCTCACCTTGGGGAGCACCTGTTTTATTCGTAAAGAAGAAGGATGGATCATTTCGAATGTGCATCGACTATTGTGAGTCAACAAGCTTACCATTAAGAATTGATACCCTTTACCGAGAATCGACGATCTCTTTGATCAACTTCAAGGTGCCAATTTTTTCTCCAAAATAGATCTTCGTTCTGGATATCATCATCTTCGAGTTCATGAAGATGATATTCCAAAGACCGCCTTTCGTACTAAGTATGGTCACTTCGAGTTCACAGTTATGCCTTTTGGCTTAACAAACGCACCTGCGGTATTCATGGATCTGATGAATCGTGTTTGCAAGCCCTACTTGGATAAGTTCGTGATTGTCTTCATTGATGACATTCTCATCTACTACAAATTAAGATCAGATCACGAACAACACCTGCGTCTGATTTTAGAACTCTTAAAGAAAGAACAACTATACGCTAAATTCTCGAAATGTGAATTCTGGCTTAAGGAAGTTCAATTTTTGGGACACATCGTCAATGACAAGGGTATCCATGTAGATCCTGCTAAGATCGAAACTGTTAAAAATTGGAGTATTCCTACTACTCCTACCGAAATTCGTTCTTTTCTTGGTCTAGCAGGCTACTACCGGCGTTTCATTTCTAATTTCTCCAGGATCGCTTTACCACTCACTGCCTTAACTCATAAAGGAAAACCCTACGAGTGGGGTCCTAAGCAAGAGCAAGCATTTCAAACACTTAAACAAATGTTATGTGATGCTCCTATTTTAGCTCTTCCCGATGGTAACGACGATTTTGTCGTCTATTGCGATGCATCGAACCAAGGTCTTGGTTGCGTTCTCATGCAACGAGGCAAAGTTATTTCTTATGCATCAAGACAACTCAAAATCCACGAGAAGAACTACACGACGCACGATCTTGAGCTTGGTGCGGTCTTCTTTGCTTTGAAAATCCAGAGGCATTACCTATACGGTACCAAATGTGTGATTTTCACCGACCACAAGAGCCTCCAACACATCTTCGATCAAAAGGAACTCAACATGAGACAACGACGTTGGGTCGAACTACTAAACGACTATGACTGTGAAATTCGCTATCATCCTGGCAAAGCAAATGTTGTAGCTGACGCCCTTAGTCGTAAGGACCATGTCAAGTCTATCCACCTTTAAAGTATTCGTATTCAAACCGATATTCAACTTCGCATCTTTGAAGCACAACATGCCTCAATCACCGAGGGTAACATGTACGAAGAAATGTCATGTGGTGCTGAACTCCAATTGGAAACCAAACCTAATGGCCTCCTATATTTCTTAAATCATCTTTGGATTCCTAATCGCAGTGATCTTCGTACTTTCATCATGAACGAAGCTCATAAGTCCCGTTATTCTATTCATCCCGGCGCAGACAAAATGTATCAGGATCTTCGTTGTCATTATTGGTGGCCCGACATGAAAAAGGACATGGCCCTCTTCGTGGCTAAATGCCTCACTTGATCCAAAGTGAAAGCTGAACATCAACGACCTTCTGGCTTGCTTGAACAACCAGAGATTCCAGTGTGGAAGTGGGAAAACATAGCCATGGATTTCATCACTAAACTTCCACGCACTTCAGATGGTCACGATAGCATTTGGGTAATCCTTGATCGGTTGACCAAATCATCTCATTTCTTTCCTATTCGAGAAAAGTATCGAGTTGGGAAACTATCTCGAATCTACATCAAAGAAATTGCTTGTCGTCACGGTATGCCTTTGAGCATTATCTCCGATCATGATGGTCGTTTTATCTCCCGCTTTTAGCAATCTCTTCAATCAGCTTTTGGTACTCGTCTAGACCTTAGCACCGCTTATCATCCTCAAACTGATGGTCAATCTGAAAGAACTATCCAAACACTCAGGATATGCTTAGGTCATGTGTTATCGATTTCGGTGGCAATTGGGATTCGCACTTACCTTTGATCGAATTCTCTTATAGTAACAGCTACCATACAAGCATCGGCATGGCACCTTTCGAGGAACTTTATGGTCGAAAGTGTCGCTCACCTATTTGTTGGAACGAGATTGGTGACGCCCAAATCACTGGTCTGGAGTTAATTCTAGAAACTACCGACAAAATCATTCAAATCTGTGATAATCTACTCGCTGCTAGAAGTCGTCAAAAGAGCTACGCTGATAAACTACGCAAACCCCTAGAATTTAAAGTCGGCGACTTAGTACTCCTTAAGGTATCCCCTTGGAAAGGAGTCATCCGATTTGGAAAGAAAGGAAAGTTAGCACCTTATTATGTTGGCCCATCTAAAGTCCTTAAAAGGATTTGGAAAGTAGCTAACAAGCTCGAACTACCGTCTGAGCTGAAAAAATGTTCATCCAACCTTCCACGTGTCAAATCTTTGGAAATTCTTAGCCGATGAAAACCTCCATGTTCCTCTAGATGAAGTGCACATCAATGAATCTTTGCACTTTGTAGAGAAACCCATAGAGATTATGGACCGAGAGGTGAAACAACTCAAGCGTAGTCGCATACCTATTGTCAAGATTCGTTGGGAATCCAAGCGTGGCCCAGAATTCACTTGGGAACGCGAAGACCAAATGAAAACCAAGTATCCACACCTTTTTGCATCGGCCTCCTCGTAATCAGTTTCGGGACGAAATTCTCTAAAGTAGGGGAGACTGTGACATCAGTCTATTTTCCATATTTGTAACCCGACCCGTTTCAATTATCCATGTAATTTCATTCTTAAGCAAATCATGAAATTCTATTTTTACCCTCATTTCATTTTATATGTAATATATATATATATATATATATATATATATATATATATATATATATGTTATGCATTTTAAGGTTATACCCGAGTCAACTCACGAAACCAATGGTGATAATCATTTGACAACTCCAACACTATACATTAATGGTGGTAAAATACTAAAGATTAGAAAAAAGATATATATATATATATATATATATATATATATAGTTTTTATAATTTTATTCATCTATATTTTTTTTATAAATAAAACATTTTAAATATTAAACCTATATCAAAAGACTACCCAAAGGATTTACCAAGTGTTACCAAAAGACTACCAAGTGTTACCAAGGATTTACCAAGTGTTATCAAGGAGTTACCAAGTGTTACCAAGGATTACCAAGTGTACCAAGTGTACCAAGTGTTACCAAGGATTACCAAGTGTTACCAAGGATTTACCAAGTGTTACCAAGGATTACCAAGGGCTAAAATTTCAAGTATAAATACGGCATGCTTGAACAAAAAATAAACACACTCAAACTCATTTCTTACTCCCAAAAACGCTCACGAAAATATATCCATTTCTCCTTCCAATTCCACGACAGAAAGAAATTATCTGCCTTTTGAAGACTCATGAGTGGATTCAACATCCTCCTACTACATTCCTTCTCCTTGCTTGCTTTAAGTGAGTAATCGTTTGTTATTATTTTTTTATGTCGTTATTTTGAACTAGTCGAGCCTTCGGGTTAACTATAATCTCTAAAGAAAAATACTAATCTTATATATTGTAGGATCGTTAAAAGTTAGAGTTAAACTTAAACAAAGCCCTTTACTTGCAAATATAACCCTGCGGAATTAAAGTTATATTTCACTTTACTCAAGCAATATTAAGTTCTTGTGTATAATGTAAAAGCTTGATTTGCAAAGATATAGTAACAACAAAGTATCAAATACTCGGCACTATTTACATTAACTCGAAGCTACACTATTACAAGTTGTTCAAGAATTGATAACAACAAAGATAATTGTGATCTGTAAACTAGAGCTAACTAAGCTATATATAGTGCTGATGAGATCAATGACAGCCATTGATCTCATGCGATCTAATCTAGACCGTAAACTAAAAAGTCAAATACAAGCTACCAAAAGAATAAACATCGACAATTGGAATATCTTGCGTGTTTGCAGCATTATACTACTTTAGGAGAGCGGCTTGAATCAGATATAGAAGCATACGAGAAGCTTTTGCAGGATTGGACTTGCTGAAAAGACATCCCAGGAAAAGTCCGGTTGAACTCATTATCTGGGGGATATTAGAGTTCACCCGGAATATTCGCTAGTAGACAAAACTGCTTCTTTCTGCTTGAACTGCCAGTTTCGCTTGAAGTGAGAATTTCGCTTCAACTTCAACTTCAGCCGGAACTATACAAAATTGGCATTCAGCCGGAAATCTTCCAAGCGCAATATTCCTTACAATCTCCCCCTAAGCTGATGCTGTCAAATTATTCTTCAACTTTAATGTTTATCTTCAAAAACTGACTTGTACCCAAAAAATTTCTTCTCCTTGACCTACTTGTCAAAGAACTTAACCCCTGCATTCACATCTTTTGAGAGATCACTCATGCTGGTCATGGTGACCTTAACATGTTGCAGAGCTTCCCAATCTTGTTCATTCCACTGATCGTGAACATTAATTACTTCATGGGTTGTGAAGCTGCTATCTGCCCTATGTACATAGAAGAGTTTTTCTTCTTCTTCCCAAATCAAAAATTTTATCGGACTAGTTGTGTTTTCTTCAGTATCTTCATAAACCTGAGTTTCAGAGAACAATCCATGCTCGAGCACTTTTGGTTCTATGCTCATTCTTAGCAGGAGCTCAGCTCTGGACAAACTCATTATCCCTTGCAATTTAGCATAGATATCCGATAGTTGGAAGATGTCAAGCATTCTGGTGGCAAGATGAGCATTCACTACTCTGGTGATCCCACTTAGGAACTGGAATTTGAAGTCAAAGGTATCTTCATTAACTGTCCACCCAACAATTTTGTTTTGCCTGGGTGGGCCTTTCTTCCTTGGCCTTTGTTCTCTCTTTCTTTTGTGATGCAGCAGTCTTCTTTTTCTCATTTTGTTTTCCTCATTAGAATCATCAGTGGATTCTAGTTCTTTTGGAGCTTTGCCCTTTATGGATTGAGAGGAAGGACTGGGTTGAACTTCAGTAGGTTTGATGGTGGTGGCAGAAGGTTCTTTGAAGGTGGGTGGAGGTAGGGAAGTTTGAGTTTGTGGTCTATTAGCTTCTGGTGTAGGGCTTGAAGGTGGAGTAGGAGGAAAGATATCAGAGAAGTCTATGGTAGGTGGATGCTTTTTCTTGAGAGGAGCAATGGGAGTAAAGTTATCTGTTTTGTACTTGGGATTGGCAAGTTTGGTGGCAACTTTCTTGGAGATGGAGGGAGGTTTGTAGGGTGTGATGGCAAGTGACTGTAAGATAGATGGAATTGTTGTGGGCATAGGGTTTGGATTGTAAGTAAAAGAAGAAGGTGGAGGTTGTACATCTGCAATGTCAGAAAATTCAGGTTTAACATTTACAGTAGTTGTACCTGAGATGAGCTTTGATGGTGAGGGCATCACCAAATTAGGATCGACAGCAGCAATATCTCCTTTAAGCTCATGAAAAATTGAATCTATCAAGCTGCAAAGTCCCCTAACTTGCATCTGAGCTACCTCTTCCTCTGTCTTTAAATTTCTGACCACAAGTGCCCTTTGTATCTTTTTCAGTAGGATGTAATTCTCATCATTCTTTTTCAATCTGGTAGGCATTTGAGAAGCAATCGAAATTAACTTCTGCCTATCAGTTTCAGACACTGCTTCTAGATCATAATCCTTTAATCTCCAGTTGAAAGACCTAGTCTTTGCCTCTTCAAGTAGGTTTTCAAACACATTGTTTTGTAGATACAAATCATATTCCTCTTATAGTTCTTTGGAAAGCCTCTCATCCTCTGCTGCCCTTTTGGCATCTTCTATCATCTTCACTATAGCCTCAGCTTCAGGAGTTTGAGTTACCTGTTGAATGGTTTTAGCAAATTCAGCTTGAACAGGTTCTTCAGTTTGAATTGGCTCAGTGCTCCTTAAAGCTATCAGAGTTGCTGCTATATCCTCTGCTCCTTCACTTCTTTGCTCTTCCGGTTGAATTTCCGGTTGAACACATTCAGCTTAGCTACCACTTGAACTTCCGGTTGAAGTTCCGGTTGAACTTCTGCTTGAACATGAATTTGGCCTTCAGTCACCACCGGAGGTTGGGTGACTTCAGGTTCTTTGTCAGCAATTTCCAGCACCTCTGTACCTTCTTCTTCTTCACCTATTAAATTTTCATCTCCTCCTTTAGTAAATGTAGCAACTGCAACAGTTGCAGTGCTCTCTTCAACATCAAATGCTGCCTTGATGGTGGAGGCAATATTTCCTACCACTTGATCACTGGCTCTTTCAGCCGAAAATATGACATCTTTGAGGAGTGTCGTGATCATGTTGATATGCTCAGGGAGAGCACCAGCAATCAGCATAGATGACTGTACAAGCTCAGTGAGGTTGGGGTCCTAAAAAGGAGAAAGCAATCAGTTGACTCCATTTCATGTTTACCCAACTTTCTTCTACAGAGAAGGGATTGACACCAATTCTTTCACAGGCTGTGGCTCTAACTTTAGCCGGTATCCTTTCTACTTCTTCAATCTCTGAAATAACATGCCTTGAGGGCATCTTCTCCCCCAATCTGACAGTATCGGCTTCATCAGCAATAACAGCTTCATCAGCTTCTCTGACAGGGTTTGAAGGACCTGCTTCAGTATGAGTGGGATCAGCCTGCACCAAGTGAGCAACAGTTGCATTCAGAGAGTCAACCTGTGCTTGGAGTGAGAGGTACAATTTCATCAATTCAGGTAGTGTATAACTGTCCTCAACTGGCTTTTTGCCAACATTCATGGACAAAACCAAACTATCAATCCTAGATTGATCAGCATTGGTACCCATGGCTTCTTGGCACCTGGGATTCTCTTCATCTGTTTCAGCAACCCTTGGTTCCAATGAAGGACTTCTAGGTGCTGATTCAGAGAAGATTGCCGCAGATTGGGTCTTATTGATGTTACTGCTGACACCAATATCCAGTAGGGATCCTTGGGCAGCAGCAGCCCTTTCTGCATGAATCTCTTCAGATCTCCTGAGATTCACCTCCGGTGAGGAGTGTGGGTACAGTGCTACAGGGTCCTGGCCTATCAGGATGTTCTCATGTAATGAGGTAGGTGAGTTAATAACACCTTCATCTAGGCCAAGATTGAGAGCACTGTCACTCCTAGGTGACAGGGGTTGTAGGGGTGAAAAATGTTCAGATGGGGAAGGTACATCTGCTTCTAATGACTCCCCCTCAACTGAGGTTCATCCCTAAGAGAAAATCCCACTTTGACCAGTTTTCGTTTAGGCTTTTTGCCTTGGACGGGGTTAGAAGCTTCGGGTTGGTTGGTGGTACTAGGTGGAGGAGACCCAGTGACCACATTTCTCTGTCTTTTGAAAATGACAGGAGGTGAGTTGGATGAGGAGGTGGCAGTGGTAGTGTTTGTGGAAGCTTTCCTCTTTTTGGATTGAAAGGTTTTGAAGGAAGAGGAAGCTGGGACAGATGTGGGATCAGAGGCTGTTGGATTTACAGCTCTGTCATCTTGAGCTTGGGGCTCAGTTGCTGCTACAGTTTCCGGTTGAACCTCTGCAGTAGCAGGTTCATCAGGAAACTGCCTTGGAATTGGTAAGGGATAGTCAGTGTCCCTTCCAAGAAATGCAGACTTGTTTAAAGCAAGGTTTGAAAAAGTTTTCTCATTGAGGAGTTTTTGGTGAAAAATCGTACCAAGCCAAACAATTTGGGGGTACTCTTCTTTGAGAATGTAAGTTAAAAATCTGGGGTACAGGTAGATGTATTCAGGTTGGACATTTGATTTTAGGGCTTGAAAAATGAGTTTGGAAAAATTAAAGTTTTCACTTTTTACCACAGCATAGAAGGCGGAGGCCTGTTCGCTGGCCAGTTCATCGAATCCACCCTTCTTTGGAGATAGGCACACCAAAATTATGTGAGCCAAAAACCTCCATTTGTATGGTAACTGCCCCTTCTTGATGGTTTTGCTCTGCAGGGAACCACCATATCCAAGATCTCTGAACAGACGGAGATATTTCTTGTGGTTGACCGTTTTGTATCCACCTTCATCCCTTAACTTCAACAATTTCCGCACCTTAGCTTCATCGATTTCCACTTCTTTTCCCTGAACAGTCGACACAATTTTGTCACTACCATTTTCTCCTTCGGTAACCCTAGCATGAAACCAAAAGTCTTCCATCACTTCTTCGAAAATTTCGGCTTCAACAGTGAGCGCATGATGAAGATGAGAAATTTTGAAGAAGTCTATCATGCCGTTGTAGATATCAGTTTTGCTTGGTGGTTCTAGGTATGCCACCAGGTTATGCTCTACAGGGAACTTGGAATCACCGATTGGCTTCTTGCCACTCGCCTTTGCTTTGGGAGCCATTGTTGATACAAGTTTGGAGAATGTTGACGGTTAATCGGAAAGTTTATCGGAGAGGGTTTGAGAGAAATTTGGGAGTAATTTCTGAGTGGGGTTGAGAGAAATGGGGACAATGACGGTAAATTAGGGCTTTTTACCTTTTCGATGATGACGTGGAGGAGAGAGAATTGAAACAGACGGTTTAGTAACTTATGGGATAGATGCTTTATGGATTATACGGTACAACAGGTTAAAGCATGTCTTTATCCAAAAGTAAATTTACTGAAACCTCGGATTTTAAACAGTTAAAAACTTAATGGGTAAATAAGTGTATATCCGCTTAGAAAATTGTGCCTTCTGGGTAATTAAATGAGATTTTGACTTTGTTGACCCGGAAGTTCAAGTGGAACCCATTTTCTCCTTTATTTTAAAAAACTAAAATTCTTCCGTCTGAACATCAAGCGGACAGATTTTCCGTTTGAAAGAATTGTTTTCAAAATAATTTTCCACATCATATTTAAAGCATTTTTCCGGTTGAAGTTCACCCGGTGAATTTCTAAAGTTGTTTTCTCAGGTTGTACCTGAATTTGAACCGGAAATCCAAAACACATGATTTTTGAAAATTTGTGCTAATTATCCATAGCTTTAACAGTAGTTACTGACTATGAACTGAAATGTTGGTTGATTAACACTAGAGATTTTCATTTTCTTTTTCCTTTTGTATCAAGAGACGGGCTCTTGAGCACATGCCTCTCTTTTATTAAAATTGTGAAAAGTCCTATTCAAAGTTCATCATCCCAATGGCTGTGATGAGGTAGAAGAATCTTGCCTCATCAAAGGCTTTTGTAAACATATCTGCCAATTGATGATCAGTGTGAACTTTGAATAGTTTGATTAAATGCTTTTCCGCACAATCTCTAATAAAATGATACCTTATGTCAATGTGTTTGGTCTTGGAGTGCTTTACTGGATTGTTGATAATTGAAATGGCATTGTTGTTGTCTGCAAGAATGGGAGTTTCCATGAATGTGATCCATAGTCAAGCATTTGATTTTGGATCCAAAGGACTTGGCTACAACAACTTGAAGCGGCAATATACTCAGCTTCTGCAGTTGAAGTGGAAACACAAGTTTGCTTCTTGCACTGCCAAGAGACAAGTCTTTCTCCTAGGAATTGACATCCACCAGAAGTTGATTTCTTATCAATGTCACAACCAGCATAATCACTGTCTGTGAATGCTCTGAAGGAGAAATCAGAGTTCTTGGGATACCACAAACCCAGTTTTGGTTGCCCCTTCAGATACTTGAAGATCCTCTTAGCAGCTAGCATATGTGACTCCTTTGGTGAGGACTGACATCTCGCACATAAGCAAACACTAAACATGATATCAGGTCTGCTGGCAGTGAGATACATCAGAGAGCCTATCATAGCTCTGTACAGGTGCATATCCACTGGCTTGCCACTTAAGTCATTGGTTAACTTGTGGGAAGTGGAGATATGAGTTTTGACACTTGAACAAGTTAGCATGTCAAATCTCTTCAGCATGTCTTGGATGTACTTTGATTGATTCAGAAAGATGCCATCTGCAGTTTGCTTCACTTGCAGCCCTAAGAAGAATGTTAATTCTCCCATGGACCTCATTTCAAATTTAGACTGCATCAAAGTTTCAAACTCCTTGCACAAGACAATATTAGAGGAACCAAAAATAATATCATCAACATAAATTTGTACCATCAACATATCATTACCAATAGTTTTAACAAAAAGTGTTTTGTCAATAGCCCCTCTCCTGTAGCCATTCTCAAGAAGGTAGTTAGAAAGGGTTTCATACCAGGTTCTAGGTGCTTGTTTGAGACCATACAAAGCTTTGATTAGCTTGCCCACCTTGTTGGGATGGTGAGGGTCTTCAAAACCAGGAGGTTGGTTGACATATACTTCTTGTTCCAGGAGGCCATACAGGAAAGCACTTTTGACATCCATTTGAAATACTTGGAAGTCTTTGAATGCAGCATAGGCTAAGAAGATTCTGATTGCTTCTAACCTAGCTACAGGTGAAAACACTTCATCGTAATCAATGCCTTCCTCGTGTACATAGCCTTGCACAACTAATCTTTCTTTGTTCTTTATGATAATTCCCCTATCATCTTTCTTGTTTATGAAAACCCACTTTGTTCCAATTGTTTCTGCTCCATCAGGCAGATCTACCAATTCCCAAACCTTTTGCTTGTTGATCTGAAATAGTTCTTCCTGCATTGCTTCTACCCAGCTGTTGTCTTCCAAGGCATCTGCTACCTTCTTGGGTACTTCTTGAGACAAAAATGCAGCATGCAAACAAATGTTTGCATTTGCAGATCTGCTCCTTGTCAACACATGTTCTGAAGCTTCTCCAATTCATGGCTTCTTCCATTTGAGGGTATGTTGAGCTGAGGAAGTATGTGATCAAACTCAACAGTTTCAAATTGTGACACAGGATCTGAGACTCCAACTGATTCATGAGAATTGATGTCTGAATTGTAAGTCAGATGCTCTAAACTAAGCTCATTTGATGTGCAATCGTTTGAATTTCAGTTTCATTGACCCTGATTCAGTATTCTATTCAGTTTCTAAAATTGAGTTTTCCGGTTGAACTTAAACCGGAGAAACTGGTTCAGCCTGAACTTCGACCAGAACGATTTCTTCTTCAATTTGAATTATTTCAGTCAGTTTCTTGTCATTTCTTGGAAAAATAGGTTGAGAACTCATGGAAGAGAAAAAGATTGGCTTCTCATTTGCAGTTTGATTACTCTTCCAATGCTCATCAGCAGACCTGTGTGAATTTTGTTCCTGCACTAAAGAGCTTACAGGCTTATCAACAGTTATGTTGAAAGCAGTAGTTAGTGCATCAATATCAAATAAGCAACTAGGCTGAGACTTAAAATTGTTGGGAGATTTTTCATTGAAGGATACATTTATGGTTTCCTCAACAATCTTAGTTCTCTTGTTGTATACTCTATATGCTTTTGACACACCAGAGTACCCAACAAAATAACCTTCATCTGCCTTTTCAGCAAATTTGGGCAAAGATTCATTGGTTATTAAGATAGTGACAGGACAACCAAATGGCTTAAAGAAGTAAATATTTGGCTTTCTCTTTTTCCAAAGCTCATAAGGTGTTTTATTCTTTCCCTTGACAATTAAGATCCTATTTTGGACATAGCAGGTAGTGTTTACTGCTTCTGCCCAAAATATCACAGAGAGCTTGGAGTCTGCTAACATGGACCTAGCAGCTTCAATCAATGTCCTATTTCTCCTTTCAGCAACACCGTTTTGCTGTGGAGTTCTAGGAGCACTGAATTGTCTCACAATTCCCTTCTCCTCACAAAATGAATTCAGAACATGATTTTTAAATTTTTTGCCATTGTCACATCTGATTGTTTTGACCTTGAGATTTGATTGATTTTCTATATTAATTACAATAGTTTTCAACAATTCCGCAGTTTCATCTTTTGTTTTGAGAAAGAAAACCGAAGTATATCTAGAAAAATCATCAATTATCACAAAACAGTATGATCTTTTTCCTAAACTCATTACTCTAGTTGGACCAAATAAATCCATGTGTAAAAGCTCGAGAGGTTTTGAAATAGAAGACTCAACTTTTGGCTTAAAGGAAGGTTCTGTGTTGCTTGCCCTTGAGACATGGCACACAGTTTTCAGACCATGCAAAATGCTTGTTAGGAAGACCCTTAACCAAGCCAAGATTCACAATTCTGTTCATGTTTTTGTAGTTCACATGACCTAACCTTTTATGCCATAGATCAGATTCATCAACTGAGGCTTTGGATACAAAGCAAGCAGTGCCACATGAGGGTGTAGCAACTGACATAGCCAAAATGTATAATCTATCTCTCCTGGGTGCCTTAAGCATTATAAGTTCATCAGGAATTTTGACACCAGGTTTGAGGACTATGGCCTCTTTCTCATTAAACATTAAACTCAAATTCTTGTCACACATTTGTGAGACACTAAGCAGGTTGAAATTTAATGTATCAACAAAATTGACTCTGTCAAATTTTACCAGTCCATTTGTCACATCACCTTGTGCTGTGATATGGCCTTTTGTGCTTCCAAAGGCAACTGGTCCTCCATTGATTCTTTTTGTGTTTTCTAGAATGTGCTTATTCCCTGTCATGTGGCAAGTGCATCCACTGTCAACTACCCATAGGCTATTTTGGCCTTTATTCTGCACCTGCACATATCTGAGTTGATTAATTTCTATAGGGGACCCAAGCCTGAGTGGTCTTGGGTCTGCCATAAGCATCATTATACTTATACTCCTTGAGTACTAAAGTATTTAAAACTGGAGCTTCATTGAGTAAATAATCATTATCAAGACTGAAGTTCTCATATTGAGTACTTGTTTGACTAGACCTTTCACCTTTGGTGTTGTCACACCCCCAAAATACCACTAACGGAGTTTATACCGTTAAGGGGCGCGACTAGACCAGGATCCACAACCATAGTTACAAATACTAAACGAATCAGGGTTAGTTCAAACACAAAATATAAATCCATGTTTCAAACACAACGCAGCGGAATAAAATATTGTTTTAGCACTAACCACGTGCTTTACATAGACATTGTTTTAAATTCCCAATTTAGTTTAAATCAAAACAAAGGTCTTCAAGTGCCATGCCAACCCGCTCCGGATACTCCTTAGCGATCTGCAAAAGTTTAAACCACGCAAGTGTCAACCTAACGGTTGGTGAGTTCACAGTGGGCTTGTCATGCATTGGCCCGGTCTCATAATCATAATTCGTATCAAAATGTACTTACAAAATATTCATTTGTGAAAAGCAATGCTCGTATTTAATTCTCAGTTTATAAATGGTTTGTCCGTGACCACGTCATCGGGTATGTACTAGTTCCGTAAAGTTAAAGGACTCAACCGATATCGCGGGTAGCTAATCCGTTGTTCCATGCTCTAAGGAAGTTTGTACCAAAGCTGACTTATTTTGTGGGGGCCGAGCCATCCCGTACGGTGCGGACCAAGTCATCGCGTTTTCTGCCTCCCCGGTGTCCTCTCGGGACCACGGTCAATTAGGCTGATATTGTTCCTCCGTGCACTCCCCGTGCCACGGGGCGGAGTTTGTCAAACTCCAGTAGATCTACCCAACATCCCCTCGCTTTACAATTAATGGCACAATTTTAGTTGAGGACTTTTAAGTTATAAGGCATCCTTAGAAAACATGTGATATCATATGGTTTAGACTTTAACCTACACTAGCCATATTAAAACAGTTTTCGTTTCAGAAATCGTTTATTCAGAGTTCACGAGTGCTTCCCATAAAACACTATAGTTTATCAAGTGGGTGCCAAGCATCCCGTATTCTCATATTTATCAGTGAGGTGCCTAGCACTCTCGAGTTTGTTCAGCATTGTTTTTCGTTAAGTTATTTTGTGTGGCCCATCGGACTCACGGTAAGCGGGTTAGTGACACTCACCTTTGGTTGCACTGCTACTCTTCAAGTAATCCAAATATTGTTGTTTAACGAAGACCTAGAACACGTTTAGGTCTTAAGTATTAGTTTCGTGTCTAATCTTTACTTAACGTCACTATGGCCCATAACATAGCACGTTGCAACTATGACTCGACATACCGACACACGACACCAATGGTTGATCATAAGCAAGGGTTTATATAAATCAGATATCAAACATGTTTCCTCATGGCATAATCATGTAAGTCATGGCATAACACTTAAGCAAATTTCACAAGTTTGGTTTTTAGGTTAGGTCTTAGTTTCGCTAGCATAGTTTCGCTAGGCAGTTTCGCTAGGTGCACGGGCAGCACTTTCGCTAGGCAATGCCCGGTAACACAGTTTCGCTAGGCTAGTTTCGCCCGAAACTGCTGACGCAGTTTCGCTAGCCTAGTTTCGCAGGGAAACTGGTTTGAACTTTCGTTCAGGTATTTCGCTCGATAGTTTCGCTCGAGCTGGTCTGGTCAGGTTCCCGGCGACACTATAGTTTCGCTGGTCAGTGTCGCTGGAAGGATACACAATTTCGCTACTTAGTTTCGCCCAGAGAACAACAGTTTCGCTGGTCGTGAAAAACATACGGATTTGCCTAAAAATCAACCTAACAGCTTCTGATCATACATGCAATTCATTATCTAGCATCCCTAGGCATTTACCAACATAAATCAAGCAACTTTAACAAGTTTAACATGCATTTTGATCATCAAATCTCTAAAATAGGTTTAAAACCCTAAAATGAACTAATTTGCACAAATCTCTAATATGGATGGATTTCACACGTAAAGTTATCAACTTTATTACAGATCTAGCATCCTAAAGCATATATACAGAAGATCAAGTAATATCATGAAGGTTTGGTCATGCTTTTTAAGAAAAACACATATTAAACACATAATGGGGGTTTTTGAGACTCACGGTTCGATCTCCTAGCTTGGTAGATGATGGTTTGAGGCTGAGATCTCGACAACTTGGTGTGAACCTCGACTGACCAGAATCTCCAGGAGAAAAGAGTGTGTGTGTGTTGGTGTGTGGTTTGAGCAAATGAGGCTACTAGGGTTTATTAAGTTTATTTATATCAGAGGCTAGTTTCGCTGGCAGTTTCGCTGGCTGGCGAAACTGGCTCTGATCTCGGGTACATTGATCAGTCTAGCCAGCTACCGGGCGAATCTGTAATTTCGCTCGGTAGTTTCGCTGACTACCAAATTTTAGACAATTTTCACATAATCAAGTATTTACAATTAATCATGCTATTCACAATAATAAGTCATGTATTTAAATCACATTGCACATAAAGACAATCAATGATGAACACATAACACATATGGACGGTTCGGTGATCAACCAAAAGTCGTGGACGTATTCGGCCTAGTTATGCATTAGCTACTTATAACGTAACTAACGGGTTTGTCTAACGGAAGTTAACCTTGAAATTCTCGGGTGTCACAGGTGTTCTTTCTCTCAACAATTTTTCTATCCCTATATTCTTTAAACTTCCTTTGCTTGTTGGTTAATTTCTTAAATTTTTCATTTTCTTGGTTGACCAACTTAGTTCTCTCAGGTGATCTTGAAAATCTTTTTGGAAAGTGTTGATCTTGATTTGAACTCTCCCCCTGAAGTGGAACACAGTGATTTCCACTTCAACTTTTAGCAAAGAATTTTTCAGATTGGTTAGATTTGCTGTTTCTTGAAAAGTTTTCTCTAGAGGTAATCTTTCCTCTAGAGAGATTTCTTCTTCCTTAAGCTTCAAAATGCTCAAACCCATCAGCAAAATGTACATGTGGTCTCTGCTTTGGAGCAGTAGCTGATATGGGTTGAGTTTTATTTTCCGGTTGAACATGAGTTCGAGCGGAAAAATGTTCCGCCTGAACTTCAGCCGGAAAACGATTTTGCTTGAAAACAGAGAAACTTCCATTTCTGTCATTACCAATTAAAACCCTGTTGGAATCAGATCCAAAATATTTCAAAGTGTGGTTTTTTACAGGTGAAATTCTTCCTGTGATTTTCTTTTGAAAGTCAAAAGAAAATCAGCCTTTGGTTTCAAGACATGTTTTGGTATCAGAAATGGTTTAACTTTACTCATTGGGTTAAACTGGCAAACAGCAGCTAGGTGACCTTGTTCACCACAGCACATACATTCAACAACTTTGGGTTCAAACCTTCTGGGAGACTCAAGTTTGGTTACTTGGTTGAAATTTAGTTGACCAAGCCTTTGAGTTTGACTTCCCTTTGGTTGCTCAGGTTGCTTTCCTCCAACTTTTGAATCCTTAGGTTCATAAACAGTTGGTGGAGGAACAGCAAGACGGTTTCAAAATGTTTGATTGGTCAACTGAAGCAGATGAGCTTGCAACAGTGACTTCAGTTTTCTTAGACTCAACAGTGTTTTCAGAACTTGACTGTGATGAAATGTCATCAACTGTGAGACTAACTTTGCATTCCGATTTTAAAGCATCAATAGGTTTGATTACAGGTGAGTATTCAATTAGTGGTTCAACACAGTTATATCCAACACCTGTTTTACCATACATCCCTCCCATCCACAATTTCTCAGCCTTTTTGTTTGCTGCTTGGAATTTATCACAAGTAAACAAAGCATCTTTCAGTTTGATCTCAAGAACATCAACCTCAGCCTTAGCATCTTTGGTTTCGTTTCTTGACTTCTCAAGCTTTGAGAGCAAGTCATCAAGCTGAGTTTCAAGCACTGAGTTGGTTTGTTTCAACTGTTCATATTCTTTGGTTAAATTTTCAATTTTTGAAATCTACGAAGATTCAGTTTTCTTAAAACATTCCTTTAACTCATTTAAGTTTGAAACTTCATCAATCAAGTCAGTGTTGTGATTTCGGTACTTTACCACTTGTTCTATGCAGGCAGGGCTGCATAAATTTTCTAGAACTTTCTCAGGGATAGAGTTTACCTGATCTGAGGTGGAGTCTTGTTTAGCCATCAAAGCATGGTTGATAGGCTCAAACTCAGCAACGAAATCTTCCCATTCAACACATGAGGTTTGATTTGCAACAGCAGCTACCACATTTTGGTGATTTTGACTTCCAGTTGGTTTTGGTGCGGTGGGGTTGGAACCTGAGTTGTTTCCAGAGTTGTTGTTTGAATTGCTTCCTCCATGATTTTTCCCTTGGATATGACTCTGATTCTGTCCTTCTCTTCTTGGTTGGGGGCACTCTCTTGCAAAGTGACCAAGTTGGTGATAGTTATAGCACTTCACCTTGCTTTTGTCAAGACCTATGTGAGCACCTTTTGCTCCCTTGTAGGTTCTACCGGTTCTTTTGTAGAACCTTTGAGCTCTGACAGAAACCATAGCAAGTTGAGTCATAATGTCCATTTCCTCCAAATCATCAGCACCTATGCACTCAAGATCTTTAGTTATGAAGCCTTGGTGTGAGTCAGTTGCTACATGAGCATTGTGAGAGTTTTCAAACACGTTTGAAAAACTTTCTTGACACCTTGGTGTCTCAGGAAACTGACAATAGGTGACTGATATGATGATGAGTTTGAAGACTTTTGACTGTTAAAATCAGTAGTTACTAGTGCAGATGAAAACAGCTGAGTTGACTCAGAAGATGAGTTTTGTTTAAGATCTAGTTCCATTTCATAGGCACTGAGTATGCCATGAAGTTCACTGAGTCTCATCTTTTTCAAGTTTTTGCATTCCCTGATGCTTACTGTGTAAACTGTCCACACACAAGGCAGGGAACGTAAGAACTTTCTGTTAACATCTACTTTTTGTAGTTCATCAAGCAAAGAAACAAATCTTAAGTACTGGTTTGTCATTGTTTCACCAGATTTGAAAGTAAAGTTTTCATACTTCTGTTTTAAGACATCTTTCTTGTTTTCTTTAACTTCACTGGTTCCTTCATACATTTCACTTAAGGCATTCCACAGGTCAAATGCAGTTTTATATCCTTTGAACCCACTTAAAATGGAATTAGGAAGTGCAGCATGTAGAGTCCAATATGCCTTATGGTCAAATTCAAGAACAGTATAGTTAGATTCAACATATTTCTCTAGTGGCTTAGGTATTTTGACTTCTGCATCATCAGCAGATGAAACCATGGGTGAGTAAGGACCTTCAGTGAAAGATTTCCAAATACGACGGTCCAAAATCCTAAGAAAACCTTCCATCCTGAGTTTCCAGGTACCAAAGTCATCAGGAGTGAACATTGGTGGTTTGTTGGAAGAACCATTTGGGCAACTTAAACTGAAATCACTCATTTTGAAAACTTTTAGAAAGATAAGAGAGCAAAGCTTGTAAAGCAAGCAAGTAAAGTATCAACCTTGAAGCACAGAAAGTCTTCAAGGTAAGAGCCAAGGCTCTGATACCACTTGTAGGATCGTTAAAAGTTAGAGTTAAACTTAAACAAAGCCCTTTACTTGCAAATATAACCCTGCGGAATTAAAGTTATATTTCACTTTACTCAAGCAATATTAAGTTCTTGTGTATAATGTAAAAGCTTGATTTGCAAAGATATAGTAACAACAAAGTATCAAATACTCGGCACTATTTGCATTAACTCGAAGCTACACTATTACAAGTTGTTCAAGAACTGATAACAACAAAGATAATCGTGATCTGTAAACTAGAGCTAACTAAGCTATATATAGTACGGATGAGATCAATGACAGCCATTGATCTCATGCGATCTAATCTAGACCGTAAACTAAAAAGTCAAATACAAGCTACCAAAAGAATAAACATCGACAATTGGAATATCTTGCGTGATTGAATCAGATATAGAAGCATACGAGAAGATTTTGCAGGATTGGACTTGCTGAAAAGACATCTCAGGAAAAGTCCGGTTGAACTCATTATCTGGGGGATAATAGAGTTCACCCGGAATATTCGCTAGTAGACAAAACTGCTTCTTTCCGCTTGAAGTGCCAGTTCCGCTTGAAGTGAGAATTCCGCTTCAACTTCAACTTCAGCCGGAACTATACAAAATTGGCATTCAACTGGAAATCTTCCAAGCGCAATATTCCTTACATATATTTTATACTCCTCAAATATAAGCATCTCGCGTGTTAATCATAAATCAAGTTACTATAGTAAAATTTATATTCATAGTTTTATTTTATTTGCATAAAACATTAACGAAATTTTATTATTTTAAAACGTGTCTAAAATTTATTTATTACACTTACTTCAATTATATTAAATATTAGATCTAACGGATCTCCGTCATGTCCGTTAAGACTCTAATATTTGTAACACTAATAAAGTACATTTTATAAACTAAGTTGGGACTTTGACTTATAAAAGCCAACTATTTTTATATATTTCGTAAAAACTAAATAAACAACTCAGTTGGGAAATATCATTTATACAACTCACTCGAAATATAACTCGTAAATTTAGAGCACGTTTACTTGAGTATTCAAATACACTTATATTTATTTTCGTAGAATAAATATACATATATCTAACACAAATAAACGGGTTAACTCACGTAACTAGACTCGACTAGTCTAAGTGGTTGACTTACATACTTGACCCATATAAGTAAACCTTAAAGTGTCTTTATATAATTTAGGACACGGATAGGTCATCTTCATATCACTCGTACTATTTTCATATTTCACTTATTGATCAAGTGAGTATACATATCCCCTTTCATTTTCAAGTTTTGGGATGTGACATGTATACATATTCAAATATCAAATCTTTATTAATTTACAAACCATGCGATTTCATTTCATGTCTATGTGTGATTACATGCTATATGTTAGACTATGGTGTTTTTATGCAAAATTCAACTTTCAAGTGTAATCATTAACATACAAGCCTACAGTAACAATGATAGGTCTATTGGCTGACAACCCACCTAAATTTGACTGTATAGACAACATTTGGGTGATTGAAACCTATCACAACTAGCTATGACCTGAATTTGACTGTATAGACGGCATTTGGGTTATGGTACAAGTCATCAAGGTTTGATTATGCAAATGCAATATTGGTTTATTCATACATGCTTGAGTCTACATCAGACATTTGAATCGCTTACAAACTACTATATGTATTCTAACCTTATGTTTACTCACCAACTATTTTTAGTTGACACTCTCTAATTTTATACATGTTACAGGAAATGCGGTTTGAGCCATACTTGATTTATACTACATCTAGGATGCCTTGGACCTAGTTAAATCAATTAAGACTTTATCTTTATGTTATGTTATATGTTTTGAACCTCCTGTTTGAATTGGAATTTGGTATTGATAAATTATTGAGAATTTAATTAGTGTCATGAGCATTTGGACAATCATCATGCCCCGACGTAAATTCCACCGTCGGTTGGGGTGTGACAGTCAACTGGCCGTACCAGATGGTACGGGTGTACCAAATGGTCCGCAGGTGGTACGCTGGCCAGAAGTAAGTGACTATAAATAGTTCGTGTTAGAGAGAGTCTAGTTAGTTCTGTCATTTCTATCACTCTTTACTGTGTGTGTTCAAGTGTGTTTCTCTCTCTGCATTGTAACTCTTAGTGAATCAACAAAGCAAAGCTTTATTTACTCGTTTGTGTTTCACGATTGATCAAACCTAGCAGTAGTAAGATCCATCCGTGATTTTACAAGTGGTATCAGAGCATTTGGTTGCTCTACTGCTGCGTTTTTGGTCAATTTCCAGATTTTTAGAGAGAGAAACTTTGGGTTTCTTACTTTTTTCATCAAATTCTTCTAATTCTGAGTGTTTCAAAGTTGAAAAATGATTTCTGAGTGTTTCTAGTGAGTTTTCGCACCTCCCTGAAGCAAATTCCAGTCCAAATTGTCAAAATTCGCGAAAATCCGTCGATTTCAGCGTGGTACGTCGTTGGTACGCTCGAAGAACAGCTGGTACGCCGTTGGTACGCTGCTGGTTCGCAAGCCAATATTCATTAATTTCTGGTCCGCTGGAATTTGGTACGCTAGGCAATCTTCAAATTTGGTCTGTGGCGGTTATTTTTTGGTCCATAAGTAGTTACTCCGTAACATTTTGGTCCGCTTCAAGATCTGGTACATTGAGTTTATTTGGTTCGCTGTTGGTACATGAAATAATCTGGTCGTTGGTGGTTTTTGGTCCGCTGGTTGAATTGGTCCGTATTTGGTACGCTGAGAACAGGTTTGGTACGCTGGCAGAATACATGTGTTCACTAAAACTGACGTAACTTGAGAACCGTTAAGAGTTACGGGAGCTAATACCAGCCAAAACGTTCATCTCGAAGAGATCTATTTTTTTACTGGCCTAATGGTTAGTACCCTCAGGTTCGACACTCAAAATCCTCTTGGAAGATCTTCGTTTTTGAGTTCGAAGTTTTGACGGTCAATTTCTAACTTCAAGATGAGTGATTTTCACGCATTTTCAGCTGCTCAAACATCGTTACAAGCAATGATGAATTATGATAACGTGATAGGAACAACTCAGAAGGTTCCTAAGTTGTTACAATTAGAAGATTATCACAATTGGAAGACACATTTTGAATCGTACATATTTTCTCAAGATGTTGATTCTTGGATCTCGATTGAAAAAGAATATGAGTATCCGATGATAAGCCCGAGAAAGCCAAAGATGATAAGTGATTTAGATGCTGATGAAAATAAATTTTTTGCCCGAGAGAAGAAAACGTATAGCTTTCTTACCATGGCTTTACCTAAAGACTTGATGCATCAGTTTAAGAATTACACAACTTGTAAAGAATTGTGGGATGTTATTGCTGAAAGATGTGAGGGTAATGAGCAATACAAGAAGACTCGGAATAAAGTTTTAAAGAAAGAATTTGATAATTTTGGACATTGTGCTAATGAGCAAATCAAAGATTTGATTGCAAGGTTTTCACATTTGATCAATGAACTTGAAGTTGTAGGTATCAAGAAAGAAAGTGATGAATTGAAGGAGAAGTTTCTAGAAGCTCTACCTGAAAAATGGGAGAATTTTGTTATGATGTTGACTAATGATCCAAACTACTCAAGTTGGACATTCAATCAATTGATAAGCAAATTACAAGATCGTGAAATGGAACTGCTTGTGAAAAAGTCAGCAACTCCATCTGTTCAAAATCCTGAAGTATACTTTGGAGAAAATTCTGCTACCATGCATGCTAAAGCAAAGTTACATTCTAATTCAAGTGTTAATACACCATTAACTGCATTTCTTGTTGGAAAGTCAGAAAATACTGGTTATTCTTCAGGTTGCAGTTTTACTATTCCAGATAGATCATCAAGCAAGTCTACTTCTAATCAAGCAACTGAAGATCTAGCTGCTTTGTTATCTGCTTTCATATCATCTTCGTCTGGATCTATTTTTAGTCAAATTGGTTAATCTGTATTGTTTGGAGATGATTTAAGTCAGCTGGATGAAGATCAATTGAATAAACTTGATCTGGAATGGCAGTTTGCTATGGTAGTGGAGAAAGGCAGGAGATTCATAAAGAAAAAAGGTAAGACATCACTTTTTCAAGGGGAAAAGTTTGGTTTAGATAAGTTGAAGCTTAAATGATTCAAATGTTTCCAAATTTGGACATTTTGCAAGTGAATGTAAGCAATCTTCTTCTAAACCAAGTACTTCAGATAGTCGGAATCATAATAAAGATGCAAAAGCACTGGTGTTCGAGGAAGGTTATGATTGGGCTGCAGATTTTCCAGATGAATCTGCATTTGTAGTTCACCCTTCAGAAAATTATGCATTGATGGCAAATATTGAGGTTGAATCGAGTGGGTATGCATCTGAGACCAGTAAATCTGAAACAAGTGATTATGAAGTTAGTGGGTATGAGTCCACATGTGAATTTTATGCTCAAAAAGAAAGAAAGATTTGAGAATTGAGTTCTGAAAAAAAAAGATTGATTGTTCAAAATGAGAAGAAGGAAGAAGAATTAGAAAGTCTCAAGAATAAATTTGAAGATTCTGATGAGATTCTCAAGATCAATGCGAAATTAGTCAGAGAAAAGAATGCTTTGATGGAAGAGTTTGTTGAGCTTCAAACAAAATTAGATGAAATGGTTAGTTCAGATAAAGAAAATATTTTGAAATTGCGAACTGAGAATGAAGAGTTGGTGAAAAGTGTTTGAGAAATGGGAGAGTGAAGCAAAAGATGCGATTGGTGATTTTGATAATTTGTTTAAGAAATCAACTACAAGAGTAGAATCGCTGAAGCAATCTTATGATGATCTCAAGAAAGAGTTTGATGAAGTTACTGCTAAGGAAAATGATCGTCAAATGGAACATTCAACATTACTTGATAAAGTCACGATTTTAACACATGACAACAAGTTGTTGAAAAGAAATATTGAGATTCATGAGGGTCGGGTGAAGAAAATTACCTAAGAAGTGTATGATGCCCATGATCAGATGAGACGAGAAATTTTTGTCAAATAGGTCTTCAGAGCAATTGATTGAATCAGAAAAAGCATTGGGTGAAGCTCAAAAGAAAATACCTGATTTAAATGTTGAAGTTTTGGATCTGAAGCGACAACTGAACAATTTGAAGAATTCACATTCTTTCACAAGTTACTTGTGCAAAGATGAAAATTTGAAGAAAGTTTTTAGAAGCGAAGAGTATAATCAAATTTCACATCCAGTTATTTCATCTGATGCTTTAGTTGATATTCATTCTTCTGATATAATTGGAGATTATTCTGAATTTGTGTCTGAGAAATCTGAGAGGAAGGAACCAAAGATTTCAACCAAGAAAGCGGAGAAGGATGAAAGTTTGATTGAACAATCTGTTAAGTTTGTTTCTGGTGGAACTGGTGTTACTGATAAAGATATTTCTGATGATAAGATGGTGGAGATAGATGAGAAGATAGAGTCTGAAGAAAAGTTGGCTACTGAGCTTCTTAAAGTTAACAATTTAAAAGGTATTAAAGCTAAATTTACCGAGGTTGCTCAAGCTAGTTCTTCTAAGTCTCAAGTTGAATTGTCAAAATTACCCGGTTGTTCGGGTTTGGGTATTAACAATCAGAGACTTGAATAGACAGCCAAGAAGAACATGCCCAAGAAGACCCCAAAGGAGAAGAAAGATACAAGTCTCGATCAAATCTATCATTTGGCGCAGGTATTCATTTCTACCATGGAGAAAGGATTCAGAGGAAAACAAAAGAAGAAAGATTCATCTAAAAGTTCTCCGAAAGAATCTTCTTCATTTGGATCAAATTCCACTCCTCGAAGTCCTACTTCCAAATGGGTACATGCAAACAGGTTTCAAGTTTTTGATGATTGTTCTGATAGTTTTGAGTCTGATGATAGATGTCATACAGTTCAGGACAAACCACAATCTAAACGATCATATCGTTTGTGCTATCAATGTCGCCGAAAGGGGCATATGGCACAAGATTGTCCTGAAACTGCTAAAAGATCATTATCTACCAAATCTGCCACATTTATTGATGAATCAGGCAGAATTTTTACTGAATCCAAACTTTTCAAATCAAAATCTAAACCAAAACAATTTTTCAAATTTGATTCTAGTGTTGGTGGGTCATCACAGGATGATGATTCAGTACAAACTGAAAAGGTAAAAATGCAGTGGCGACCTAAGATGGTCAGCAAAGCTGCAAATGATTTTGTGGAAGACACTGGTCGATCGGAAGCTGTGTGCTTCGGGTCATTCGAATACTAATAATTTAAACCAGTGTGCAGGTTACTTCAAGAAGACCTGTCGGTGAGTGTGAATTTTAAGCTTCAAGCAGTTACTGATAGTGGAGTTTCCCTGCTTCATCTTTCAAAACTAAATTTTTTTCTGAAAGCTTAACCTGAAAGGTATCAGTATCGATTGGTCAATTTTCTTTCTGTTACATTCCGTATGTAGTTTAGGGGGAGAAAATTGAAAAAACCAAAAATAGTGTCTTTGTGTTTTTGTTAAAATGAAAATCCAAATATAGAGTTTTCATTTTAATGGGGAGAAAACAGAAAAAAATACAAAAACATTGAAAAACAGAAAAAATACAAAAACATTGAAAAATGAGAAATTGATCCGACATGATTGTTTGATGTGCTTGGTAGGCTCGGCTCATGATTGTTTACGTGTCTGGTTCATGGATAAAATAGATGAAAAAGCCATAAGGGCATTGTTTGATGTGCTTGGTAGGCTCGGCTTTAAATCAGAAAGTATTCAAATGTGATAAACACATTAAATACTAATGCTTGACCAAGTGGACAATATCTTGATGCATATCTCATGATATCAAGAAAAAGATATGTGGAAAAAGGAAAATGAGAAGTCAATGTGTATACATGTGTTCATTTTGTAAAAATTTTAAACTTGTTTGATTTTCTTTATTTAGTCAAACGATCGGACTTTCTCTGCGTGTCCACAAGACCGACCCGATTGTTGTTCGTTTGACGTTCTGCTTTATTTTCTTTGGTGTTTCGTATAACTCATCGGACTTTCTCTGCGTGTACGGGAGTACCGACCTGATTGTTGTTGGGTTATACAATTTCAACTTGTTTTTATGTTCTTATTTTGTTAAATCCGAGGCCTTATCTGCGTATCGAAAGATCGACCTTAAGGTAGACGATTTAACGTTCTTATTTCTTTTTGCATGGAACACAGTTGACTGAATCATGAATAAAATCATTAAGTTATCAAATCACAAATGAAATCAGAAAATGTGATAAGCAAAAGCATATCTGAATATGTCAGATAGTGTGGGGTACACTGGTCAAAGCAATCTAATCAATACAATAACATATCCAGATGTTATGAGTATGATTGTGTCTGAGTTTAAGATGGACAAATTATACCAGCAATCGACATGACTGGTGTGCTGAAGTAATTGAAATTGAAGTGTAGTTCAGCATGTCATGACCAATATGATCCCAAGTTGTGATCTTTCTCGCAAATGACAAAAATAGTGTGTCATTCAGTATTTCATTTCTGTATTGCATTTATGTTTCATATCTGAAAAATCCAAAAAGAGTTTAGGTGTGTTTTAGTATAATTTTAGAGAAATCAAAAAGATTTTCAGTGTGTTTTGATATAAAGTTTCAAAAAGCCAAAAAGATTTTGTTTCTCATTTGTTTTCGACCGATCGATACAATGATACAAAATTCAAAATTCAAAACTATATCTTGGATTCTCGAAGAGAAGTTTTGCGCCAAGATTAAATTAATTTTCAAAAGAAAAAGAAAAGCCGCATTTCTGTTTTCTGAAATTGTAGGTTTCTATGTGAGACAAGACTCAAGCATGGTGAAATGAGGAGTATGTTATATCTTTCGCAAATAGATCTTGAAGTTCAAAGAATGTTCAAGATTGATCCATCCATGCAAGCTCTATTTTTGACAAGATTTCAAGTTGAAGATCAGACGCAGTGATGCTGAAGATTAAAGACTGAAGTTTTGTTAGATAGATAGATAGCTAGATACAATACACGTTAAGGGGAAGTTTGTTAGAGCATATTCCTATGCTACGTTGTGTCTCGTGTATTGTATCTAATCTAGAGTGTCTGTGTGAGTCAAGATAGTCAACTGGCCGTACCAGATGGTCAGCCATACCAGATGGTACGGGTGTACCAAATGGTCCGCAGGTGGTACGCTGGCCAGAAGTAAGTGACTATAAATAGTTCGTGTTAGAGAGAGTCTAGTTAGTTCTGTCATTTCTATCACTCTTAACTGTGTGTGTGTTCAAGTGTGTTTCTCTCTCTGTTTGTAACTCTTAGTGAATCAACAAAGCAAAACTTTATTTACTCGTTTGTGTTTCTCGATTGATCAAACCTAGCAGTAGTAAGATCCATCCGTGATTTTACACAAACCAAATTAGCAACTTACAAAATGGAAGTCGTAATTTGACCCATTACACGAATTGACAACAGTAGAGGGATGCACTATGTTCATAATAAAATGAGTTGAAATTGTAATATGTATTAGTTATGTATATTTATATATTTATATGTCATGTTGATAATAGAGAGGGATGCACTATGTATTTAGTAACACTATATATAGGGCCTTGTATTGTGTATTATGGAGGAGGAATTCAATAAATTAGTTCTTCAATAGAATTCATCAAAGGAATTCAATATTTCAATATTTCATAATCTTATATGGTAATCAGAGCCAAAATCCTTGGAACCTTATAATCCTTTCGCTCTAGCCGTCAACATCAGGATCAAACCTTAGACAGGGCAGTGTGCCGCCACAGCCGCCGCCGTATCCCGACTTCGTTTTTTTTTTCTTCTGATTAGTTTCTTCATTTTTTTTTCATGTTTCCGTTTAAACAAAGCATCGTTTTCGATTTAAGATTCCGGTCATCCATTATTGATATTCGATATTTCATCGACATCATCCTCCATTATCCATTTTCGATATTCCATCAACCCATTAGTGGATTCAAGTGTGGATACTAGATTCATTGGCAATATTAAACTAAATTGCCGCATGTCAATATTAAACTAAATTGCCGCATCTCTTTAGTTTATTCTTGGATATTCACTATGATGAATTCTATTGAAGAATCAATTTGTTGGTAATTATTCAATCGAATGATGACAGCTGATCATTTTTTTTATCAACTTCTCTTTTTGTCGATCACAGGTTCTTTATTTGGTTGAGTTTTGGTTCTCACTTTTTTCTCTGTTTTTTTTCTTTTGTTTTTAGTTATACATGCCCAGTCTCTCGATTTACGGATCTAAGAAACGGTCGATTGACCACGGTCACCGACACTTAACATTCTTTTTTTCTTTTTAGATCTACGGATACCATTAATTATGCTAGTCTTAACACACTGCCACACGACTACGGTCGTCGGTTGTCGACTTACCTCTACCATGTCGTGTTTACCATTTCGAGAACCAAGAACCAATGAACTACAACCATCCCAACAGTCATGCTTTTGAAGACCACGAATACCGTCCAATGCTTTGAATTATTTTGAAGAATATGAATTTGTTGATAGAGATTTGGAATCCAGAGTCATGAATCGAGATCGAAGCCAGTTTATTTTAGTATTCTTGTTTATGTTTTTTTCAGTCTGATCTTTCGGGTACCTCTCCAACTCTGAATGCGGGGGAGTATTGGAACGTATTAGATTAGGGTTAATTAGTATGAGCCCACGGGCCATTAGGTATCTAGGGTTTAGAGTTCATTCTCTATATAATGTAACTCTATCATTCAATAAATTATTCAGTATTTCATAATCTTTCATATTGGAACGTATTAGCTTAGAGTTAATTAGTATAAACTCACAGGTCATTAGGTATCTAGGGTTTAGAGTTCATTCTCTATATAATGTAACTCTATCATTCAATAAGATTATTCAGTATTTCATAATCTTGTATGGCATCGGAGCCTAAAGATCCAAAAACCCTAATTTTCTTTTAGCCATCGTCTATCCCTTCACGCCAGCGGCTACGGCCGGCTTCTTTCCGGCATATTTGACTTCCGGCAACGTATTTTGTGAGACCAAGAAAAAGAAGTGTCGCAAATATATTGTCTGTGTTTGTCTTGTTCCTGCTCCATATTCTGCAAAATCAATTTGGATCACTGCCATCTTCATAAAGTCGCTATAGTATATATCTATAAGAATAAACATAACTCTTGTGTGATTGGTTTAAATATTATTGTGTGGTCCCTATTCTCCACGACTATCACAAGTGATTACATCTTCAAATTGATGAACAAGAATTAACCTAATTCTTGTGTGTTCGCTGCGTTCGTTTTTATTGGTTGTCTAATTCTCGCCAATAAAGAAGAAACATGGTTTATGAATATTATTCACCGGCTCAGACATGGTATATGGACATGGGTGCGTCTAGTCATCTCACGGCCAATCCAGGTATATTTCAAACCGCGTTATTAAAATATGAAATTAGCAATATATTTGTTGGGAATGGCAATACGTTGCCGATTACGGGTTCGGGTAATGCTTTACATCATCTTCCTAATCATTCCTATAAACTCAATAATATTCTCCGTGCACCTTATGTCATTAAAAATCTAATTTTGGTTCGCCAATTTACTCGTGACAATCAGGTTTCTTTTGAGTTTGATCCCCTTGGTTTCTCTATAAGGGAACTTAAGACTGGTAAAATCATTTTCCGTCACAATAGTTCAGGAGATCTCTACCCATTTACCTCACCCACAACAAACGCTTTTGCTTACATAACCGCATCTTCCTCGCATGTTTGGCACAACCGTCTCGGACATCCCGGTTCTCAAGTTTTAGATTTTTTATCTAGTAGTCACTTTATTTCTTGTAATAAAGATAAATTGTTTTCTGTTTGCCATTCATGTCAACTTTCTAATAGTAAACGTCTTCCCGTTACGTTTGCACCTTTTGACATTATTCATTGTGATCTTTGGACCTCCCCAATACATAGTAAATCCGGATATAAATACTACATGGTCTTCATTGATAATTTTAGCAATTATGTTTGGATCTACCCTTTAAAATTCAAATCTGAGGCATTCACCTCCTTTGCTAAATTTCATAAACTCATTCAAACTCAATTTAACAAAACGATCAAATCCTTTCAATGTGACTTGGGTGGTGAATTCGATAATCGGGAGTTTCAGAATTTTGCTCACACACACGGTCTTGTTTTTCGTTTTTCTTGCCCGCAAACCTCATCCCAAAACGGCAAGGCCGAACGGATGATCCGTCGCCTAAACGACATCATCCGAGCACTTCTCGTGCAAGCCAAACTTCCACCCCTGTTTTGGGTGGAGCTCTCCATACCGCCACTTACTTACACAACATCATTCCGACTAAACGACTTAACTTTAATACCCCCGCCTATCCTCTTTACTTTCGTCATCCAACATACGACCATCTTCGTACGTTTGGTTGTGCATGCTACCCGAACATGTCCGCAACCCAACCCAATAAACTTCATGCACGATCTGTTCGGTGTATCTTCCTAGGATACCCGACCAATTTTCGAGGCTACCGGTGTTATGATCATCTCACCGGCAAAGTCCACATTTCACGACATGTCGTCTTCGACGAGAATGTTTTTCCATATGGTGAACCGACTGCCACATCCTCCGCTTCTAACCCTGATGAACCCGTCCACCTGCCCCAGCCCACTCCTACCTCTATGGCCAACCCATTCCTCCCGCCTTCTAGCCCACATGTTACTCCCAACCCAAACTCCCATCCTTCCCCCCTTTCGCTAACAAGCCCAACATCCATAACCTCCATTTTGGCCCAATCCCCTCAACACCCATCCGGCTACCCGTACCTACAGTACCTACAGTACACAATAGTACACCCTCCCATTCGTCCAATACACCTACACATACCCCTACCCCTCCTCACAATCAACATCCTATGACCACTCGTGCCAAATCCGGTATCGTTAAACCTCTTAAACGTCTCAATCTTCACACTGATACTCATCCTCACCTCTCACCCATTCCTACATCTTATAGTAAAGCATTAAACGGCCCGAATTTGCGCCAAGCCATGACAAATGAATATAAGCCATTGTTGGATAATGACACTTGGGAATTAGTCCCGCGACAACATGGACAACCGATTATTCATTGCATTTGGTTGTCTCGTCATAAATTCAGATCAGATGGGTCGCTTGAGCGCTACAAAGCGCGGCTAGTGGTCAATGGTAAATCACAGACAGTGGGGGTTGATTGCATGGAGACATTTAGTCCGGTTGTCAAACCAGCCACCATTCAGACAGTTTTATCTTTAGCAGTCTCATGAGACTGGCCAATACATCAGCTTGACGTTAAGAACGCCTTTCAACATGGCGACTTGGCCGAGACTGTTTATATGCAGCAGCCTCCTAGATTTATTGATCAACATGCCCCAGATTATGTGTGTCGCCTTAAGCGATTCCTATACGGCCTTAAACAGGCTCCGTGTGCCTGGTATACTCGGTTTTCTACATTTTTACTGCCCCATGGTCTCACGAGTAGTATTTCAGATTCCTTACTGTTTGTGTATCACCACGGCATGCACACGGCTTACTTGTTACTCTATGTGGATGACATAGTCTTGACAGCCTCAGACACCGGGTTTCTCCAACACCTAATCATGACTCTTTCTAAAGAGTTTGCTATGTCTGATCTGGGCTCTCATCATCATTTTTTGGGTATTACAGTTACCAGAGATTCTTCAAGTTTGTTCTTATAGCAGTCTCAATATGTCAGTGACATTCTTCAGCGCGCTTCTATGAGCTCGTGTAAACCTTCTACAACACCGGTTGACACAAACTCAAAGTTGAGCGAAACTGAAGGTCCCCTACTTCCTGATGGCACGTTATATCGTAGTCTCACGGGTGCTCTATAATATCTGACATTCACCCGTCCCGACATCTCATGCGCTGTTCAGCAAGTTTTTTTATTTATGCATGCCCCACGGGAGCCGCATTTTCAGTTTCTGAAGCGTATTTTGCGCTATCTACAGGGGACACTGGATTATGGTATTCGTATCACGACATCACCCACTACTTCTCTCACGGCGTACTCAGATGCTGATTGGGCGGGGTGCCCGGTTTCACGCCGTTCTACTTCAGGTTATTGTGTGTTCATGGGTGACAACTTGTTGTCCTGGTCTTCTAAGCGACAAAATACCGTGTCCCGATCCAGCGCTGAAGCCGAATACCGCAGCGTCGTAAACGCGGTTGCTAAGGTTAGTTAGATACGCAACCTGCTTCTTGAGTTGCATGTTCCTCTTTGCACCGCCACTATTGTCTACTATGATAACGTCTCTGCAGTGTATCTCTGTGGTAGTCCTGTTCAGCACCAACGCACCAAGCATGTGGAGATTGATATACATTTTGTTCGTGAAAAGGTACGAGTTGGACACATTCGGGTTCTTTATGTCCCGTCTGAGTTTCAGTATGTTGATATTTTCACCGAAGGCCTTTCTCGTCCTTTGTTTTACAGTTTTCGAGACAGTCTTCGTGTTCGTCCTCCTCCCGCTCCGACTGAGGGGGTGTATTAGTTATATATATTTATATATTTATATGTCATGTTGATAATAGTACAGGGGTGCACTATGTATTTAGTAACACTAAATATAGGGCCTTGTATTGTGTATTATGGAGGAAGAATTCAATTTTCATAATCTTATAATATGTACTTGTATCACGATCCTCCACGGTGCGCACCAAGTTGTATCATTGTCAGAAAGATCATCCAGAAATGAATCTTCAATTCAATATTTTCCTAAATAAATAGCATACTTATGGTTAGTACAGTTTAGTGACCTGGCAACAAACATACTATAGTCAATACTTTAAGGTTGAAACAAAGGGTTTAGCTACGATTTCAAAATCACTGAAGGATCTAAGGTTTCAACGTTCAAGGATTGAACATGAAATAACCCTGAAGATTAATTAAAAACCGTAAATCAAAGATAAGATAATACAAGATATGAAGATGGAAGACATACATAATTTCTTCAAATCCAAATCTCCAATAATTAAATTGCAAGATATACATATGTTACGACAAAAACTAAAAAAATCAAGTAAACCAAAACCGATGCCTACAACTGATTGAGGTACTGCTTAGCGACTGCTGCTATCCCTGTAGAGGCTAGATTATGAGGCTTGTAATATTAAATAAGTTGGGCTGGGCTTAGAGTGTTTCATTAGAATCATAGGCTAGTTTGCTATTGTATTTAGGCTAGTTTATGATTGGGTTTGGGTTTACTATTGGGTTTATGATCCACAAGGGGCCCAATAGTAAACCCATTGGGGTGCCTATATAAACCCCTCAAGACCTCCTTATTTCAGGTTGCTTGATTACGATTTGTGCTCCTCTCTTGTTATTTACGATCGGAATCATCAATCAAAGTAGTTTGTTCATCATTCAAGATTTGATCTTTGTTGTTCATCATCTAATCAAATCTCTTTCTTCTACTTTCTTATCTTGAATCAATCAATCACTTGGTTTCCGCACTCGTGATTGATAGAATATCGTGATTAGTTGTTTTATCTGGACCTACAATTGGTATCAGAGCCAAGAATCACTGATTCGAGGCTCTCACGATATTGATTCAAGCTGTTTTCTGGGTTATAGTTCGAGTTTTTGAAGATTCAAAGGGTTTTTGGAGTTTACGACCAGATCAGCTGCTGTTTTGAAGGTTTACGATCAATTTTCTGGGTTTTCTTAGTGTTTACGACTGAGATGGTTGAAGATTTGCATCGGAATCGCTTTTCCGATTCCAAGACTGCTGCTTTATCGTGTTTACGATCCGCTGGTTTGAGATTACGACTTTTCTTGGTCGTAATTGACGTTTACGATTTAGCGCTACCGGAATCTCAAATCGTAATCGGTGTTTACGATTTCCTCCGTCGGAATCAGTGTTTACGACTTACCTCAATCGTAATCGGAGTTTACGATCGCACGTTTACGATCGTCTCCGTGTCTTTATCGTAATCAGCATTTACGATCGTAATCAAGTGTATCGATCGTAAACAGGGTTTACGATCGGAAACCCTTTTTGTGGCAAAAAGTCAATTTTTCACACTTTCACGGAAATGGGCGTAACTTTTGACTCGTTTGGAGTTAGAGGCTCAAATTTTTACATGGATATAAACACGAACACGACCCATTTAGAACAATGTGCTCGCGGTTTCAACACAAATTACCCCCATAAACAAAGCTAAAGTTGATGAATAGGGTTTTTTCCGTCATGTACCTATTCCCCAACTGAAGGTACTAGCATTTTATGCATTCTATTAATAAAGCTCAAGTTGATGAATAGGTTTTTCCGTAATGTACCTATTTCCCAACTGAAGGTACTAGCCTTTAATGCATGTTAATTTTGGTTGTTGTTTTGATGTCGTTAAGTAGAGGAGAACACGATGTTGTTGTGGCCAACGATGCAGATTACCCCAAGTCTTTTTCTTCATGCCACCCAATTTAAGCCTCATCCCATACCTGGTACCTGCTCCCCCATCCTCTACAACATTTGATTGTTATTCAAGGCCATGCCTCCTTCACCGCAAAGAGCAGGTTCCCGTACCCCCAAAATGAAGTTAAATTGGATGAAAGAACAAAATGATTTTCTTTAACTCTCGTAAAACTCATTCACAATACAATGAACTCAACCTAATTTATAGACTAAGGAAAACTTACTGACCAAGAAAATTCTATGACCGACTCAATGCTATTTAGCCGACTTCATAAATAAACTTACACAAAAACACATAAAAGACCCTTCTAGTTTGTAGTATTGACACAACCCTACCAAAAATAAAATAAAAATAACTCGGGTCAACAACTAAAAACTAACACAAAATTCATTCGTTGCTTAAGCTTCTGCCTCTTAAGACCGGGTTTCTCTTATTTCCCTTTTAGGG
Organism: Deinandra increscens subsp. villosa; assembly: GCA_039602395.1. Taxonomy (NCBI): domain Eukaryota; kingdom Viridiplantae; phylum Streptophyta; class Magnoliopsida; order Asterales; family Asteraceae; genus Deinandra; species Deinandra increscens. Next base: position 115,112,129 of record JBCNJP010000027.1, on the reverse strand, counting down.
TGTTTTCAACCTTCTGGTACCGGTCTTGCCATCTGTCGCAAAGGTGACACTTCGGTAAGATTGGCGCCGTTGTTGAAGGCGTTGGACCTGGATCTGACGGGTGTGAGCAAACTAATGTTATTTAAATCAATTTTGGGGGTTCAACGCTTAGGCCGTTTAGATGCTTCTACAATTTAAACTATTTCTGATTATTGGAAGCTATAGAATCTGAAATTGACGTTGAGCTCTTCAATTGTCATCCTATTTTCATTCATTAGTAAGTTATTCCACCCCCAATTCAACCATTTAGTTAATTACAACAAATACTTTGTTTAAATTTATCTTAATTGGTACCCCATCTGGCTTCCGTTCGAACTTCATATTTTGGTTGCTGTAAGTCGATTTCGCAACTGATCTTCAATAGTTTATTTTTTCGTATCTTGCATTTGCGTTTCGCATATCGATTTTGTTGTTCGCTGAGTTTGTCGTCTAAATTTCATTATGTCCTCCGAATTTTATAAATGTGCACCGCACCGGCGGAGGAGCCGTGGATGCCAGAACGTTAGGTACAAATTTGACATATATAAATACATTATTTCCCATCTTCATCTGTCTATAAATTCCTCCAGATTCATTGTTAATTTTTGTTGTTTTCTTTGTTACGGGTGCTACTTAGAGGAATATGAATTAAGGGCTTGCAAATAGGCCACCGGTGATCGTTGGTTAAGGTATCCCTAATTTAAGTGATTTTAGGGTTATATGCGATTGCTTCTTTGCTTCATCATTTTTGTAATTTATGGTTTTTTGGATAAAGGTAGAAGTGAAACTAATATGATTATGCGTTTAATCAATTTGAAAACATTTATTCTCTAGACTTTTGTTTGAATGTCGAATCAAATGCTTTCCTTGCTTAATCTGGCTTTGAAATTGGGTTTTTTTAGGAGGTTTATGGAGAACAATTTGAGGAGAGATGTGACCAGAGGACGTCATCATGGGTTTACCGAGCGGAAAAGGCGCCGTTTCTAGATTCATTGCACAGTAAAGCAACCTTTTTCATTTATCTCTAATCTAATTAGTTTTATTTGCTCAATTTAGGTTACCTTCATAGCTTCAAACAAAATTTTCTGTCTATAACTTTAGTTGTATGATAAAATATGTAACTGCGATATCTTTAGGGTGATTTTGACCAAAAAAAAATTGCATACAAGGGTTGCTAAATTGATTTATTATATTGTACATTTATTAGTAACTCTCTTAAGAGATGGTACACCTGTAACTACTAGACAAACGATCACATATGGAATCAGTTTATTCCGCCGCACCCTTATGAAAATTGCAATCAGCTGGTATATAATTTATATATAGATCACTTGGTTGCCAACACCAATATTGAAGTGATGAAGCAGTTGAACACTTTTTCTGATTTCATATTGAAATCCATGAAGAGAGTTCGGTTAATTGTTTAAATTTCTGAACATCATGCATTCATTTAGAAAGATATTGTTCTCTTTGTATGAATAGTTCACATAAATGTCAAATTGAAGTCAAATTCATGTTATACATTACATATTTACGAACTGTGATTAAGTTGTGATAACAGTGAGTGTAAGTTCATGTATGATGACTAAGATTGCTTACTACTAAAATTGGAAATTATACCGCTTTGTTCGATATTTTCCGATCTTCTTTTGTCGGTTTTAATTTCGGGGTTGTGTTTTTGGTTTCATGTTATTTTCATATCCGTTTAGGATCTAAACAGATCCCGAAATTTGCGCGAAGGGTGTAAATTCCCAGCAGATATAAATACTTTGATTAATTGTATTCTTTAATTTTTATAAACAATAGATTTATTGTAAATTCCCAGCGGATACAAGTACTTCAATTTGAAGTGTTGTTTTAATTTCTTCCACGGCTAAAAATGAAATTATGTTTGTTATGTTACTTTTAGCCTCAATTAAATGATTATAGTTTCATTAATTGTTGCAATTTTTTCAAAGCTTTATGGACAACATGAATTGTTCCAATTGAAATTACATGTTCTTTCTTCATACCAAAGTTTTTGGTGTTTTATGTCTTTGTTATTGGAAGGATCTATTGGTTTGTTTCTCATTGAAGTTATGTTGCCTTTGTTATAATATATATCGTTTATGTTTTAACACCTTTGGTAAAACCCTCGAGCACGGAATATAAAATTTCAAGAAAAAAAAATTTCTAGGAGGCATGAGGACCGCATGCCCTCTCTGGTTTAACCTCTCGCGGTCCTCATGACCCTTCAGATCACTAGATCAGGATCCGCGTGTTTTTACCCCATGAGGACCGCATGGGTGTATGTTTGTGCACCTCTCGCGGTCCTTATCAACGCCCAGTAGTATAAAAATGAGATTTCTCTCATTTTCTGCTCATTTGTTCACTCCCAACTTAGAGAGCTCTAAGTTTTCGACTGGTAATCCCCTGTGGAGGCCATATCCGGCCAAAGGAAGCCTCGGGTTTGAAGATTCAAGCACATACAAGTTCCACGAAGCTCGGGTAAGCCTCTAGTTCACCCATATCTCCATTTTGAGCATGGTTTTCTTGTAATCCTCTACTGACAAAGAGTTTCTAATGGCATTGCATGTCTGATCAAGAGTGATCAAAGGCTTTTAGGATTGTTCGTGTTGCAATCCAAGGTTAGTTTGTGTCGGGTTTTGCTTTATATCAAGTTTTTGGATGATCCATTGCCTAAAATCGGTTTTGATGATGCATACAAGGGTGGATTCAGCTTCTGGACTGATCAAGAACCTAAGAGAACTGAAAACCCCGCTAGGAGAAGCTTGGTATAAGAATTTGTGCATAAGGTACAAGTCTTTGATTCATGCATGTTGTTGTTTTGTGTTTAGTTTGAGAATCTGGAACTTGGTCAGGGAAACCCACCATCTCAGTAGCTAAAATGTCACAAGAAGATAATTGGTCCAATGGGTGGAGACCCCTTTTGTTGTATTCTAGCATTTAAGTCAAAATTATGACAACTGGTTTCACCATCAAATACAGTAAGAAAACCACATTTTTCAAGGTAATTATATCCGGTGAACATCAGAACAATTCTTTAAGTCCTGTAAAATACACCTTAAAATCTTGTTTGTCCACTGATCAACATCAAAGTTATTCTTTAAGTTCTGCTATCAAATCCACCTTAAAATCTTACTTCTAAACAAATGAGTATAAATTGACATTCATGTAAACTTGGTTTGTCCACCGAACAACATCAAAACAATTCTTAAATCCACCTCAAAATCTAAATGAATATAATTGGACATTCATGTAAACTTGGTTTGTCCAGCAATCAAAAATCAAACATTTCTTTAAGTCCTGCTGTAAAATCCACCTCAAAATCTTGTTTCTAAACAAATGAACATAATTCGATCATATGTGTATGTTTCTTGATTTCAAAATAGATTGAAGGATTACATTCAGGTACTCCACCATAAGCCGAACACGCTTATGTAGACCTTTCTGATTTAAAAAAGTTATAACAGGATGATTGAACATTATGTTTCCCTTAACTTTGACAATCCAAAATATGGGTGCTCTCTACTTGCATCAACCAATATATTGCATCAACCTGAGAAATTCTGAAAAAAGAGCAAAGCCCCAAACTTTGTTCAAAACCCCAACCATGCAAAAGTCAATAGATTAACCTGTAAGAAGCTAATTCGAAGGTAAGATTTTGTGTAGGTATATTAAGTGACCCCATTCATACATTTAATAATCTGATAGAAAATCTAACATTACATTGTACAGATAAATGAAATTTTTTTAAAAGGGCAGGTTGCATACACGTGTTTCTTAATGGACTGATAATAATATTAAATTATGTAATGTAAGGGTTTGAATATAAGTTGAGACGTTTTAATAGAAATAACCTGATTAAGGGAAAGACATATTACAAGCTTCATCATGGACTTGAAAGACAAAAGGTTAAATCCGAAAGAGTAAATTGCATGGGAGGTCCCTTTGGTTTGTCAAACTTTTAAAAATAGTCCTTCAACTTTTGAAATTGCAAAAATAGTCCTCAGGGGTTCACTTTTGTCTCACCAGGAGTCCTTCAGTCAAACATCCGTTAAAATTTTCCATTAAATGGGTGTAAAATGACTATAATACCCCTCTTATTAAAAAATTTAAAATAAAAATTAACTATCAGACCGTCAATCCCGGCGACTATCACAATCTCCGATTACCCGGCGAACACAGCCCCACCTTCTCCGATTACCGTCCGGCGACCCTCCCCTGTGAACCCTTGCTCCATCTCACAACGGCAACAACCCTTGTCCCTCTTCTCTGACTCCTCCGGTCGAACCCAACAACCCACCCTTCCCGTTGTTCTTAACCCGAAAACTGAGCATTTTGGCATTATTAATAATGGGTTAATGACACATTGGGCATCTCAGTGGCTTAAAGCGTTAAAAATCTGAGTTAATCAGTCCATAGGTGGAGACCAATGGTTTGGAACATGATTTTGGTTGTCGGTTTTGCAATTGAACTGAATTATGGACATTTAGTGTATAATCGGGACTTGTAGCATTATTTTGGCACGGCCTCAGAGCCTTAAAATTTAAGTATTAGCTAATGGAACACGTTGGAACAAAACCTCGTTGTCAAAACGAGCTAAAAATGTATAATAGGAAAAATTCACTAAATGACAAAATAGTCAATGAGGACCGCTTGGGTTTTGTTTGTTGGTATGCTCGCGGTCCTCATAGCCTGGAAAGTCAATGTGGTCTGTTGACCACCCATGAGGACTGAATGGGATTCTTTTCTGGTTTGCTCGCGGTCCTTATGTGTCCCTGGACAGTTTCATGATTTTGTTTTGTTTCGTGTTTGGGAAATTACTGAGCATTCGGTTTTGTTAATTTTACGAGTAGAGTCCCATGGAATTATAATGGTGACGTTTCACCACCCGGTTGGACTCGAGGATCTTGTATGGCTATTTTGGCCTCTCAGTACATTCCCTGGAATGTTTGTAACTTCCCATTCGTGTTTGTTGTTTTCACCAAACGTTGTGTAAACGTTCTTGGTTTTGGGTTAGGTTCTGATATAGTTATGTATATATTTTTAGACTCACATCTGTAATACAATCGTTCGACCTTGGATTTCCTCCTGCCCGATGACGTTATAGTTTTTCCGCCCATTGCAATCTGTGAGTTGATAGCTTTTCCCCTACTTTTATTTAAATGTTTTGGGGTGTACATGAACCATGTCTTGTTGTGTTACTTGTTACTGTGCTTAGGTACGTGTTACCGTGTTATAAATTTGCTGCATGTTACGTGACGTTCATGACAGATTAGTATAGTTAATTTAGGTCCATGTGGGGCCACAAAGACATATATTGCACCGATACAACTGTAGAGGTAGATTAAGGTGTCTCATACCCCATCTTGTTGATCCATTAAGGGTCGGGTGATGGCGTATATGCCTAGTCATGGGGAGTGGTGACGGCCACTGGTCCGTTTACCCCTCTCGTGTGCTGGTTTAACCATAGGAATTTATAGCAGGCACAGTGTTTTTGGAAACAAGTTTTGGTTGTGAAAATGAGTCAAATGCTCTACGACTCACCAACAACTTTTCATTGTTGATGTCTTTTTGGTTCATGTGCAGGTAAGTAAAGCTATGACGGAAGTCACGTTGTGGTTTTGGGACGAGATGGTGTTGTGGGTTTTGGGGATTATCTTGTTATTTTGTCGTTTTTGTGACTGTCATGACTATCTTGTGTTGTTTGTTTGTGTCCTCACTCACAGCACCATGACACCACGTCTATGTATCCCCCGGTTACGCTCCATCGAGCTACGCCACTAGAGTTGACAACGGCCCAGACGAGTCTGAGCCGATGGTCGAGGTCCCCATCGTCATGGCAGTCGTCGTTGTAGCAGGACAGCATGTTCCACCGCCACCCCCTCCTTATGCTATGGATCCCCGTGACCCCTACATTGCTGCACGTATGGAGGCCCAACAGGTACGCCTAGTTTCCGACCGCTACTCGTTCCCGCCACCCCCACCATACATGATGCCATCCTACCTATATGCTCCGTACGCACCTTATATTGAGCCTCACCGTTCATCCTTTTTGGGCCATGGTTATCCATTCTCATACTCACCTTATCGTGACGTCACTGGACCGAGTTCTCCTAATGTTGCTGCTCTTGTGGAGCAGAACCGTGCACTGGTAAAAGAGAACGAGGAGGTTAAGAAAAGAGAAAAAAGTATGGCAAAAATGTTATCCAAGGCGTCATCTGCTTTCGGGTAACCAGCCAGGATTGGATTAGGCATGGGGAAGAAGAAGAAACACCGTTGATGGATTCGGGTGCTGATGTTCTGGTCGTGTTGGTTTTGTGCTAGTTGTGGTGTGATTGTGGTCCTTATCTTTTCATGGTTCTTGTTTTTATGATGTTTTCCCTTCAGTTGTATTTATGACTTTTAGACACTGTATCGTATGGTTGTTTAGAACTTGTAATATTTAAGTGTTGTGTTTGTATTTGGTTGCTAAACATTTTAAGACTTATGGTTGTGTTGCTATGGAATCTAGTGTGATGACTTTTGTTTGCAGTATTGGTACTGTTGTATTGTGCTCAGGATATTGTAGCTTGTTGAAGCTAGAAGTTAAGTAATGCCTTGAGTAGGAATTGCTTAGAACTCCCTATGTCCTCTGTTTCTGTAAATAGTCATGACGGTGCTTGGTTTCGTGAGCCCTCCCCCTATTCCGGGTTGTATCGGATGGGTGTTCCCTCCGTAGATCCCCGAGACATGGAACTGAAGCGATGCTTCACGTTGATCCAAACCGTGGGGGCAAGACCGGAGCAAGCACTTATACCCCGTTTGTGTGAAAACCCTTGTGGAGATTGGTCTGTGTCACAGATGCGTTACAGTTGAGTCTAAATGAACCTTTATGTTGATTCTAACTGGGCATCTCGCCTTACTTTCAGTCGATGACGAAGAGCGGTGTTAGCAAGACCACCGGAAAAAGGACACGTCAGAATACTGACGATCTTCAGAAAGAAGCTGATGAAGATAACCGATCCCTACATGTTGTATATGGGAAAGATGTAAATCCTCTTACTTCAGAACAAAAGCGCGAAAAGGAGCAAGAAGTGCGATTCCAGAAATTGATCGCTGACGGGATTATTGCGGCATTCCCGAATCTAGTTGCTTAAGAAAAGAGGATAGCAGTAGGGAAGGATGACAAAGAAAAGAAAGAGCCCTTATATGATGAAAGGACCGAGTCAAGTCACCAACGCAGGTCTAAGTTTGAAGGGCATAAGGTTATCAGAGTTGAATCGTTTGCTAGTTCCCGAAACGAGCCTAAGAGACGTCACCATCACAGTCCTGATTCCTACAACTCGGAGGAGCATGAGCGAAAGAAAAGTAAGAAAGAGAAGAGAAGATCCGAAGAAAGAGGTTGCAGTTATAAGACTTATATGGCTAGCAAGCTAGGCACTTTCCGAGGTGATAAGAGCACTACTGAAGCTCTTAACTAGTTATATGAAGTGGAAGAGGCACTGGATATTAGTGAGTGTGCTGAGAAGGATAAAGTGAGGTTTGCTTCGCAATCGTTCAAGGGTCCAGCATTGACCTGGTGGAGACGGAACTCCATAAGCGTGGAAGGACGAAGGCCTATGATATGGAGTGGGCCAAGTTTCATAAGTTGGTTCAGCAAAAGTTTCTCCCAGAGCATAAGTCTAAAAAGCTAGAGAACGAGTTTATTCATCTGGAGATGAAGGGTTCAGACTACATGACTTACATCAATCGGTTCAATGAGCTGCTAAATCTGGTTCCGTATATGGCGAAGAAAAAGTCGACCAAGATTCGACGGTTTGTGTAAGGTTTAAGCCCCGTTATTAGGGCAGATCTTAGAGCTTCCCGACCCCATACTCTAAAATCGGCAATGAATTTGACTATAACTTTATGCGAAGAATGGGATCGTCAGTCTGGAAAGAAAGGGGAGTCCTCTGATTGAAAAAGGAAGTTTGGCGGTAAAGGTCGTGACCGTGGTCGTGACCAAGGAGGAAAGAAAGGGCACCAAGATGAGAGAAGGAACAGAGATGACAGAGGAAGGGATTACAAGAAAGAGAAGCCTACGTGTTACAAATGCAACACCATCGAGCACTATTCTGATCAATGTGCGAAGCCCGTGGGGTATTATAACTGTGGAAGGCCCGAAGCCAAAGGATGACACCAGATTCAGGAACAAGGGCAGAGATGGCGGATGCCAAAAAGGTAAACCTCGAATTTTCTTAATGACTACCGAGGAGGCCCGTAAAAATGACGATGTCGTCTTCGGTACGTTTTCTGTGAATGGAAATTATTTAGTGTGTTATTTGATTCTAGTGTAAATAGAAGTTTCGTTTCTACTACTTGTATTCCCAAATTGAAATGTGTATTGCATGCTTTAGATTGGCCTTATATTGTAGAAACTGCTAATGGGCAAGAAGTTAGTATCCCTGAAATTATTAAGAATTGGCAGCTAAGTTTAGGCGATGCCCTATTTGATTTAGAACTGCTTCCCATGACCTTGAGTAAATTCGATATTGTACTTAAGATGGATTGGTTGACTCAGCATCGAGCTAAGATCTGTTGTGACGAGAAGATTGTGGAAGTTGAATCCGCGGACGAGAAAATTCACACGATAGTGGGCGATCGTCAAACGTGACCGTTGAAGATAATTTCAATGCTCAAGGCGAACAAATGCATGAAGAAAGGATGCCATGCTTTCCTAGCTAAATTAGTAGAAGTCCCTCGCGAGAAAAGGGTTGAAGATGTACCCGTTGTTTCGGAATTCGCTGATGTGTTTCCGGATGAGCTACCGGGATTGCCACCTGAGCGACAGGTGGAGTTCCAAATTGAATTGGCACCCGGAACGACCCCGATAGCTAAAGCGCCTTATAGAATTACGCCATCTAAAATGTAGGAATTGAAGAGCCAGCTACAAGAACTTTTGGATAAGGGATTCATTTGACCTAGCTCTTCACCTTGGGGAGCTCCCGTGTTATTTTTGGAAAAGAAGGATGGATCATTTCGCATGTGCATTGACTACCGTGATCTCAACAAAGTAACCATCAAGAATAAGTATCCACTTCCTCGAATAGACGATTTGTTTGATCAGCTCAAGGGAGCGAGTTATTTCTCCAAGATTGATTTGAGGTTTGGGTATCATCAAGTAAGGGTTAGAGAAGAAGACGTGCCAAGAATTGCATTTAGAACAAGGTGAATTTTGGCTTCATGAAGTTCAATTTTTGGGTCATATTGTGAGTGAGTCTAGACTTCAGGTGGACCTAGCAAAAGTTCAGGCGGTAAGAAATTGGGAACAACCTAAGTCTCCGACAGAGATTAGGCAATTTTTGGGTTTAGCATGATATAATCTTCGCTTCATTCAAGATTTCTCCAAGATCGCTACACCTTTAACCGCGATAACTCAGAAGAACGCAAAGTGTGATTGGAAGCAGAAACACACTGATGCTTTTGAACTTCTAAAGAAAAAAGTTGAGCACCGCTCCTATACTCTCCTTACCCAAAGGATCAGAGGATTTTGTTGTTTACTAGCGATGGTCAATCAATGGATTGGGATGTGTGTTGATGCAACAAAACAAAGTGATCGCTTATGTGTTAAGGCAGCTTAAGACACATGAGAAGAATTATACTACACATGATCTGGAACTTGGTGCGGTAGTGTTTGCCCTAAAGATTTGGAGGCACTATCTCTATGGGACGAAGTTTGTGGTTTTCTCTAACCATAAAAGTTTGCAGCATTTGTTCAATTAGAAGGAACTAAACATGCGTGAAAGGCGTTGGATGGCGGTGTTAAGTGATTATAATTGTGAGATAAAGTACCATCTCGGAAAAGCCAACGTGGTGGCTGACGCATTGAGTAGAAAGGAAAGAACCAAGCCTCTAAGGGTTCGTGCGATGAGAATAGATGTGCGCGTTGATCTGATCGATGAAATTTTGAAAGCCCGAAAGGAGCAAATAGCTGATCCAGAAGTGAATAGAAAGGAAGAAATGATGACCATCGTGAGTCGCCTTACTAAGGGACCCAATGGTATCCTTAGACTGGGAAATAGAATCTGGGTGCCGAAGGAAGACGGTCTCCGTGAAATGATCCTTCGTGAAGTGCATAAATCCATGTATATGATGCACCCTGGTAATGATAAGATGTACCAGAATCTGAGACCCCACTATTGGTGGTCGGGGATGAAAAGAGCACTTGCCGAGTATGTCGGGAAATGCCATACGTGTTTGCAGGTAAAAGCTGAGCATCAGAAGCCCGTTGGTTTACTTCAACCTTTAGAAATACCCGAGTGGAAATGGGACATGGTGACTATGGATTTTTGTAGAGGCTAGATTATGAGGCTTGTAATATTAAATTAGTTGGGATGGGCTTAGAGGGTTTAATTAGATTAGTAGACTGGTTTGCTTGGGTTTACTATTGGGCTTGGGGTTTACCATTGGGTTTACCATTAGGGTTTAAGGTCCATTAGGGATCCTATATAAACCCCATGTGTTTACCATTGTAAGGGGTTGATTTACGATTCTAGAGAGGAGCCTCCTTGGAGTTGAAGATCGTAATCTTAAACTAGAGAGAGATCAAGTTTACGCTTTCTTATTTGTACCCGACAAGTTCATCTTGTGTGCAAAGATCAGGGTTTTAACGTTTTAATCATCGTATTCTTCGATTTCTTTTCTTCTCTTTCTTGAATCACTAATCTAACCGGATTCCGCACGTTTAGATTAGTTAGATATCGTGAACGATTGTTGTTTTTGGACCAACAATTGGTATCAGAGCCAAGAAACGAGTGTTTCGTGGTTCTCACGATATTGATTTAAGAAGATCTAACAGTTTTTGTGAGTTTTCTTGAGGTTTTTATCAGGTTTACGGTCGAGTTTGCTGTTGTTTCTGGGTTGTTCATCGAGTTTACGATCTTCTACCTTCATCAGACAGTGTTTACGAGCTGGTAGTTTGTGTTTGCGACTTCAAGAAAGCATTTTCGGTAGTTTACAATCGAGGAAAATTGGTTTATGACTTTAAATTCGAATCTTTCGGTGATTACAATTGGGTTTATGATTCGGGGGTGTTTACGATCACTGTTTACGATCGGAATCTAGTTTACGACCAGAAGTGGTGTTTACGATCAGAAACAGGGTTTACGATCGGAAACTAGTTTGCGACAAAAAGTCACTATTTCACACTTTCACGAAAACGGACATAACTTTTGACTCGTTTGGAGTTAGAAGCTCAAATTTTAACACGACGTTCGTGATAACGAGCCCCAGAATTACCCCAACTAACGTCCAGGGGAGCTTGTTTGGACCCCCAAATTCCACTCCGAAGGCCTCCGTTTTTGCGTTTTTAAGTTTTTGGCACTATTCCTTGAATAGTACTTTTGCCGTTCTTTGCCGATTTTTCAAAATTTTCAGAAGCTGCATATCTTAAGAAAGAAAATGAGTTCAGTGGTTGAAGAAAAGAATATGGTTGAGAACAAGGATGCTTTCGCAGCTGAAGTTGACAAAACTAAGATATGCCCCAATCCTACTTGTGCTCGATTAATTCCTGGCTTAAGACAACTCTAGAAAAATGCTGAAATCGAACTTTTTGATATGCAATGTTCTAGGAGTTCACTTAAAGGTAGGTGGGAAAAGAGTGAAGAGAAAGTAAAAGCCCAAAAACTAGACATTGAGAAATATAAAAAGCTAGCAACGGAGAAGACTATTTTATATGATCGGGCTAGGATTGAGATATCTGAGCTGGCATAGAAATTAACTGAACTGCAGCAAAAATATGATGAGCTACAGGTCAAGTATGATTGCAATCAGGAAAGAAATCAGCGAATGCTAGATGCTGGAAAGGAATTGTCACATGATGTTGTAACTGGTTAAGTTGGGAAAGATAAAACTTGGTTTGGGTCAGAAAAGTCTGATAAGTCTCTGTCTGCAAACAGTATTATTCCTCCACCAGTTCCCAGAGACATTATAGGAATTCTTCTTAGCGAGGATCAAGTTGAACGAACCAAATCTGACTATAAAGAAGCTGCTCCTCCTATGGATAGTGTCTTGGTTAGAACTACACCATTGACTCAAGAAGAAATTGATAATGAGGCAAACTTGACTTAAAGGGAGAGTAGAGGATATATCAGACAATGATGCTGCGCGCCAGAAATACAACAGGTGTCATAACTCTAAGTCTGATGATGTTGGGATAAAGTTGAAACCATACCCTAAAATTGAAACCCCATACTTCAAAGTAATTGACGAAGTCAAAAGAGAAAAGGTGATCTTGACGACACGGCCTAAGGGGAAGATCTTTATGACATCTGGATCAATGTTTGACCAAGAACCAGATATTGGATATGACTTACCATCCTTCTCCTCCAAGTTCAAGGGAATAATTGATGGAGTAATAAGTGAAGCTGAAGTTAAGAGGCCAAAGATCACCATCAAGCATCCGAGTATGAAACCAACAGCTGTAGTGAAGAATGAAAAACTCAAGGGAGTAGCTGTGTCTCCCATTTCTTCAGTTGGATCATGCAGTTGTCGTTGTAATTGCAAGAATGATGCTTCAACGTCAAAGAATCAAGGAAGTACAAAGACAGTAAAGATAGGTTCAACACAGACTTCGAGGAGCCAACAGAAAGTCAAATCTGAAACTACAGACAAAGCAAAGAAGCAGACACAAGGCAAACCAGCTCCATATCATCCACCAAAGACAAATGGGTACACGGCTGACTTCTATCTAAAGAAGCAGACTTGCTTTAATTGTGGCAATGCTGGTCATATTGCTAGAAACTGTCTTTATCGCCCCTATGAACCCTATTATCCGAAAAATCAAAGGGTTTCATCTCAGGAGTCTGTAAAGTCTAATCCGTTGATAGTGCAAACACCTAAGGCAAGGAAGATTGTTACTCCTAAGGTTAAAGCCTCTGATCAACATTGGGGCAGCGCCAAAGCTGAAAGAAAATCTATAAATCAAAACAATAGCTTTCCAAGTTACAAAAATTTCCAAAAACAGGTGAAGAAACCGTTTTTAAAACAACCAAAGTCCGAAAAACCCAAAGTTACCCCTCCCAAGGTAACTAAAACTGTTTTGAAAAATGAATCTAAAACGAAGAAGGTTGAAATACCTAAAGTCACAACTCCAAAAGTGACTAAAACAAATGTTAAATCACCTGGAACTTGGAAACCAAAAATCAAGACAGCTCCATCCCAACTTCCTGATTTCTCAAAGGGGGTGTTCTTACAAGAAGTATCTTTTATTGATTCCTCATGTGTACCCAGAATAACAATGGCCTGGGTACCATTGTCTAACTAATCTCTCACTATGTGTAGGAAAAGTCAAGGAGGATTATCACTAATATTTTTATTATTAATTTGTTTGTTGATAAGTGATTGTTCCAGGCACAGTTTAGGAGACGTATCTTCATGTCATGACAAGCAATTTTTTATGGAGGATATGTTTCCTTGAGAGGTTGTAAAACACAGTACGATCTTACTACTGGATGAACCGATCGATCTAGTGCACGAGAATGTAAATAAGCTTTGTTTTATTGATTTCACAAAGAGAACAATTACAAAGCTTTGGTTTCTCTCTCTAGAACACACTTAGAAACACACACTTAGTGGAGATGATATGACCAGAAGTTCTCTATCAGTACTAATGCTCTTAACACAAACTACCTATTTATAGGTAACTTAGACTAGCTGGCGTACCACCCAGCGTACCAACTGGTACGCTGCACCAACTGGTCCGGCGGACCATGTGGTACGCTCAGTTGCCTAACAAGACTCACACAGTTGCTCTCATTACATAGATACAATACACGAGACACATCGTGGCATAGGAATATGCTCTAACAAACTCCCCCTTAACGTGTAGTGTATCTAGTCTAACTAAATCTCTAGTCTTCGATCTTCAACATAGCTGCATCAGATCTTCAACTTGAAATCTTGTCAGAAACAGAGCTTGCATGGCTGGATCTCTACTTGAAACATCTTTGATCATCAAGATCCACTTGAGAATGATATAACAAACTCCATCTTTACACCATGCTCGAGTCTTGACGCACAGAACCTGCGACTTTAGAAGACAAAAGTGCGGATTTTCTTTGAATTTCCAAAAATAATTTAATCTTGGTGCAAAACTTCTCTTTGAGAATCCAAGATAGTGATTTTGAAATATTGATTTTGTATCAAGTGTTGATCAATCGAAAACAATTAAGAAATAAAATCTTTTTGACTTTTAGAAACTTTAGATCAAAACACACCTAAAATCTTTTTGATTTTTCAAAGTTATGCTAAAACACACCAAAAATCTTTTTGATTTTTACTAAAATGGAAATATAAATGCAATACAAAATTACACTCTATTTTTGGTATTTTGCGAGAAAGATCACGACACGAGATCATATCAGACATAACGCATCTAGCACATTTCAATTTCGGTCTTAATCAGCATGCAAGCCAAGATAATCGCAAATACAACATTTATGTTTATTTCAGCATGCACCAATCATTTTTTATCGTTTTCAGATATGCTTAAGGTAATTTTATCATGCACTGATAACTCAGCCTCCACTCTATCAGAAGTACCGGCAAATCATCATATTTATCATATAAAACCAACGTTCTTAGAGATTTAATCATCCTTGATGAGTCATGCAAAAATAAAGCAGAACCCTAAACAAACAACAATCAGGTCGGCCTTGTGAGCACGCAGAGAAAGTCTGATTGTTTAGGAAAATAAGAAATATAAAAATAAAGCAGAAATTGTATAATCCAACAACAATCAGGTCGGTACTCCCGTACACGCAGAGAAAGTCCGATGGATTATACGAAACACCAAAGAAAATAAAGCAGAACGTCAAACGAACACCAATCAGGTCGATCTTTCGATACGCAGAGAAAGGCCGATCGTTTGACAAAATAAAGAAAATCAAACAAGTTGAAATTTTTGCAAAATGAAAACATGCATTCATCAAGATATCTCTTTATTCTATTTTTGGAATCATCACACAGCATTCATCAAGAAGCAAATAACCAAAGATCATCAGGCAAACTTTATGTTTATATCTTACTTGCAGATATCAGATTAGTCATGCACATTCACAGATTATGCAAGTACCTACAGCCTTTAGACTTAATCTATCCATGGCAGATAACATATATGCTGATGTACCATCATTTCTCGCTTTTGTCGGATCAATTTCTCAATTTTCCATTTTTTTTATATTTTTCCAATTTCCCCCCCTAAAATTCAAACAAACACTATTTTTTTTTTGAATTTTCAAATTTTCTCCCCCTAAAAATATGAACGAAAGAAAATGAAAAACAAACATGAAAATGATCAATCAACACTTGACACATTTTTGAAAATGATTTTTATAAAAAATTGTGTTTCAAAGATAGGAACGATGCATTTTAACTTAAATCAATCACAAGTATTCCACTGTCAGCAATTAGACAATCACTAATAGGTCTTCTTGAAATACCTGCACACACTGGAAAATAATAAGTTTGTAAAGCCCCGACCCTCATCCCCATTTGTGATAGGTCGTCCAGTGTCTTCAACAAAATCAGTGTTGGCTGTTGAGACAACCTTTGGTCTCCATTCCTGTTTTGGTTTTAACATTTCTAGTGAACCATTGTCAACTGATGAGTGACAATCAGAACTACTACTCAACGTGTCTGTGTTAAGTTTCTTTTTCCAGAAAAATGTAGTGTTGGGCATTGGTTCACTAAAAATAATGCCATCAGGATCAACATACTTTGTATGTTTGGCATTTGATGATGAATTGTTAGTTTTCGTAGGACAATTATTTGCATAATGACCCTTCTTACGACAAACATAACACAGTCGATGATTAATTTTACTGTTTGAAATTGGTTTTCCAAACTGATCAGTCGACCATTCATCATAAACTTTTGAAATCACAGGTTTAAATTTCTTTGGTTTCTGAAATTTTGGAAAACATTTTGGAGAATCATAAAAACCCGAATCATCTCCATAACCAAAGAATTTATCTTGATGATAAAACCTGTTAGAATTAGCAGAATAAAATGAATCTGAATTTTTACCGCCTTGTGATGTAGCATCAGATATGCAAGAAAACTCTTCAGAAGAAATCTTTTCATCTGCACATGGTGAAAATATTTTCTTCTTCCAAAACTGAGGCTTCTTCTCTGTAGACACCTTCTGTTTCTTTTTCTGCTCATCTTTCAACTTCTTCTTGTTGGAATCATTAATCGGAACTTCTTTTTCTTCATATCCCAAACCACCATTTTTCTGCTTAGGATGTTCTTTCAAAGAATGCCCTTGTGAAGCTAGACGAGAAAATTCATCTTTGATAGCTTTAACACCAACTTCCTTATTTAGTAAAGATTCATCAATCACAATATTAGAAAAATCAGGAATCTTCACATGACCTGGATTCCCTTCAAAAATCTTTTCTTTATCAAGAAATGTAGACTTGGAATCAAACTTCAATCCTTTGCAATAATCAACCCCCTTTTTATTCTTCTTAGTCTTTGACTTTTGTGCTTTTCCAGACTTAACACCATCTCCTTCAGGAAAATCTTGCAACTTTTGACTTAAATCATCATTAGATGGCTTTTTCAGATCAATCACTTGAGCAGGAACTTCATGATTATCAACATCTTTACTTGGTTTGCCATCTCGTTCCATATGATACAGATAATTCTGAAACACACTTGATGTATTGAAATTCTCAAGTTTTCGTTGAAGATCAAGCATTTCAATCTTTATCTCAGAAACCTTTGTATTAGCTTCAAGTAACTCCTTTTGAGAAGCAATAAATTGCTCAGACAACTCGTTATACTTAAGCTTTTGACTATACATTCTATCACATCCAGCAAGAACTTCTCCAGTAACCTTCTCTACCTGTTTCTTATAATACGCAACATCTTGTTTCAAAATGTCATTTTGACTTTGAACCTCACCTTTTTCATCACGCAACTTTGTGAGTTCCTCCTGAAGTTGGATTACTCTATAAGCAGCTTCGACAGCAATTTTATTAACATTTTCATATTTCTGTTGAAGAGGATAACATTTTGCAAATAAAGCATCCAAATCTTCAACAGCTTCCTTTTCATTAGCTTTAGCTTTATTGCATTCTTCAATTAACACTTCTTTTTCTTTCAACCAATCTTCCTTAATTTTAACAAAAGCAGTACACGTTGTACACGAGGAAGATCCACTCTGTTGAATTTTTGCTTCGTAACCATCATGAATTTTATTTTTCCATTCCTCCAATTCTTTTCTCAGAGCACTATTCTCTTTAGATAACTTCGCTTCTTTCTTCTCTAATTCTTCAATTTTACCTTTAAACTTCAACTCTTGATCAACCGTTTTCTGAGTAATTGTAGACATATGTTCTTCACACTGTTTCTTTACAAAATCCCATATTAGCTTTGCGTTTCCATAATCTCTGACTTGATTTCTAAGAGTTATAGGCAAAGCTAACCGAACAAGAGCTTTGGCCTTTTCATTTTGATCGTATGATTCCTTTTCTTCAATTGAAAAATTCCATCTCATCTTACACTGACCACCAAAAGTTGTTGGATACCGATATTCATTTGAAATCGGTAACCATAACCGTTTATCCAAGTCAACAATATATGCTCTAAAATTTGTTGCCCAACCATGATAATCTTCAAGATTTATCAACTTTGGCACATTCTGACTATGTCTCTCAATAAATGCATCAATTGCATACATTTTGAAACTTGTGAAATTGGATAACAAAACTTCAAACTCGAAAACGAAGATGTTAGAATTTGATTTTGAAAATCAACTTTGAACGAACAATGTAGAGCTCGTCGAGACGATCGATTTGAGTACTTATGGCTCTCGTAGCGATTAACGATGCAAAAGTTATGACACTTTTAAGAAACTGCCAGCGGACCAAAATGGTACGGAGGACCAAATTTGTACTCAGCGGACCAGATTTGGTACGGCGGACCAAATGGTACGGGGGGCGGACCAAATGGTACGGGGGCGGACCAGATCATAGAATGATAGAGACGGAAGTTTGTCATTCACTTATAGTCAAATGATTACAATACCGAGAGAGTATACATCAATTAAGCTCTGGAGGAGGTTTGGAAAGAACCTCCTCTCTCTCTCTACTCACAAAGAGTAATGACAAAACTTGGAGATGATCAACATACTAACACCTATTTATAGGTTGGATGGTCAGCGTACCACATAGGCTCCGTATCAACTGATACGGCGGACCACCCAGCGTATCATCTGATACGCTGGTTAGTATGTTGACCCTCTCACATACAATAAACCCTATACATTCAATCTATTCTATTCGTACAGTAACGGCCAAACACAGAAACTTGTCCTAACAGAGGTAAAAGGTCAAATTCAGCATGAAAGGTACTGTTCTTAACTTGGTTATTTGTTTGATGAAGCGGTAAAGGGTGTTTGTGTCAAACCAAATTTCTTAAAATTTTTAGTTGGTGCTTGGTTGTTCAATTTTTTTTAAAAGCAATGAGGTATGCATGCTATAAAACCCATTTTCTCTAAAAAATTTCAAATCCATACTTTGAAGGTTAGCTTCGCTAGATGTGTGTGAAGTTATTTGCTCTGCTTTTGTGTTTACCAAAAAAAAATGATGTTCACAAAAGTTGTGACATTAAAAATAAAAAAGAAAGGGGAAGAAATGTAAAGATGAAGAAAAAGTTGACCCCTCAAAAATAGTGTGCTTTCTAGTTTTTAATAGTTTGTTTGTGTCTGTTTCTAAGAAAGCTAAGGAAAGTGAAATATGTCCGGATTACAGATGACTGACACGTGTAAAGCGGAAGTGAAAAGCAAGCTCCACGGTGATATGCTCGGTAGGCTCGATCTTATCTTATGACCACCAATATAAGTGCAATGAACTTAATATATATATATATATGTTTAGTTTCCCATCTCAGTTTGCATGGTTTAAAAAACTGAGTCCCAGAAAAAATGAGTTGAGAGTGGTAATTACCTAGTATTCACTCTCTCACACGCCATGTTTCTACTGTTATGACAACATCACAGTGCAAAAGAAAATAAAAGAAAAAAAAGAAAAAAAAAAGAAAAAGAAAATGAAAAAGAAAAGAAAATAAAATAATCATTCAGTTTTGTCTTCTATGCGTGCTTATGCGGGCGACCTGATCACCAACTGATGATTAATGAAATAAGTGGTAGTCATAACGGTGTTGCATAGTTTTTCAAGTTGGGGGTTAGTGAATCCTCAATAAACTCTGAGGTTGGGTAGGTTTTGCTATGTACGCTTGGGTGTGGGGACAATTAAACATGACGGTAATCTTGTACATTATTAAGCACAATGCATTTGGTTGGGATTAAACTGGTTTGAGTTTAAAGCGGACAAACATACCGACAATCACCTGGACTAGTCGAGTAACTGAAGCTGAAACGGGTTCCTCAGTCAGATTCATACGGTTTGATCCCTTGTAAACTTTCTCATGTTTGATATTGGTAAGTATTTGTTTATTTTTATCTTTCGTGTGTGAGTCTTTAAGTTCTTTTTGGTTGTGTTTACGTCTTGGCTAGGTTAATTTGACAAGCAAAATGTGTTTTCATGGGTTTTGATGCCTGACAGTATGCCTCCCTCCAGATCATGCCAAATTTTTAGGGGAAGGAGGGAGGATAATAAGTATTATCCTACAGATCTTGCCAAATTTTTAGGGGAAGGAGGGAGGATAATAAGTATTATCCGAAGGGAACTCGAGGATGATACTTATTATCTAATGAAAAGACTTCTATAATACATAGTATTTGAAGGGAACTCGAAGATAATATGTATTATCTCAGGGGAAGTCCTTAGCTGAGGGGAAGTAATCAGCTAAGGGGAAGTCTTTAGAGGTCTTGGGTTCTGGGGAAGCTTTATAGAAAACCCGTAATCTATATTAGGGTTTTTGTTTAAAATGGTTTTTGGTTAAAAATACATATTATCATCAACTGAACAAATGATAATTGGGTTTTTGGTTAAAATAATATTAATTACCTTCTAACCCAAAGACCAGTCATCAAATGTCTGGTGGAGTATATTTTTTGAAATGTGTGTCAGCTAGGTTGATGATAGAAAGATGTTGCTACTGCTCAAGTTAAAGAACCAGCCGGACAAGACTTCCATCTGAAAAGCAACTGTTCAGGGGAAGTTGTTGGTGTCTTTACAAGTTTCCAAAAGCTTCAAAAGTTTTTCAAAGAAAATGCTCACAAGTTTAGGGGAAGTTAAAGATTTCAAGTCAATCTTTGATAAAGAAAATGATACAGAGAGCAGTCATAGATCATGAAGTTTGAAGATTAACAATCAAGTTCTTCATATTTAGAGGTTTTCAAAATTTACCCTCTAATTTTTGGAGATTCAAGACAGTTACTGAAGATTCAGCAAGAACCAGTTCTTTCAAAAGAAGCAAGTCAAGTTTTGGTTGGGATGGGCTTAGAGGGTTTAATTAGATTAGTAGACAAGTTTTGGTTGTAAAAATGAGTCAAATGCTCTACGACTCACCAACAACTTTTCGTTGTTGACGTCTTTTTGGTTCATGTGCAGCCAAGTGAAGTTATGGCGGAAGTCACGTTGTGGTTTTGGGACGAGATGGTGTTGTGGGTTTTGGGGATTATCTTTTTATTTTGTCGTTTATGTGACTGTCATGACTATCTTGTGTTTTTTGTTTGTGCCCTCACCGTACTTGTAGCCTTAGGGTGTCCTTGGGCTTAGTCTATTTATGAAGCTTATATGTAAGACTTAACATGATCTGTGTTATAGCCGACTTGGCTCTAGTTATATTTCTTGGACGGGTCGTCCGTTGTTGTGAGCCTTTATTTACTCTTAATCTATCTGTTTGCTTCTGCAAGTTCTGGTACGGGCGGCCGGTCCCACTCTCCTCTCCCCCGCGTCTGGCAGGGCGTGGCGGGACGGGGTGTGATATATGTGACACTTTGAGAAAAACTATTATATATATGCTGGTGATATTTGGTTGTCTTTGTTAGATTGATGGAAAACATAGGTCTTACAGATTGTGTTCATCGCTCTTGGGGGTTTCTTGCATCAAGTTGCTGATTTTGAAGCAAGTGTTTGGGTTGGTTTATGATGCGCATATTACTTTACAAACCTTCATTTGGTGTATGCTTTTAAATATTTACACAAGTTTTTTGGCTTTGATTATGTTAGAACACAATGTAAATGTAACGGAAAACACTCAAGTATTAGAAGAAAAGATAAGATATATCATCAAAAGAGAAAGGATATGAAAATCTGTACGAATTACAGATTTCTGTATTCATACAGAGTTACTTCGGAATTTCCAAAGTAGTTCTGTACAGACCAAATTCTACAGATTTCCTCATTTCTGTAGAAGGCTTCTAATGGGAAGCATTTATAGTCTTCTAAGAAGAGTCCTAGAGAAGTTCTTGAATATCAGAAGATAAAGATTACGAGAAGAACAAATCCTGCCTTTGTGTGAAAAACAAGCAAATTGAACACCAATTTGGCATTAATCACAGAAGTAGTTGAAGACAGTTGAAGAAGAGATAAATTGAATATCCTGAATTTATCTCTATATACTCCGACACTCTCCAAATTCAACCGTCCTCAACCACCTTATCCAAATACAACTTGCTATATCTTCCTATAAATAGAAAGCTGACTTCACCAAAGAAAGCAAGTCATCAAGCAATTCACTCTCTTCTTAAAGCAATTACAACTTACTCCCATAGAAAAGTTATTTCACTTGATACATTGTTATACTATAAACTCGTGTAAACCATTATTTATGTTGAGGGTATATTTTCAGGATGCTCGCAGGAAGCTCAGATAGCTCAGGAATCCTACTATCATCTGGGAATCCCGTCTACTCAGGTATCCTGATTTATTTTATTTTGCTAACCCTCATATTTGCCACGTGTTTATTTGACCAGGTACCAACGGAGTCAATAACTACTTCTGAAACTTAAGCTCCAGCTATGGCAGATCGTGGACCAAGTGAACGAAGAGGTCCCATAACGGTCGAGTTAGCTGGACGATAGGATCCTGGGAAATAACTTTTCTATATCTTCCTATAAATAGAAAGCTGACTTCACCAAAGAAAGCAAGTCATCAAGCAATTCACTCTCTTCTCAAAGCAATTACAACTTACTCCCATAGAAAAGTTATTTCACTTGATACATTGTTATACTATAAACTCGTGTAAACCATTATTTATGTTGAGGGTATATTTTCAGGATGCTCGCAGGAAGCTCAGATAGCTCAGGAATCCTACTATCATCTGGGAATCCCGTCTACTCAGGTATCCTGATTTATTTTATTTTGCTAACCCTCATATTTGCCACGTGTTTATTTGACCAGGTACCAACGGAGTCAATAACTACTTCTGAAACTTAAGCTCCAGCTATGGCAGATCGTGGACCAAGTGAACGAAGAGGTCCCATAACGGTCGAGTTAGTTGGACGATAGGATCCTGGGAATCCCGGAAAGTTTGTTATCATTGTATTTGTTATATAAATCGAGGATTCGATCAGTAGGACACACATCGAACACATTTCAGCTCACTTACGAACGCACAACATTGTATCACATAGTTCTGATCGATCAAACCTCCAACCCGTTGTAATTTTTCATTTGATTATCAATAAAATTGACTAGGAGGCGAGCTATTCAGCCGGCTCCCGAGGTTTTTATCCAGGATTCCTAGAGGCAACTCGAAGGATTCTGGAGTTTTCCTCGCTAAATCATCGTGTCACCATCCTAACTTGGATTATTTGCTCATTTGATCGTTAAGCACACTACCTTACAATCTAAGTTTGGAATACAAGATTCCTTAGTGAATTTTTGACCAAAACAGTTTGGCGCCCACCGTGGGGCAAGTGGTGCTTAATCTTACCAAAATCCCATATCTCATTCACTTCATTCGATCTCCAATCTAAAAAATGTCAAACCAACAGAAGGCTGTTTCGATCTCTACCTCGTCCTCCATTCCTCCTCTTCCTACCTTTCCAGGAAGTTAAAAGAAGACCAATGACCGTCAGAAGAAAATAGACGAGCAGCCGAGAAAAACTGACTATCCTGTCTTCACAGGATCTCGGGTTCAATCTGTTGATCCTGTTATTACTAACAACGATTTGTTTTCCTTGATTAAGCAGGTGAAAAATCAGATGGGTCAGCAAGAAAAGACCACTCAAACGGTGATGAAAGAAATCGAGCAGCTTAAGAAGTCTAAGAAACCTGTGGAGGAACAAAGTCCTCCATTTCCCAGGCTCCTTGATTTCAATGCTTCAGGATCCTCAGATACGGCTTGTTACAATTACAAATCAGCTCCAAGCTTCACTACAGCCCCTACAATGACTTCTTAGGCCGCTGGGTATGCAGGAAGTGCTGCTGGATTCTTAGGAGCTATCCCACCAGAATCCTCACAGTCACGCTACAAGGATCCTTGGATTCCGCTACCATCGGGATCCTTAGCCTCACCATCACAAGGATATCCTTTTTCTGCTGGGAAACCAAGCCAGAACCCCCAAGGATATCAATACTTTAATCCTTCTGTTTCTGTAGGAATCTTTAAGACTAGCTCTTTAAATGTTCATGACGGTGACTTCATCCCCATGCAAACAGCAGCCACTACAGAGCCGAGCATCCCAACGAGCTATGGATATAATCCCAGGATCCCAGTCCAGAATCCTGGCCCAGGTAATGTGTCCAATTCAATTCCTATCGTTTCTAACCAGGGTGCTCCTTATGATGCAGGTATTCATCCAAGTATCGCTAGGGAGCTCTAGAAGTTGAAAGAGATGATATCAAGCGTTCCATGGATCCTGAAACCTATTCCTGAGGTTCCTTTGGAAAGCCACAAGATCTCTAGATTCACTTGGCCGATTTCCCAAGCGGAGATCCCGAAGCGTTTCCAAACTCCGAGGATGAAGCTTTACGATGGAACCACAGATCTTGAAGAACACGTGGCACATTACAGGGAGCGTATGGAGATTAATCCCATTCCGATAGAAATCAAAGAAGCCTGTCTATGCAAAGGCTTTGGTTTAACCTTAATAGGACCAGTCATGAAATGGCTACTGAGCATTCCTCCTAACACTATTACATCGTTTTCTCATTTAGTTAACCTATTTAACAATCAATTTTCTTGCAGCAGAACCTTTGAGAAGCTCACAGGTGACTTGTATCGAATAGTTCAGAAGCCAGATGAGCCGCTCAGAGAATACATCACCAGATTCGGACGAGAATCCCTTGAGATTCCTAATTTGGATATAGTAGCAGCCGTAGAAGTTTTTAAAATGGGGCTCTCCAAAGATTCACTTTTTTATGATGACCTTATCATGACTCCTTGCAGGAATCTCGACGAAGTTCGCAGTAGAGCCTTGAGATTTATTCGTTTGGAGGACGACAAGAAAATCCACCAAAGACTGGAGGTCCTAAATATGATCCTAACAGCAAGAAGGCGGAATCCCCCGGGAAGCCGTATAGATCTCGTCCATACTCCAAACCGAAGAATCACAAAGTCAATGTTGTTTACCAAGATGATGATGATGAGGAATATCCTAAGGTATCTGAATACTGTTTTTCGGTTGATATTGGTGGTTTGATGTGTGCTATGCAGGACCTAGGTGTGTTGATACATGGTTCTTGATCGTCATGTGAAGTATCGAATACAAGACGGATTCACACAAGATTGCTGAGGTCCGAACTTAGGCCGAACCTGGAGTTCGGACATGGCCGAACATGTGGCCGAACCTCAGGTTCGGCTGGTCGTATTTCAACACTATAAATATGTTGTCTTGTGTAGAATTCAGTAGGGGTTCAGGTCATATCTTCTAAGTGTCTTTGTGTAAACTCTCTGTGGTTAATACAAGCCAGATTTGTATTTACTCTCCGTGTTCTATACGTTTATATTGATTTCGTTACGACTAAGTAGAAGATCCGCACGCTCACGCACTTTCAACTGGTATCAGAGCATTAGGTTTGTTCTACTAGTTGGAAATCAGTGTTTTCCAGAGTTGTTGAGTTAGAATTCACGTTTTTGACTTTCAAAGCTCGTTTCTCATCTTCATTTCTCAAAATCTTCGTTCAAAACTTCATGATTTACGTCAAATATGTCTGTATTTGTTCGTTTTCAGTTGATTGAGTGTTCACAGCTCAAGAGGTGTCGATTCCAGTGAGTTTTTCCGAAGTTTTCGAATTTTCGCGATTGGCCGAACTCCAGATTCGGCATAACCGCTCCGAACACCAGGTTCGGAGTAAGCTCGGTCAGTTTTCCTGATTCGGTGAGAGTTCGGAGTTCAATCGGAGAGAGTTCGGTGGATATCCTGTCTCGGAGGGAGTTCGGACTAGGATCAGAGATAGATCGGAGTTTCTGAGTTCGGAGATACGTTCGTTCAGAGTTCGGACTTTTTGTTTTAAGTTCGGAGCAGCTTCGGAGGGTATAGTAGGTTCGGACGAAGTTCGGATTGAACAGTGTTCAGTTTTTCGAAAATGTCCGATTTTCAAGCGTTCGCAGCTATTCAAAATTCTGTTCAAGCTACGATGCAAAAAATGATGAATTATGATAATGAAATCGGAACAAGTCAGAAAGTTCCCAAATTGCTAAAATTGGAAGATGATCATAGTTGGATTAAACGGTTTGAAGCGTTTGTCGATACAAATGACATTGATATGTGGTTAGCGTTCACTGAGCAATATGTTTACCCTAAAGATGAAACTGGTGAACCTATTCTTCAAAGAAAAATGTCTTCTGAACAAAAGAAAGTGTTGGGTTTTAAGAACTTTATCAAAGCCATTTTAACTCCTTAAAATGTAAAAACGCAGCGGAAAAATCAAAAGAATAGTTTGATTAGTTGATGTTAAAACCGATTTTAACACTTGATTATAAAACCCAAAACCAAGGATCCAAATATGTATGCATGCTATCAAAACTAAAACCAACCATAGGGGGTTTTAGATATACCTTCTTCCAAGCTCAAGATTGTGAAGAAGATGATGTGGATGAACCGGCTTGCTATCTAACTTGAAAGCCTCAAGTGATGATACCCACGAGCTCAAGCAACAACCACCCTTGTTGCTAGGATTTCTTGAAGACTAACTCTTCCTTCCTCTCTTGTTGAATCCGAAACCAACAAGATCTTGGAATCAATTTCCAGATTTTCTAGCAAGAAAAGTGTTCTTGCAATGGAAGAAGAGAGAGAAAGAACTTGAGTATTGGAGAAGGCAAATGCTATCAATGACTAGTCCCAATCTCAAGACCATATGTCTTGTTTAAATAAAAAGGCTCAACCACCCTCATAAAGAGGGTGGGAGGCCGGCTCTAGAGGGGGAAAAAGGAGGGGGAAAATGGTTTTTAAAATCTTTTAAAACCCTCCAATGAACCTAGTCCATTTTCTAGTCTTTGTTCATTTAGACACTATGCTTAAGTCATGTAACACATTACATGTTGTGTACTAAAATGAAGTATAACATATAACCTTTTATATGTTGTGTAACATGTTATTTAACCAATTAAATAACATTTTTATCTTGCTTCTATAATTTAAATCATCCACATGATTTAATACAAGTTCAATTAATTAGAAACCGATTTCTAATTATCTTCTATAAGTGACATTTATTTAATTGATCATATCTAAATAAATATCCATTGGGTGTTTGTCTAGCTCGTTATTGGGTATGACCCGTCTTGGATCATAACGTACTAGCCACATCAATCTAGTATGTGTCTTGGGCAGACCGAGTCCAACAATCTCCCACTTGCACAAGATTCATAGAAGATTGATGCAAGCAACAAATACCGCCTAACAACGGTTTGTTACCCCTAATACGCATGACTTAGTGCCATTCAATAACATCATCTCCTTCAAGTCACCACTTGAAATGTTTTAGGTGAAACGATCATTTATCCTTTTGTCACAAATGTCATGTTAAATCCTAGAGACATAGAGTGATCACTCTCTATTAGATTTAACTTAATTCAGGCCTTAGACATTTAACTCTCAACGAATAAGAGGGACAAATTCCATCTTGACTACATACGTCTCTCACAAACACCTAGTATCATGCTTGAGCTTAGCCTTATGTACTGCCATGTTTCAGAACAGCGAAGAACTAAGTCAAAGCATAATGCTTGGTGAATATCAAGACCCAATATGTATCTCAGGTCAGAGGATACAAATGATATTCTCCTTTACTCAAGCTTACTTATGATCAATCAATTAAGATTCCATGGGGTAAGACTTGAGAGCGGGTCGTCCAATATTTGTCTCCCACAAATATCTATGAACCTTGGTAGCAACCCATTGCTCCATATTCATACCTTATGAATATCCACCAATCCAAGTTCATAATAGTCTTACCTTCATATTCGTTCCCACAAATATGATCGACTACGGACATTTAGAATAAGTAACTTATTCACGGATTTAAACATGCAAAAATGGAACACTACACAATTTAAATGAAATCCCACATTCATATAAAAGTGTCAAAACAAACATTGTTCCGATATCGAAATACAAAATATAAATCATATCCAATCACTAGAATGTCGAAGTCCCATAGCACAAACATGACCCTCATGCTTTGGGCGTTCTAGGAGCTTCGTGAGTGGATCAGCGACATTGTCATTGGTGTGAACTTTGCGAATACATATCTTTCCCTTTGCAACTTCATCCCTTATGTAGTTGAATCTCCGCTCGATGTGCCTTACCTTTTGATGATCACGAGGTTCCTTGATTTGAGCAATCGCTCCCTCGTTATCACAAAGGATCTCTAGGGGTCCTTGAATGGTAGGAACAACCCCTAGTTCGGCAATAAATTTCTTCAACCATGCGGCTTCTTGCGCGGCCAAAGATGCGGCGATGTATTCTGATTCCGTAGTGGACAACGCAACCACATCTTGCTTTGAGCTCTTCCAAGAGACCGCCCCTCCATTCATAATGAAGATATACCCCGATTGTGAACGAGAATCATCTCGATCCGTTTGGAAACTCGCATCCGTGTAACCCCTTACAACGAGTTCCTTCTCATCGGATCCATATATTAAGAACATATCCTTAGACCTTCTAAGATATTTTAATATACTTTTGACAGCCATCCAATGGCTATTTCCTGGATTCTGTTGGTATCTACTTGTCATGCTTAAGGCGCATGACACGTCCGGTCTAGTGCATATCATAGCATACATAATCGATCCAATAGCAGACGCATATGGGATTCCTTTCATTTTGTCTTGCTCAACCTTTGAGCTTGGACATTGAGTCCTACTCAATATAGTCCCCTTTTGAATAGGTACCAAACCTTTCTTAGAGTTCTCCATCTTGAACCTTTTCAAGACTTTGTCAATGTATGCACTTTGATTCAAACCTATCAGGCGCCTTGATCTATCCCTATAGATCTTTATTCCCAAAATATAGGTGGCTTCACCAAGATCCTTGATGGAAAAGCAACTTCCAAGCCAGGCTTTTACACCTTCCAAGGTTGGAATGTCATTCCCAAATAGTAGTATGTCATCTACATACAATACTAGAAAAGTTATTATACTCCCACTAGCCTTCTTATACACACAAGCCTCATCTTCGTTCTTGATGAAGCCAAATTTCTTTATTTCTTCATCAAAACGCTGATTCCAACTCCTTGATGCTTGTTTCAATCCATAGATTGATTTCTTTAACTTACACACTTTGTTAGGATGTTTTGGATCGACAAAACCCTCGGGCTGAGCCATATAGACATCTTCCTCAAGATATCCATTTAGGAAAGCCGTTTTGACATCCAATTGCCATATCTCATAATCATAATGGGCGGCTATGGCAAATAATATCCTTATCGACTTTAGCATTGCTACAGGCGAGAAAGTTTCATCATAATCAACCCCTTGAGTTTGAGTGAAACCTTTTGCTACAAGTCGAGCTTTAAATGTGTCTAAGTTTCCATGCATGTCGGTTTTCTTCTTGAAAACCCACTTACTTCCAACTACCTTGGAGTTAGGAGGTCGCTCTACCAAGTCCCATACTTGGTTATCATGCATGGATTGCATCTCAACGTTCATGGCTTCCAACCATTTTTCCGATTCGGAATCGGACATTGCATCACGATAAGTGGTTGGTTCATCCGAATCTACCACATAGCATCCCTCCATGAAAAATCCATATCTTTCGGGTGGACTACTAGTTCTACCGGATCTACGAACGTTGTTTGTGTTTTGATCAACCATTTGATCATCTTCAACAATTTCTTGTTGAGGGCTAGTTTCAACCAAACGTGTATCGGCTTGTGGTTCTTGATCCTCCTCAAGTTCCACCGTTCTTGCACTAGTTCCTTCCATAAGGAACTTAGTTTCCAAAAACTCGGCCTTTCTAGCTATAAATACCTTTTGCTCTGTTGGATTGTAGAAGTAATATCCTATAGAATCTCTAGGATATCCTACAAATATACACTTAGTGGATCGGGGATCTAGCTTGTTTGAAGCATCATGCTTTACATAAGCTTCACAACCCCACACCTTTAGATAAGATAAGGATGGAACCCTTCCATGCCATAACTCAAAAGGTGTCCTTTCCACTTTCTTGGTTGGGGCCATATTCAAAATACGGGCCGCTGAGAGTAGGGCATAACCCCAAAATGATAGAGGTAAGGAACTTCTACTCATCATAGATCGAACCATATCCAATAGGGTTCGATTCCTCCTCTCCGATACACCATTATGTTGTGGTGTTCGAGGTGGACTAAGTTGTGAGACAATCCCACAACTCCGAAGATAGTTTTGAAATTCATTGCTAAGGTATTCACCTCCTCTATCCGAACGAAGGATCTTTATTGTCTTGTTGAGTTGATTTTCTACTTCATTCTTGAAGATTTTGAATATTTCAAAAGCTTCATCCTTGTGTGCTAACAAGTACACATACCCATAGCGACTATAGTCGTCGGTAAAGGTGATGAAGTATCTTTCACCATTCCTAGATGTTGGCTTAAAAGGTCCACATACATCCGAATGTATGATCCCTAGAAAATCTTTTGCCCTTTCGGTGGTGCCACTAAAAGGTGCCTTAGTCATCTTACCTTGTAGGCAAGATTCGCATACTTCATAGGAATCATTATCATTTGTTTTCAAAAGACCACTCTTTTGTAACGCTAGTATGCGGTTCTTATTTATGTGACCAAGGCGGCAATGCCAAATGTAGGTGTCACTCAAATCTCTTTTGAGTCTCTTGGTGTTAGTTTGATACATTGAGCTATTGTATGATGTGTTTTCATGAACCAATTCATAAATACCATTTAAAGGGCTAGCTTTAAAATAAAACACGTCATTCATTGAAACATGGATATCATTGTTAACAAATTTAAAATCATATCCAAAATGTCTTAAACGGGAAACGGAAATTATGTTCCTAGTCAAACTAGGAGCATATAATACATTATTCAAAATTACTTCCAAACCACTTGGAAGTTCCAAAATGTAGTCTCCTTGGGCTTCAACTTGAACTTTCGCTCCATTGCCCATGAAGAGACTAACTTCTCCCGCCTTCAATTGCCTATTTCTTTTGAACCCCTGCAACATATTACATATATGAGTTCCACATCCGGTATCCAATACCCATGTGTTAGAAGAAATGGCATTAAGCTCAATATAAATCATAAAGGTCTTACCCGAGGTTTGACCTTCATTTTTCTTTTCTTTCAACCCTTTGAGATAGGTTGGACAATTCCTCTTCCAATGTCCTACCTCACCACACTCAAAGCATGGATCATTTGAAGCAATCTTTTGCTTCTTCTCCTTCGGTTTGGGGTTTTCTTTCTTGCCCTTCCCCTTGACGAATCCCTTTCCTTTGGCAACCTTTGCCTTTGAGGAACTAGAGGTAGAGCGAGACCTTTTCTTGCTACTACCTTCATTGATCGTTAGAACGGGCACAACACTTTTGCCCATCCCTTGCTCGGCCGTTTTGAGCATCCCATGAAGCTCGGGAATGGTCTTCTCCCAACCATTCATATTGTAATTCAATACAAAAGTGTCAAACTTCTTTGACAAAGAGTTGAGGATCAAATCCGTAGCCAACTCTTTTGAAACGGGACAATTGAGCCTTTCAAGACGATCAATGAGGCTCTTCATCTTAAGAACATAGGATGAAACCGTTTGTGACTCGTCCATACGACATGCATGGAGTGCTCGAACCGTTTCGAAGCGCTCGGTTCTTGCCTTTTGTTGGAACATTTCCTTCAATTGGCATATCATGTCGTATGCCCCATGATTCTCTAAATCCTTTTGTAGCTCGGGGATCATACTTGCTAGCATGAGGCACGAAACTTGGACGGAGTCCTCGGTGTACTTCACCCAATCGGCATAAGCCTCAACGTCTTCGACATCGGGTTCGTCGGGGATAGGATCGTCCAACACATAAGACTTCTTTTCTTGTTTGAGAACAATTCTCAAGTTGCGGTACCAATCCACAAAGTTGTCTTGGTTGAGACGATTCTTGTCTAAGATGGATCTTAGCGATAGGTTATGGACGTTTGTGGCGGGGATGATTTCGTTATTATTGGCCATCTACAAAATTTAACAAAGTTCTATTAAGTATCTTTGATATCAATATTAACCTTTTAATTTATTTAATACCCTTTTATGTCTCATAGACAATTAATAAATTAAAACCTAGAATCCAACGTTACATTTAAGTTGTGGTTAGGTGACCTTTATCCCATGACTTAAATTAACAAGGTAGTCAACGTTTGACAATTGCAACTCTTTGCAACTTCTAGTAGTATGGGATCGATTAAACATCTTATGTTTAGTTGACATGTTTAATCCCATCAATGCCTTTGGTTCCCCATGCTTCGGTGACCCTATTCACATGGTCCCCAAATCAAGTTGTCCTACTTATACACACGTGTAAATTTACATATGTAAGTGGTTAGGTGACCTTTATCCCACATACATGGTAAACCTACCTCAAATATACAAGTTCCCTCAAATACGGTTAGGTGACCTTTATCCCATAAAGAGTTTACAAGCAAATTGAGTGTTGTACAAAAGGATGGCGTTTAAACTTGTTTTCAAAAGGGTCGTTTTTAGTTTTCATAATTCTAGTGTAGAAAACTCTATGTACCATACAATTCACATGCATTCAAATGTATGGTACCCTAGTGTTGTTTGAAATCCATATTTCATGGTTCTTTTTAATAAAACCCATTTTATTGATAAATCATCATCAACTTAATAAAACCCATTTTATTAGTCTTTGTTAATGATATTTTAAGAACCGGTTTTAGCTTGTTAATGTTTATTAGTTTGTTTTAGCATGCATATCCAAATATCATCCAAACATGAAAATAAACAACCACACAAGCATAATAAAATAGGTGCATAGCCATAGCCAACTATTGACAACACCTGCTAGCCGTAACAGGAGTGTGTCATGGACAACACCTTTTAGCAGTAACAGGGGTGTTTCTGGGACAACACCTGTTACCTGTAGCAGGGGTGCAGAAGCACTCCTGCTATTTAAAAGGAGTGTCTCGGTCTCTCCTAAGGGACAAAACACAAGTGATGTGTTGTGAACTCCCACTTGATCCCGCATCCAAATGCTTGAAATGACCTCCTTTGGTTGTGTTTTGCTTGACTCCTTTGGGCATCCAAGATCCTCCATCTTGTGCATTCTTCCTTTTTACAAAATATGGATCCTAATACATTTTTCTAGTAAAACAAAATGCACCTAATCTATTACATTACATACCAAATGAAATAAATAGATTACATGCCCAAAATGAGGAACTTGAAATTATTACAACTTTTGAATAATTACAACAAGCACAAACATTCACCACAAACAATCACAAGGTCTTTTGGCTAGGCTTTATGCACCAAACATATATCTAAAAATACATCCATATGTACAAATGGTTCCCTTTTAACCCATTTCCTTTTTCGGTCCAACACAAAACCGAAAACTTGGGTTTGTTGCCCAAACAACAAAAACAACAAAATGATAAAATGTTTTAATCTTTCAAGATAACCACATGCATGTTAGTGAAGCATCTTGAAAGACAAAGGGAAACCATGAACAAAACTTTCGGTTTGTGGTATGAGGAACCAAAACCAAGAGTTTTGTGGAGCTAACCAACTAGCTCTTTGAAGCATGCATCCATATAACCTGGCTCTGATACCATTGTTGGGTTTTAAGAACTTTATCAAAGCCATTTTAACTCCTTAAAATGTAAAAACGCAGCGGAAAAATCAAAAGAATAGTTTGATTAGTTGATGTTAAAACCGATTTTAACACTTGATTATAAAACCCAAAACCAAGGATCCAAATATGTATGCATGCTATCAAAACTAAAACCAACCATAGGGGGTTTTAGATATACCTTCTTCCAAGCTCAAGATTGTGAAGAAGATGATGTGGATGAACCGGCTTGCTATCTAACTTGAAAGCCTCAAGTGATGATACCCACGAGCTCAAGCAACAACCACCCTTGTTGCTAGGATTTCTTGAAGACTAACTCTTCCTTCCTCTCTTGTTGAATCCGAAACCAACAAGATCTTGGAATCAATTTCCAGATTTTCTAGCAAGAAAAGTGTTCTTGCAATGGAAGAAGAGAGAGAAAGAACTTGAGTATTGGAGAAGGCAAATGCTATCAATGACTAGTCCCAATCTCAAGACCATATGTCTTGTTTAAATAAAAAGGCTCAACCACCCTCATAAAGAGGGTGGGAGGCCGGCTCTAGAGGGGGAAAAAGGAGGGGGAAAATGGTTTTTAAAATCTTTTAAAACCCTCCAATGAACCTAGTCCATTTTCTAGTCTTTGTTCATTTAGACACTATGCTTAAGTCATGTAACACATTACATGTTGTGTACTAAAATGAAGTATAACATATAACCTTTTATATGTTGTGTAACATGTTATTTAACCAATTAAATAACATTTTTATCTTGCTTCTATAATTTAAATCATCCACATGATTTAATACAAGTTCAATTAATTAGAAACCGATTTCTAATTATCTTCTATAAGTGACATTTATTTAATTGATCATATCTAAATAAATATCCATTGGGTGTTTGTCTAGCTCGTTATTGGGTATGACCCGTCTTGGATCATAACGTACTAGCCACATCAATCTAGTATGTGTCTTGGGCAGACCGAGTCCAACAGAAAGCTTATCAAGCTGAGAAAAAGGCATATGGTACGTTAACGATTGCATTGCCTAAAGAGTTACTTCATCAATTTGCTGGTAACTACACATCAAAAAGTCTATGGGATGCATTGGAAAAACGATGTGAAGGCAATGACCAATACAAGAAAAGTCGACAAAAGGTTTTGAAGAAAGAGTTTGATAGTTTTAAACATTATTAAAATGAAACGATTCCCAATCTGATTGCAAGATTCGCTCATCTGATGAATGAAATGTGTTTGGTGAATCTTACTAAAGAAGAGGTTGATATGAAAGAAAAGATCTTGGAAGCATTGCCTGAAAAATGGGAGAATTATGTGATGATGATTACTCATGATAAATATTTTTCAGGATTGTCTTTTAATGATTTGGTTCAAAGAATTCAGGCTCGGGATATGGAATTAATGTTGAATAAATCACTTCCTACACAAATCCAGAATCCTGCAGTGTATCATGGTGAAAATGACTCTACAATGAATGCTGGGAAGTCTAATATTGTGACAACTGTAACTTCCCAAGTTAACTCCGTTAAGTTTTTCCGTTAGTTCCGTTAACGAACCCGAGACCCGTCATTTTTATGATTACATGTTTATTCATGATTACTTGCTAATTAATATTAGTAACTTGTTTCGTGAACTTATTTCGTGATCTTATGTGTTAGTTGTGTAAATTTGCATTTTTATGCGAAACCGGGCTTCGTGTCTAAATTTGGATTTTTATGTATAAATGATAAATTTATATAACCCGACTAAATTTTACATACTAAATGATTTAAAAACATTTAGAAACATTTTTAGAAGTTTTACTTTACAACTTCTAGTTAAAAACCCATTTAAAATGAGTTTTATGCTTTATGTGTTCAAAATGGAACTTGAGGGACTTAATGTGTAACTTTCAATTAAAAGAAAATCTGCATTTTCCTCCTCCTCCCCCTCATTTCTCACGACATCAGCAGCTCCACCTCTCCCCCTCTTCTTCACGTTCGCACATACACACACACACTTACAAGCTTCACGAAATCAAGCATCTTGGAGCAAAATTCGGAGTTTGGAAGCTCAATCAAGCTCCTAGAACACTCAAGCCAGCTTCCTCTTCTCCTCTTCTACTCCTACTCGCGATTTCTACCTCCAATTTGTAAGCCCTAACTTTTTGAATCCGAAATTTGTTATTGCATGTGTGTTCTATGGTGTTTTTATGCTAAATGGTGAGCTATTATGCTCTTGATTCATGTTTTAGGTTGAGATATGTTAGCTTATGATTTAGGGCAGATTTGTAATGAGTTTTAAATCTGGAAATTGAGCTTAAATTTCTGCTATGAATGCTCTTGTATGATTGTTGGGTGGTTGGCAATGAAGTTTGGTTGAAATGTGCTTAATTGCTAGCTACATGATGAGATTTTGATATGGTTATGGTATGATCTTGTTCATGACAGAAATTACATGTTATCTTAATTATAAACTTGTTGGTAGGTGTTAAATTGATCAAATGTTAGCATAGAATTGAAATTCTAAACACTTGCAAACTTAAGAAATTTGACAGCTTTGACCAGGATTTTTGGTCAACTTGCAGCTGTCATAACTTGCTCAATTTTCATCGAAATCAGTTTATTCTTTTTCCCTAGTAAAGTATTATGTCTTAGCTTTACAACGGCTACTTGCACACTTTCTAAAACCTCCGTTTGGTCACTCAAAACACTGCTGCAAGTTGGGTACTCAAAGCTGTCTAGTTTAGTGAAAAGTAGACTTTCCAATTTGGTTGAGCATGCTAATCTTGTTTTATTGGCAAGTTGATTAATTGTAAATGATGTTTATATATTAAAAGTAAGATCTGGATATGTTGGTTCATAAATTCCAAATTTTGAATGAGTTATGCAAGTTTTCATTTCCTTTGACTAGTTTGCTAAATGCTAAAATGTGCCAACTTCCGATGTGCATAACTTCTTCGTTTCTCAACCTTTTTAGTTGATTCTTTTTTCTAAGAGTCCTAATTGATATGTAGTATATGCCTGTAAAATTTAAAGAGTTAATTCCAAGTATTGTGGATTTTAGCTATACCACTAGTTAAGTGCTTGAAGTTTGACTTTCTGGGTCAACTTTGACATAAATTGCAATTTCTTGATTTTCTCTCAAATTGGGACTTGTATGTGCACTATGTGACTTGTATGAATGCATGAAACATGTTTAGGTGCTTATATGCTACTTTTCGACCTAGCGTCACCTTCTAATTTGATTAGGTCGTATTTACCCAAATAGGTTGACTTTGACCAACATGTTGAACCAAGTGCCGAGTACCAGTGCACCCTAAGGTGAGTTCATTTATATTATTGTTATGTCCGTTCAGGGATGATAACGCGCAGGTGGTTGC
Organism: Deinandra increscens subsp. villosa; assembly: GCA_039602395.1. Classification (NCBI taxonomy): domain Eukaryota; kingdom Viridiplantae; phylum Streptophyta; class Magnoliopsida; order Asterales; family Asteraceae; genus Deinandra; species Deinandra increscens. The sequence continues at coordinate 115,075,592 of JBCNJP010000027.1, read as the reverse complement.
ATCCGGTAAGGATGGTGACCAAACGGTAAGGTATTTCTTACTGGGTAAATTTCCGACATAATATCATATGTTTCACTGAATTGAACTTTATTTATAAAAAGTCCTTACTTGCAGGCCGTTAATATACAATAGCGAGGTAATATTGAGTAGTACTACTGGGGATTGACACCCCCGCTCAACGGTGCACGTGATGCACCCTCCCGACTGGCGGTCGGACTGAGATCAATGTTAGCCTACCCACCGTGATCTGTAAAGACACGGGAAGGCAAGGTTCATAGGTATTCCCTATCAAAACATTGTCAGCTTCGGTTACGAACAATTCAGGTGTGCATAACTATAGGCTAGCTACCTTCGATATGGAATTTTACCGGTCTTATGATTATTGATTGTGTTTTACCTTTCTTTATTCATATACATTAGGTCTACATGTGACGTGTAGACCGCTTTAGTGAACTCACCAGCCTTGGCTGACACTTGATTGTTGAATGCTTTTCAGGTCGCTAGATGGATCACGGGCGGCACGGGCGGCGGCAGTACACATTACTATTTTCACTTGGGACTTATGTTTTCAGACATTAAATTCATCATTTTGAAAACCCAACTATAAACTTTAATTATGCTTCCACTGAACTGTTAAACTTACTTTTTGGGACTGTAACTTAAGTTTTATGTTAACTTATAAACTCCGTTATGGTTTGGTTGTAACTGAAGTCTGGGATCCTGGTCTGGATCACACCCCACACGGTTATACTCCGTTAGTGGAAATTGGGGGTGTGACAGATTGGTATCAGAGCCCTTGGTTACAGCGAACCAGAACATTTTAAAAGTAAAATTTCTGAACTGTAACTAGTTTTGAAAACCTTGGTTACAACCCATTCTCAAAAGTACTACCTCACGTGCCGAAGATGGTCCTCATTTAGAATTTCTTGTCTTGTGTCAATATAGGATTTGAAATTTTGAGTAGAAATTTTTCTTTCCCGAGGCTTAGAAATTTCTGAGTTAGAAGATTTTTCTAAGTATAATCTTAGCGAACTTGTTATATGCTTATAATGCAATACTAGTGTTGCATAATGCAATACTGAGTGTTCTGACATTCGTGACCCGCAAATGGTGTTTAATCATTTCCTAGAAAAAGGAGTGTGTTAGAAACCACTTCAAGTTTTATTAAACTCGAACTCTTCTGTTTTTAGTATTGTTGCATAATGCAACACTAAACACTTATCATTATCTTAGCTTTGAAACTTCGAGTGATAGTTGTTTAATTTTTATAAAACTGTTGTATACTGCAATACTAAGTATTTATAACTATTCTATTTTTGGAACTTCAAGTAAGTGACATTTAATTTACATTTTATTATAAAGGCGTTGCATATTGTTGCATAATACAACACTAAATAACTAGCGGGTCAGACCTCAACCTGTTCGTAACCAATCTCCGGTTTTCCCATTTACATTAAATTTTTATAACCATTACTCTAATTCTTCAAATTTACTAACCTATGAATTCATGAAACTAATACTAAAGTCTCACTTGATTTCAAATTTTTTTTTTTATAAACTCAACCATCAATAACCCATAACATGCATTTGATCCTAATGTTTATTTAAATCTTGGTGAATTCTAGGCTTTGTGATTAGACATGATATACATCAGATTTTGTTATGTGCTTAGCGAACTTTATGATGTTCTTAGCGAACTTGTATGACTGATACGAAGTTACTTCTAATCTGCAATGCAAACATAACTTGTATTACATGTTTACATGTTCCTGACATTGTTACTACCTTGTTACCACTTAGAATGCACTGTTTATGAAAAAGAATGTTTTATGTGAATTGTACTTGTATGAAACACCTAACAGAACTTAGCAACTTTTTAGTATTGGGTATACTAACCTTTGGAAGTTTTGCATTGATTTGCTAGAAATCATGCCTCTACGGAGAGATCCCGAAACCAACCCAGGAACCTTAACTGATGCACAGGTTCAGAACATGATCAACCAAGGAGTTGCAGCAGCTCTAGCAGCCGCTCAGCAACATTTCCAAGGACAACCGCCTCAATGTTCATTCAAAGCCTACATGGATTGCAAGCCAATGGTATTTAAGGGTGACGAAGGTGCTGTGGGCCTACTTAGATGGCTCGAGTAGTCAGAAAAAGTGTTTTTGATGTGTAACTGCCCGGAAGGGGATAAAGTGAAGTATGCTACGGGCACACTTGAGGATTCCGCGCTGACATGGTGGAATGCCCAAATTCAGATATTGGGACTCAACGAAGCTAACGCCATGCCGTGGCAAGAATTCAGAGACGCAATCATGGAGGAGTATTGCCCTCGTGATCAAGTCAGGAGACTGGAAGTCGAGTTTGGAAACTCCAAAATGGAAGGCTCAGAGATAGAAGAGTACACCACCCGTTATCAAGCATATTCCCGACTCTGTCCGACAATGGTGGATGCTGAGTATAAACGAATCGAGTTATATGTGGAAGGACTGGTACCACAAATCAAGGGCATGGTGACCTCATCTAATCCCACTTATGTGCGACAGGCAATCCGGCTGGCGCACAAACTGACTGATCAGGCGGTGGCTCAAGGAATTTACCACCAAGGAAAACCCCAAAAGCTGCCCTAGACGGGAAGAGGCAGAGAGATGAGGAACCAAGTAACCTCACGAATTCTGGCAACAACACTGGGAGGTCTTCGAACTCTCAGAATCAGAACAAGAAGTTTGATAACTCCAAAGGGGGTTACGGTAACAACGGTGGTGGTGGCAACCAAAACTGACAAGGTAACAGTGGGCAGGGTTCCAGCAGGTACAAGGGAAAGTCCCCCTACTATAACAACTGTAACACACACCACAATGGTGACTGCAACCGACCATCATGCGAGCGGTGTGGTAAAATGGGACATGTTGCCAAGAATTGTTGGGGTGACATGCTGAACCGACCTAAGCAGAATAATGAAGGCCCCCGTGGGTGTTTTGAGTGCGGGAAACCCGGGCACGTGAAGAAAGATTGCTCTCAGCTGAAGAAAGGTGGAAACAACAACAACAACAACAACCGCCACAACAACAACAACAACAATGGAGGTGGTAATGGAAACGGGGGAAATGGTGGTCGCGGACGAGCATTTGTCATGGGTTCTGGTGAAGCGAAGGAAGACGCTAACGTGATTACTGGTAAGTTCCTTCTCAACAACTACTTTGCGAATGTATTATTTGATTCTGGTGCCGAGAAGAGTTTCATTTCGACTAAGTTTTGCAAATTGATAAAGGCCAAGACGGAACCCCTAGGAGCTAAATACACCGTTGACCTAGCTAACGGTAAGCTTATTGATGCAACACATATAGTCAAGGATTGCACCTTAGAACTCTCAGGTCATAAGTTTGACATAGATTTGATGCCTTTGACGATCGGTAGCTTTGACGTGATAATTGGTATGGACTGGTTGTCCATGCACCACGCAGAACTCGTCTGTCGAGAAAAAGTCATACGTATACCCTCAGCAGACGGAGAAGTACTCTCGATTCAGGGTGAGAAGGGAGGTACTGTCTCCGGAATCATATCATACCTCAAGGCACATAAGTATCTTCGGAAAGGGCACGTGGCCGTTCTGGCAACGGTTACGGATCAAAACCTCGTAGAGAAGAAAATTGAAGATTTTCAGATAGTTCGCGATTTTCCCGATGTATTCCCGGAAGAATTGCCTGGTCTACCTCCACATAGACAAGTCGAGTTCGGAATCGACCTTATCCCCGGTGCAGCTCCGGTTGCCCGAGGTCCGTTCCGTTTGGCGGTGAACGAATTACATGAGTTATCCATTCAACTGCAAGAGCTGTTAGATAAAGGTTTTATCAGGCCTAGCTCATCGCCATGGGGCGCGCCAGTTTATTCGTCAGGAAGAAAGACGGGACGTTCAGGATGTGCATAGATTACCGCGAGCTCAACAAAGTCACTATTAAGAACCGGTATCCTCTCCCTCGGATCGACGACCTCTTTGACCAACTGCAAGGATCCAGTTACTTCTCAAAAATTGACTTAAGATCCGGATATCATCAACTCAGAATCCGCGAAGAGGACATTTTAAAGACGGCTTTCAGAACGCGCTACGGTCATTACGAGTTTCTAGTCATGCCTTTCGGCTTAACGAACGCACCGGCGGTGTTCATGGACCTCATGAACCGCGTGTGCAAACCTTACCTAGATCAGTTCGTAATTGTTTTCATCGACGACATACTCGTTTACTCAAGGACGAAAGAAGAACACGAGGAACACCTGCGGTTATTACTAGAGTTGTTAAGGAAGGAGCAACTCTACGCCAAATTCTCCAAATGTGACTTTTGGATCCGAGAAGTTCAATTTCTGGGCCACATCGTCAACGAGCAAGGCATTCATGTTGACCCAACCAAAGTTGAGGCGATCAAGAATTGGTCTACACCACGAGAACCAACGGAAATTCGACAATTTTTAGGGTTAGCGGGTTACTACCGTCGTTTTATTAAGGGATTCTCTCAGATAGCCCAACCGCTAACCGCTCTTACACATAAAGGTGTTCAGTACCGATGGGGTGAAAAAGAAGAAACAGCTTTTCAGACCTTGAAAGAAAAACTTTGTACCGTGCCTGTATTGTCTCTACCCGATGGTGTTGACGACTTCGAGGTCTATTGTGACGCTTCTCTCCAGGGACTTGGATGTGTTTTGATGCAAAGAGGTAAAGTCATTGCTTACGGGTCAAGGCAGTTAAAGTCTCACGAAAAGAATTACACAACACATGATCTGGAGTTAGGAGCTGTTGTATTCGCCTTAAAGGTTTGGAGACACTACCTGTACGGTACCAAATGCACGATATTCACCGATCATAAAAGCCTCCAGCACATAATGGGACAGAAAGATCTCAATATGAGACAGCGTAGGTGGATCGAGGTGCTTAACGACTACGACTTGGCGATAAAGTATCACCCGGGTAAGGCCAACGTTGTGGTTGACGCATTAAGCAGAAAGGAACATACAAAACCTAGAAGGATTCAAGCTCTACAAATCACGATCCATGCTGGGTTACCGGATAGAATTCGGGATGCCCAGAAGGAAGCTTTGAAAGAAGAAAACTATGAGGCAGAATCTTTGAATGGTGTGGATGGAGCATCAGAAGTTAAGACTGACGGGATACGTTACTACAAGGACCGTATTTGGGTGCCTCTCCATGGAAGCCTTCGAGATCTGGTGATGGACGAAGCTCACAAGTCTCGATATTCGGTCCATCCCGGTTTGGATAAAATGTACCAAGATATGAAAGGATTATACTGGTGGCCCAAGATGAAAGCTGACATTGCTACCTATGTCAGTAAGTGTTTCACATGCTCAAAGGTGAAAGCAGAACATCGTAAGCCTCCAGGATTATTGCAGCAACCGACGATTCCTGAATGGAAATGGGAGGAAATATCCATGGATTTCATCACGGGACTGCCCCGTACACCTCGTGGAAATGACATGATTTGGGTCATTGTGGATAGATTAACGAAATCCGCCCATTTCATAGACCTCAAGGAAAGTGACAAGACTGACAAGTTGGTACAAATCTACATTGACGAGATCGTCAAGCTCCACGGAGTGCCCTTGTCTATTATCTCCGATCGAGACCCCAGATTTGCTTCACACTTTTGGAGATCACAACAATCAGCCCTAGGTACTCGTTTGGATATGAGTACCGCATACCATCCGCAGACAGACGGTCAAACTGAATGCATAATCCAGACCCTTGAGGATATGCTCCGGGCGTGTGTAATGGATTTTGGAAAGAACTGGGAAACTCACTTGGCACTGGTCGAGTTATCCTACAACAACAACTACCATTCCAGTATTGGAGCCGCTCCCTTTGAGGCTCTCTATGGACGGAAGTGTAGATCACCAGTCTGCTGGGCTGAAGTCGGTGATAGCCAACTTACTGGACCGGAGATGGTGTACGAGACAACGGAACGGATCATACAAATCAGAAACCGTATGAAAGCCGCGAGACTGGTGATCTACACTTCCGTCCATAGAGAGCCTCAAAGGTGTTGTGCGTTTTGGAATTCGAGGTGGGCGACCGTGTACTGTTGAAAGTCTCGCCCTGGAAAGGTGTTGTGCATTTTGGAAAGCGCGGGAAGTTGAACCCCCGCTACATAGGACCCTTCCCGATAACAGAAAAGATTGGAACGGTGGCGTATCGTTTGGACTTGCCACCTGAGCTGGATGTGGTACATAATGTGTTTCATGTTTCAAATTTGAAGAAGTGTCTGGCCGACGACACTCTAATAGTTCCACCGGAAGAACTCCACATCGACGAACAACTCCAATTTATAGAACAACCCGTTGAGATAATGGGACGCGAAGAAAAGGCATTGAAGAGAAGCAAGATCCCAATTGTCAAGGTCAGATGGCATTCAAAACGTGGACCGGAGTTCACGTGGGAACGGGAAGACCAGATGAGAAAGAAGTATCCTCACCTGTTCGATCAAGCCTCCGCATCAACCCAAGGTACTAGCAAATTTTCGGGACGAAAATTCCTTAACATGGGGAGGCTGTGACAACTGTAACTTCCCAAGTTAACTCCGTTAAGTTTTTCCGTTAGTTCCGTTAACGAACCCGAGACCCGTCATTTGTATGATTACATGTTTATTCATGATTACTTGCTAATTAATATTAGTAACTTGTTTCGTGAACTTATTTCGTGATCTTATGTGTTAGTTGTGAAAAATTTGCATTTTTATGCGAAACCGGGCTTCGTGTGTAAATTTGGATTTTTTTGTATAAATGATAAATTTATATAACCCGACTAAATTTTACATACTAAATGATTTAAAAACATTTAGAAACATTTTTAGAAGTTTTACTTTACAACTTCTAGTTAAAAACCCATTTAAAATGAGTTTTATGCTTATGTGTTCAAAATGGAACTTGAGGGACTTAATGTGTAACTTTCAATTAAAAGAAAATCTGCATTTTCCTCCTCCTCCCCCTCATTTCTCACGACATCAGCAGCTCCACCTCTCCCTCTCTTCTTCACATTCGCACATACACACACACACTTACAAGCTTCACGAAATCAAGCATCTTGGAGCAAAATTCGGAGTTTGGAAGCTCAATCAAGCTCCTAGAACACTCAAGCCAGCTTCCTCTTCTCCTCTTCTACTCCTACTCGCGATTTCTACCTCCAATTTGTAAGCCCTAACTTTTTGAATCCGAAATTTGTTATTGCATGTGTGTTCTATGGTGTTTTTATGCTAAATGGTGAGCTATTATGCTCTTGATTCATGTTTTAGGTTGAGATATGTTAGCTTATGATTTAGGGCAGATTTGTAATGAGTTTTAAATCTGGAAATTGAGCTTAAATTTCTGCAATGAATGCTCTTGTATGATTGTTGGGTGGTTGGCAATGAAGTTTGGTTGAAATGTGCTTAATTGCTAGCTACATGATGAGATTTTGATATGGTTATGGTATGATCTTGTTCATGACAGAAATTACATGTTATCTTAATTATAAACTTGTTGGTAGGTGTTAAATTGATCAAATGTTAGCATAGAATTGAAATTCTAAACACTTGCAAACTTAAGAAATTTGACAGCTTTGACCAGGATTTTTGGTCAACTTGCAGCTGTCATAACTTGCTCAATTTTCATCGAAATCAGTTTATTATTTTTCCCTAGTAAAGTATTATGTCTTAGCTTTACAACGGCTACTTGCACACTTTCTAAAACCTCCGTTTGGTCACTCAAAACACTGCTGCAAGTTGGGTACTCAAAGCTGTCTAGTTTAGTGAAAAGTAGACTTTCCAATTTGGTTGAGCATGCTAATCTTGTTTTATTGGCAAGTTGATTAATTGTAAATGATGTTTATATATTAAAAGTAAGATCTGGATATGTTGGTTCATAAATTCCAAATTTTGAATGAGTTATGCAAGTTTTCATTTCCTTTGACTAGTTTGCTAAATGCTAAAATGTGCCAACTTCCGATGTGCATAACTTCTTCGTTTCTCAACCTTTTTAGTTGATTCTTTTTTCTAAGAGTCCTAATTGATATGTAGTATATGCCTGTAAAATTTAAAGAGTTAATTCCAAGTATTGTGGATTTTAGCTATACCACTAGTTAAGTGCTTGAAGTTTGACTTTCTGGGTAAACTTTGACATAAATTGCAATTTCTTGATTTTCTCCCAAATTGGGACTTGTATGTGCACTATGTGACTTGTATGAATGCATGAAACATGTTTAGGTGCTTATATGCTACTTTTCGACCTAGCGTCACCTTCTAATTTTATTAGGTCGTATTTACCCAAATAGGTTGACTTTGACCAACATGTTGAACCAAGTGCCGAGTACCAGTGCACCCTAAGGTGAGTTCATTTATATTATTGTTATGTCCGTTCAGGGATGATAACGCGCAGGTGGTTGCATCCGGTAAGGATGGTGACCAAACGGTAAGGTATTTCTTACTGGGTAAATTTCCGACATAATATCATATGTTTCACTGAATTGAACTTTATTTATAAAAAGTCCTTACTTTCGGGCCGTTAATATAAATAGCGAGGTAATATTGAGTAGTACTACTGGGGATTGACACCCCCGCTCAGCGGTGCACGTGATGCACCCTCCCGACTGGCGGTCGGACTGAGATCAATGTTAGCCTACCCACCGTGATCTGTAAAGACACGGGAAGGCAAGGTTCATAGGTATTCCCTATCAAAACATTGTCAGCTTCGGTTACAAACAATTCAGGTGTGCATAACTATAGGCTAGCTACCTTCGATATGGAATTTTACCGGTCTTATGATTATTGATTGTGTTTTACCTTTCTTTATTCATATACATTAGGTCTACATGTGACGTGTAGACCGTTTTAGTGAACTCACCAGCCTTGGCTGATACTTGATTGTTGAATGCTTTTCAGGTCGTTAGATGGATCATGGGCGGCACGGGCGGCGGCAGTACACATTACTATTTTCACTTGGGACTTATGTTTTCAGACATTAAATTCATCATTTTGAAAACCCAACTGTAAACTTTAATTATGCTTCCGCTGAACTGTTAAACTTACTTTTTGGGACTGTAACTTAAGTTTTATGTTAACTTATAAACTCCGTTATGGTTTGGTTGTAACTGAAGTCTGGGATCCTGGTCTGGATCACACCCCACACGGTTATACTGCGTTAGTGGAAATTGGGGGTGTGAAAAATATTATTAGTTCTGCTCCTCCTACAGCATTTCTAGCAGGTAAATCTGAAATTCCAAGTTGCTGGTTGTACTGTGTCAATTCCTAGTTCTTCGCCCCAAAGTGCTCTGTCTGTTCAAACTGTCGATGATTATAATGCGTTGATGTCTGCATTGGTACCTTCATACTTTGGTGTTATCACAGGTGATGTTAGTCCAATGTGTCGTCATTATTGTGCTTATTTTGCTATATTTAATTATAATAATGATTGGATTATGTCGCATTTTCACGGGTTTTTGTGTTGTGAGGTACCGTGCTTAATGAGCTAGGAATGGAGTTTTACGAAGAATTGGAAGCTGGCTGGTACAAGGTTCGAGAGCAGAGCGGGAACGAGTGAAGAGTTAGAAGAAAAATTAAGAAAAGTTCCTGGAATCAAGACCTGGGCGGTACGCTCAGGGTTGCAGAGTTCTGGGCGGTACGCCCGAATGTCTAGAAAGAGATCCGGCAGATTAAATCCGGGCGGTACGCCCAGTTTGAAGAACTTTGGGGCGGTACGCCCCAAATCGGTCGACAGAAGTTTTAGATTAGGGTTTACTATTTAAACTTGTTCTTTAAGTTTTTGTGATTCATTCATTGTTTCAGACGACCAGAGCTAGGGTTCTTGCGAATTTTACCTTGTTTTGGAGTTTTTGCGAGCAATCAATCATTCGGTAACTTTCTTTTATGCAATCTTTCAATAAAATCATGTCTGTTTCATTAGCCATGTCCGGCTAATCCATCACTAACCACTTTTGGTGATTGGTTGGTGGATTCGTTCTATGATTAACCTATTGTTTAACTAGTTATTCTGGAATACTTGCTACCGTTGAATACCTACATGCGGAATTGTTAAAATCAACTAGTAATCTAGGGTTTTAGTGGTCCACTGTTTATTGATCTAGCACTTTCTTGCGGCAGGACTAATCAGCCCATTAGGAAACTAGGTTATTAGGTCAAGGAAGCAATTGGGGGGCATGTCTATGTGTCACGGTTAAGGAATTAGGTTTTTCTAGATCGGTAGCCAACCAGGATCCAGAAGTGGTTAGATTCGTCTCATTTGAATTCAATTAAGTTTTTAGGTTAAAGTTAAGTAATTTGTTAGTTAAATCACTCAATCAACCAAAACAGCCAAGTGGCAACCTTAGTTAATTTTAGGTAATCAGTAAATTTAGTTAACTTAGTTAATCGACTAGTCAATTTCCACATATTCCCTTGGTTCGATAACCCTAACTTACCACTACTACAAATCAATCTAGTTGGGGATTTGAAACGGCCTGACAAACCGTTATCAAATTGGCGCCGCTGCCGGGGAGGCTGTTTAGCCGACCCCACCCACAGGGGGTTACTGACTTGCAGCTCGCCGCATTTTGGGATGAGATTGGGGCAGTTCCGTTCTTTGAGAGTTTGGTTGAGTCGCAGATTAGGGATCCTGTTCTTAGATACATTCATAGGATTGTTGCGTGTACCATTCTCGGTCGCCGTTCCGGTGTCGAGAAGGTCACGAAGCTGGATTTGGCGGTGTTGCGTTCGATTGTTGGAGGCTATGACCTCAACATCGCTGGAGTGTTGATTTCGTCGTTTGCTAGGCGGAGGACATCTGGATCGGGGGTACACCTGAGTATGGGTCCATATGTGACGAGGTTAGCGAGGAGATTAGGTGTGTTTGATGCGGGTAGGTATTTGGAGACCCATTTGACTAGAGGGTTGGAGACGTCTCATTATGAGTTGGGTGACATGAGGTTGGCCAAGATGGTCACCATGACTGATCCACCGCAGCGGGAGGCGGTGAGAGATAGAGTTGTTGTTGGTGATGCGGCTGCTAGGGCTGCGAGGCAGCATAGGATCTTACATCAGGTTGAGCGGCCTTTGAGGCCGAGACCAGAGAGGCCACCGAGGGCTGATCAGGTCACATTAGATATGGTTCAGGAGACGGTACTGGATTATGTGGATGTTCGCTTTGAGAGGATTGAGAGGGCGCTGCGGAGTATGATGACCCATCAGGGTATGGCTATCCCTGATTTCTTTCAGGAGCCCGTAGAGGGAGATGCTGGAGGAGATGATGTTGAGGGAGGTGATGCTGCGGATGTGCAGGGGGATCCTGATGCTGGAGATGGAGGTGATGCTGCTGGAGGTGACGAGGAGTAGGTGCTGTTCATGCTGATGTCACTGCTGCTGCTGATCGGTTTTGTTCTCTTACCCTGTACTTTTTGGTTATTTTGTTTTTACATGATCATGGTCTGTATGCTATTATACTATATGATAACTGGGGGTACTGTACTGGGTAACCGGTTGGGGTGGTTGTGTTTTATTTTGATTGTATATATGGCATGATGTGTTTGTTTCTTGGTAGCAACATGGTTGAGATGTGATATCCATACATTTACTTCTTCCATCCGATTTCTGGAATTCACGATCTGTTGCGAGAGGGTGTTGGCACGACTTCCGAGGAGCTTTTCACGATGATTTCAGGGGAGTGTGTTCCAACTTGTTCTTTTTATTTATTTATTTATTCTCTTTTTATTTTTGCATTTTATTTTTATTTTTTTCATTTTTATTTTATCGTTCGTGTCTGTTTATACGTTGTGCGTGTTCGTATCACATTGAGGGCAATGTCGATCTTAAGTGTGGGGAGGGGGACAGGACGTCAGTTTTTAAAAAATTTTTAGGTAGTTGTGTTATTTAAAAAAAAAAAACATCAAAAATCCAAAAAGATTTTGCAATTTTTGAGTCATTTTTAGTATTTGAGTCAAATCTGTTTTGTGAAAATTGCCGGTACATGGAAAATGATAGTACAATTGGGAGTCAATTTTCAAAAATAAAATGAATAAAGAAAGGGATAAGTGGTAAGAAAATGAGAGAATGGAAAATATAGCTAATTTGTGATGTGTCGGTAGGCCCAGCTGATCTAGTAAAGCTTAATTATCCCTTGGTGTTTATGTGTGTATAAAAATGTAATTAATTCAGTTGCTAGTGGGTTCCCATTTTAGAGGTAATAGTGAGGTTGAAACTGATGATTAGGAGGAAAAAGACCTTTTTGAATTAGAGACTTATATATCCTCAGAATAACCTGGCACGTTATGATCTTTTTGCGAAAGCAAATCCGAGAAATAACGGCGCCCCATCTTTCCATCTTTTGAGCATATTAGGTAATAATTGGTTAATGAATTAGAGTGAAGGGACAGAATACTCACGTACGAACTAAGGATAGTATCCCGTGGTAAGTGCCTCTGATGATGTTCCGGATCTCGCGGGCAAAACACTCACGTATGATTTCGGGGGTAAGACCTTGTGAAAGAATGCCTCTGATGATGTCCGTTGGTAAGTATAGTTAAAATTAACCAACTATAAAAAAAAAAAAAAGAGAAAAAAAGAAAAGAAAATGAAAGAAAAAAAAATAGAAGCATCAGTAGTCAAATAAATGCTCAAGCAAATCCATTATCCATTCAAATCCATCATTCTTGGGATATATGAGTATCTGATTTAACTAGGGTGGAGAAAATATAAATATTCTATCTGTATTACCCTTTACTTTGACCAAATTTGAGTCGGGATTAGATTGAGCTAGGACTTTCTGAATGTGGGACACATAAGCAGGTTGAGACTTTATTCGGTAAATTATACAAACACCTTGGGGGCTCAAAGATCAGTGGTTGGGTTTAGTCGGACCGAAATATCGGCGGTTGCAATTAGTTTATATGAATACATTTTGGAATGTGGATTGAAAAAGGTGGATAATTTGAATTGTTAAAAGATTTTGAGTTGATTTTCCCAATTATGATTCCATGGCAGTTTTTCCGAGACGGAAAAAGTCAAGTGTGGGGATGTGATGTTAGTCCAATGTGTCGTCATTATTGTGCTTATTTTGCTATATTTAATTATAATAATGATTGGATTATGTCGCATTTTCACGGGTTTTTGTGTTGTGAGGTACCGTAAGCTTAATGAGCTAGGAATGGAGTTTTACGAAGAATTGGAAGCTGGCTGGTACAAGGTTCGAGAGCAGAGCGGGAACGAGTGAAGAGTTAGAAGAAAAATTAAGAAAAGTTCCTGGAATCAAGACCTGGGCGGTACGCTCAGGGTTGCAGAGTTCTGGGCGGTACGCCCGAATGTCTAGAAAGAGATCCGGCAGATTAAATCCGGGCGGTACGCCCAGTTTGAAGAACTTTGGGGCGGTACGCCCCAAATCGGTCGACAGAAGTTTTAGATTAGGGTTTACTATTTAAACTTGTTCTTTAAGTTTTTGTGATTCATTCATTGTTTCAGACGACCAGAGCTAGGGTTCTTGCGAATTTTACCTTGTTTTGGAGTTTTTGCGAGCAATCAATCATTCGGTAACTTTCTTTTATGCAATCTTTCAATAAAATCATGTCTGTTTCATTAGCCATGTCCGGCTAATCCATCACTAACCACTTTTGGTGATTGGTTGGTGGATTCGTTCTATGATTAACCTATTGTTTAACTAGTTATTCCGGAATACTTGCTACCGTTGAATACCTACATGCGGAATTGTTAAAATCAACTAGTAATCTAGGGTTTTAGTGGTCCACTATTTATTGATCTAGCACTTTCTTGCGGCAGGACTAATCAGCCTATTAGGAAACTAGGTTATTAGGTCAAGGAAGCAATTGGGGGGCATGTCTATGTGTCACGGTTAAGGAATTAGGTTTTTCTAGATCGGTAGCCAACCAGGATCCAGAAGTGGTTAGATTCGTCTCATTTGAATTCAATTAAGTTTTTAGGTTAAAGTTAAGTAATTTGTTAGTTAAATCACTCAATCAACCAAAACAGCCAAGTGGCAACCTTAGTTAATTTTAGGTAATCAGTAAATTTAGTTAACTTAGTTAATCGACTAGTCAATTTCCACATATTCCCTTGGTTCGATAACCCTAACTTACCACTACTACAAATCAATCTAGTTGGGGATTTGAAACGGCCTGACAAACCGTTATCAACAGGTGCTGTGAGTAATGCTAAGTTAGTAAATGAAGATTACGATCAGATTGATTATGATCATTTGGAAGAAATAGATCTGAATTGGCAATATGCTATGCTGGTTCGTAGAACGAAGATATTTTCAATAGAACTGGTAAGAAGAGACTTAATCAGGAAGGAAAGATTGGATTTGACAAATCTAAGGTGAAATGTTATAAGTGTTCCGTTTATGGTCACTTTGCTCGAGAATGTCCAATTTCTGCAGAAAGTAAATTGAAGACTGGTGAGCATGCACATTTAGTTTTTCATCCATCCGATAAAGCTGAGAAGGTTGAGCAGAAATCTGCTACTCTTGCTCATGATTAGACTAATACATTTATGCATCCAGATGGATTTTGTCACACCCCGCCCCGCCGCGCCCTGCCAGACGCGGGGGAGAGGAGAGTGGGACCGGCCGCCCGTATCAGAACTTGCGGAAGCAAACAGATAGATACAAGAGTAGATAAAAGCTCACAACAACAGACGACCCGTCCAGCAAACATAACTAGAGCCATGTCGGCTATAACATAGATCATGTTAAGTCTTACATACAAGCTTCACAAATAAACTAAGCCCAGGGACACTCTAAGGCTACAAGTACGGTGAGGGCACAAACAAACAACACAAGATAGTCATGACAGTCACAAAAACGACATAATAACAATATAATCCCCAAAACCCACAATACCATCTCGTCCCAAAACAAGAACGTGACTTCCGCCATAGCTTTACTTACCTGCACATGAACCAAAAAGACGTCAACAACATAAAGTTGTTGGTGAGTCGTAGCGCATTTGACTCATTTAAGCAACCAAAACTTGTTTACAAAAACACCGTGCCTGCTATAAATTCCTATGGTTAAACCAGCACGCGAGAGGGGTAAACGGACCAGTGGTCGTCACCGCTCCCCATGACTAGGCATATACGCCATCACCCGACCCCTAATGGATCAACAAGAACGGGTATGAGACACCTTGATCTACCTCTACAGCTGTATTGGTGCAATATATGTCTTTGTGGCCCCACACGGACCTAAATTAACCATACTAATCTGTCATGAACGTCACGTAACATGCAGTAAATTTATAACACGGTAATAAATACCTAAGCACAGTAACAAGTAACAACACAAGACATGGTTCATGTACACCCCAAAACAGTTAAATAAAAGAAGGGGAAAAGCTAACAACTCACAGATTGCAATGGGCGGAAAACTAGAACGTCACCGGGCACGAGGAATCCAAGGTCCAACAAGTGTATCACAGATGCGAGTCTAAAATACATATATATAATAATATATCAGAACCTAACCAAACTAGAAGTGCGCACACGCCACGTTGGTAACCGCAACGATAACAAACGGGGTAGTCAATGATATTCCCGAGGGATTCACCGAACGGCCAAAACACCCATACGAGATCATCGGGCCCAACCGAGTTGTAAAATATTTCCTACTGGTAATTTTACAGACCCTACTCGTAACCAACTATAACCGGGTAGCTCGGTGGTTCCAAAAATCATCCAACAAAACAACACATTAAACTGTCCAGGGACACATGAGGACCTCATGCGAAACAGAAAAACACCCTGTGAGGTTCTCATGGGTGGTCAACAGACCAGTTTGACTTTCCAGGCGATGAGGACCTCATGCGAATCAACAAACGAAATCCATGTGGTCCTCATCGACTATTTTGTCATTTAGTGAATTTTTCCCATTTTGCGTTTTTAGCTCGTTTCGACAACGGGGTTTGTTCCAATTGTTCCCAGTAGGAAAATACTCAATTTTTAGGCACTGAGGCCGAACCAAACCAAAGTTATGAGTCCCGGTTTAACCCGATATCACCCGTAATGTCGTTTTTAACCACCACAACCACAATCACTAAATCCATCATACTTAGAAACTGATTTCAACAAAGTTTTGGGGTCTTGAACCCACTGAAAATTACTAACAACAATTCCACTACCTCAACATAACCAAAAACTCGTTTTTCGGGTGAGAAAATACAAAACAAACAAGCACCGCCTCCACCCATCTACCAATCTCCTTGTAGGTGCCAATATGGACACTGAGATGGTGGGTTTCCTAGGCCAACTTTCCCAGAAGCAAACACAAACCCGAAAAACACACATGCATGCATAAGTAGCTTGTACCTTAAGCACCAAAACTTGTACCAAGCCTAAAAAACGGGTCTCTCACTTCCTCAAACTCCAAATTCACTCCAGAGGCTAGAAAACCCATTGCATGCATCATCAAAACATAGAACGAGTGCCGGATCATAACAAAACTTGATAAAAACCCAACCGAACACAAAACTCACCATGAAATGTCAAGAAATCGGTTCCTCAAGCCATAGATTGCTCCTGATCGTACATGCAACTACTCCTGGGACATTACCAACAAATGATCAGTGGTTGATCATAGCAAAACCAAGCTCGAAATGAGGATACGAGGTGAATAGAGGCTTACCCGAACACTCTTAGAGCTCCCGAGGGCTTGAACTCCGACCACCGGACTTCCCTTGGCCGGAACTTGACGTCTCAGGTGAAGTAGGGCGGAGATATTGAGAGAGAACTCGAGTTGGAGAGGTGAAAATGAGCAGGAATGAGCAAAAACTCGTTTTTATAGATCTGGGCGTCGATGAGGACCGCGCGAGGTGCACAAACATACACCCATGCGGTCCTCATGGGTCAAAAAGTACTCGGATCCTGACCCGGAAACCTGACGGGTCATGAGGACCGCGGGAGGTTGAACCGAGGGGGCATGCGGTCCTCATGCCCTCCAGAAATTTTTTTTTTCCTTTATTTTTCTTGAGATTTTATATTCCGAGCTCGAGGGTTTTATCAAAGGTGTTACATCCGTCCCCCCTTAAAAGAATTCCATCCCGGAATTCACTTAGGCTAAAAAAGGTGCGGGTATTTCCTACGCATGTCCACCTCCGATTCCCAAGTATGCTCGGGTCCACGCCGAGCATCCCACTTAACCTTTACCATTGGAATCTTCTTTCTGCGTAATTTCTTCACAATCCGTTCCACAATCTCTACAGGCTTTTCTGTAAATTTCAACTTTTCATCCACGCGAATTTCCTTCAATGGAGTTGCTAGAGCCTCATCAACTAAACATTTGCGCAAGTTCGACACATGAAACACGTTGTGAACTCCACTGAGTTCTTCGGGTAAGTCCAATTGATATGCCACCTTGCCGACTTTGGATATAATCTTGAAAGGTCCAATATAGCGAGGACTTAGCTTTCCTCTCTTTCCAAACCGAATAATCCCTTTCCAAGGGGATATTTTAAGCATTACTGTCACACCCCAACCGACGGCGGAATATGTCGGGGCATGATGATTGTCCAGATGCTCATGACAACTAATGAAAGTTGAAATATATTTAACAAGCCTTTTTATTTCATATATTGGAGTATGTTACAAACAGAAAACAGACAAAACATAACAACATAGATAATGTAATTTAAACGTCGTTTAACTAGGTCCAGCGTCCTATAGTGATCATATACTGGCTCAAACAAGATTACCTGCAACATGTATAAGATAAAGTGTCAACTACAAAAGTAGTTGGTGAGTAAACATAGGTTTAATACGTAATATCAGTATAAATCATGCGATCTATGTGTTAGGTAAATGTTCATAGAATATGATAAACAAGTATTGTAATAGTGTAAACAACCGCGTATCAAACCCTTGACAATTAGGCTTCCAATCACTTGATACCTCAAGGCAGGCCAAGTGGGTTGTCAAACCA
Organism: Deinandra increscens subsp. villosa; assembly: GCA_039602395.1. Taxonomy (NCBI): domain Eukaryota; kingdom Viridiplantae; phylum Streptophyta; class Magnoliopsida; order Asterales; family Asteraceae; genus Deinandra; species Deinandra increscens. Next base: position 115,057,645 of record JBCNJP010000027.1, on the reverse strand, counting down.
ATAGATCTATTACTGTTACCCCGGCTCGATATGTTAATGAGTACGCATGCTAGTGTAATAGTATATAACAACAATGATTCCAACTAGTTTAACACATCAAAAACACACATAACAAGCATAGGATTCGCATTTTGTTTTAGAGAAGTAAATATAGAGTTTGGAATTTGAGATAGAGATACATGTTACACCCCAAAGTATTAAAGGAGAAGGGGCTATGAATACTCACTTGATTGGGAGATAGGATTTGAGAGATACGCCGAATTGGGAAAGATAATTAACTCGGAGATTACCCTAATGAATCAAATAGGGTATATGAATATAGGAAATCAAAATGAACCAAGTTCTAAGTGTTATGTTTGATTAGATTAAAATTACCATTTTACCCTTTTTATAGGTAAATTAGGGTTTTAGTATTTGTTTAGTATTTTCATTTATTTAACACTTTTAGACTTATATATACTTATAATATATATAAATATGTTCTAAGATTAAAAATCAAGTCTTAATACTTTCTGGTTTATTTATTATTAAATAAACATATTTAAGACCCAAATTTTGGTAAATTAATTAAATAATTAGCAAAACTTACTAGATTTTGGAATAAACGTAGGGTTATATTCATAATAATATATTATGATATTCAAAAATTTATAGGGCCTTAATTCAATACCGTTAATCCAATTTTGGCAGAACAACGACATGAAAACCCTAGTTTTGGCATATTTTTGGATAAAATACCAAACCTTCTCAAAACTTGAAATTAACTTAGGGCTTTCTTAATATACATTATTTTAAGATTACCTACAAAAATTCAGACCCTAATTCCAACCCGATCACCCGATTTTGGCAAAACAAGCTCAAGAACCCTAGATTTTATGTATTTTTAGAAAACATACTTAGAAAATGAATTTGCAAAAACTGAGATAGGTTATTGTTAATCATACCTAATGATGCTTGACTGCAGAAATTTAGCTCAAAACTCCAAACGAGCAGCTCGAATTTGATAGAGGAAGTTTCGGACGTTTTTAAGGGTTTTTATGATGAAGATTCAAGAAATTGGTGAGGATAAAATGATGAATTGGGCTGCTATTTATGCTTGTCGAGGTCGCAGGGTGTTCCTCCACGTAACCCTAGTGACTAATTGAGCAAAAACGACACGAATTCGACCAAACAAGTTCTGGAATGTCGTGACTAAGCTGCTGGTCGCTTTCAGCGACCAGAATTGGGCGGCGGTACGCGCAGGGGGGGGGGGCTGGGCCTCGGCGACCCTCGAAGCACTTTGCTGCTTTGGCAGTTTTGGTCCCTCAAGTTTATATTTACATTTTAAGCCCCAGATTTCTCCGAAACTGTTATTTTATGCACCAAATCATTATAAAACATGTTTATAAAAGTTTCTAAGGCTCGGGACATGCTCGATGATATACGGATACGTGCGTTTTATAACTTTCAATAAATTGCACTTTTAGTCCCTTAACTTTTGTTTTATGTGTTCCACCTTTGTATCCTTCGATGTAACTAATGTTTTAAGTTCAAAATGATATTAGAATACTTTATTAAGATTTATAAGGCTCGGGATACGTTTAACGATGTATGAAATATTTATTTTATATATATTTATTTATATATTATTTGTTAAAAATTGTGAAAAATCATCAAAATTCATTAAAATTCATCATAATTCACCATAATGATTCGTGATATAGAATTCATTAAATATAATGTTATAGAATAATAGAATGAGAATTCTTGGAATGTACGAATTCCCGGTTAATACCGAAATCGCACGAAAACTCGTATTTTTGCTACTTTTGTTTTAAACCTCGAACTTTCACGAAACCTTACATACATTTACTTGTGTGTATGACTAGTATTACCCACTAGTATTATATATGTTTAGAATGCTTAAAGTTTTCCGGTTTTGCACAATTAGAAAAAAAACAATTGAGTTATGGATCTGATTTGCAATGAATTGAAACATCGAATTTCACGAATATTGTGTTTGAAGGATTAAATCACAAAATACATGAAATAACAATATAAAATGTGAAATGATTCTTTATTGATTATCAACCAAGATAGAAAACGGGTTGGGTAATTACAGATGGATTAACCGAAGTGTTACAGTCTCCCCTACTTTAAGAAATTTCGTCCCGAGATTAAATTCGAGAAGACTGTCGGAACAGATGAGGATATTTAGTCTTCATTTGGTCTTCACGTTCCCAGGTAAACTTTGGTCCACGTTTAGATTCCCAACGAACCTTGACGATCGGTATGCGACTACGTTTGAGTTGTTTGACTTCGCGATCCATGATTTCTACGGGGTTTTCAACAAATTGCAGGGATTCATCGATACGAATGTCTTCTAAAGGAACATGAAGATTTTCATCAGCTAGACACTTACGAAGATTTGACACATGAAATGTAGGATGAACATTGGCTAATTCCGGAGGTAGTTCGAGACGATAGGCTACTTTACCGACCGTTTCGAGGATTTTGAATGGACCTACATAACGAGGTGCTAGTTTCCCTTTCTTACCAAATCGAACGATTCCTTTCCAAGGGGATACCTTGAGAAGGACTAAATCTCCGACTTTGAATTCAAGGGGTTTTCGTCGTTTATCAGCATAGCTTTTCTGACGACTTCTAGCAGCGAGTAGGTTGTCACGAACTTGAGAAATTCTGTCAGTCGTTTCTTGTATTAGTTCGGGACCAGTGATTTGAGCTTCACCAATCTCGTTCCAACATACGGGTGAACGACATTTTCTACCATAGAGTGCTTCAAACGGTGCCATACCGATGCTCGAGTGATAACTATTGTTATATGAAAACTCGGCCAATGGTAAATGGGAATCCCAATTTCCACCAAAATCGATGACACAAGCGCGAAGCATATCCTCTAGAGTTTGGATTGTGCGTTCAGTCTGACCATCAGTTTGTGGATGATAGGCACTACTGAGATCCAAACAAGTTCCCAAGGTAGATTGAAGAGATTGCCAAAAATGAGAGATAAAACGACCGTCTCGATCTGATATGATGCTCAAAGGAGTACCGTGACGACAAACGATCTGTTTGACGTAAATACGAGCTAATTTCTCAGCTCCATCGTTTTCACGAATAGGGAGAAAGTGAGCAGATTTGGTTAAACGATCGACAATGACCCAAATGCTATCATGACCACTAGAAGTACGCGGGAGTTTAGTAATGAAATCCATTGAGATGTTTTCCTATTTCCATTCAGGTACTGATGGTTGTTCGAGTAACCCAAATGGTCGTTGGTGTTCGGCTTTGACTTTTGAGCAAGTAAGACATTTAGCCACAAAAAGCGATGTCTTTCTTCATTCCAGGCCACCAATAATGAGTACGAAGATCCTGGTACACTTTATCAGCACCGGGATGAATGGAGTAACGAGATTTGTGAATCTCGTTCATGATGGTGGTACGAAAATCGTCTCGGTTAGGAATCCGTAGACGATTCATGAAATAAAGGAGACCATTGGGTTTAGTTTCTAGTTGAAGTTCAGCACCACAAGACATTTCTTCGTACATGTTACCCTCGGTAACTGATATGTGTTGAGCCTCAAAAATACGGGTCTGAAGATTAGATAATGGATGAGTAGTTTGAAAGAGAATTGGTTTGAGGTGTTCCTTACGACTAAGTGCATCGTCCACAACATTTGCTTTACCGGGATGGTAGAGAATATTGCAGTCATAGTCGTTCAGAAGTTCAACCCAACGACGCTGACGCATGTTGAGTTCCTTTTGATTGAAAATGTGTTGAAGGCTTTTGTGATCAGTATAGATTATGCATTTGGTTCCATAAAGGTAGTGTCTCCAAATCTTCAAGGCAAATACAACCGCACCAAGCTCGAGATCGTGCGTTGTATAGTTCTTTTCATGAATCTTGAGTTGTCTTGAAGCGTAGGCGATCACTTTTCCTCGTTGCATGAGAACGCAACCGAGGCCTAGATTTGAGGCGTCGCCAGTAAACGACAAAGTCGTCGTTTCCGTCAGGAAGAGTTAAAATAGGAGCATTGCATAACTTCTGTTTGAGAGTTTGAAATGCCTCTTCCTGAGCAGGACCTCACTCAAATATTCTGTCTTTTTGTGTTAAGGCGGTGAGTGGAACTGCGATTTTTGAAAAGTTTGAGATAAAGCGTCGATAATAACCTGCTAGTCCAAGGAATGAACGGATTTCAGTAGGGGTATGTGGAGTATTCCAACTTCTTATGGCTTGGATCTTGGCAGGATCGACAAGGATACCTTTGTCATTGACAATGTGTCCTAAAAATTGAACTTCCTTAAGCCAAAATTCACATTTAGAGAATTTGGCATAAAGTTGTTCTTTCTTCAGGAGTTCCAAAATTTGACGTAGGTGTGTTTCATGTTCAGACCTTGATTTAGAGTAAATGAGGATATCGTCAATAAAGACGATGACGAACTTATCAAGATAGGGTTTACAAACGCGATTCATGAGATCCATGAATACTGCAGGTGCGTTTGTTAATCCAAATGGCATAACGGTGAATTCAAAATGACCATAACGGGTACGGAAATCAGTTTTATGAACATCTTCCTCTGAAACACGAAGTTGATGGTAACCAGAACGAAGATCGATTTTTGAAAAACAATTAGCTCCTTGAAGTTGGTCAAAAAGGTCATCGATTCGAGGTAATGGGTATCGATTCTTAATGGTAAGTTTATTGAGTTCGCGATAATCGATACACATTCGGAATGTACCATCCTTCTTCTTGACAAATAAGACAGGTGCTCCCCAAGGTGAGGAACTAGGTCGAATGAATCCTTTGTCGGAAAGTTCCTGCAGTTGTTTAGATAACTCCTGCATTTCTGATGGCGCTAGGCGATAAGGTGACTTTGCAACGGGAGTAGCACCAGGAATAAGATCGATACGAAAATCGACTTGACGAACGGGAGGTAGACCCTTTATGTCTTCAGGATAATTTCGAACGACTGGGATGTCTTCGATTTTATTTTCTTCCTCTCGAACTTCCATGATGTGGGCCAGGAATGCTACATACTCTTTGCGTAAGTACTTTCGGGCTTTAGTACAGGACATAAGCTTCAGCCCGTTTGATGGTTTATCGCCATGAATCGTAAGGATTTGATTATTCGGACGAGGTAGACGAATGATCTTGTCAAAGCAAACGAGTTCAGCGTGATGTCGAGATAACCAATCCATGCCAATGATAATATCAAAGCTTCCAAGAACCATAGGTATTAAATCAATAGGATAGATGTGATCTTTAAAGTTTAGTGTACAATTGCGAATAATAGAATTGAGAGTGACTGGATTCCCATCCGCAATTTCGACCGAAATGGAAGGATTAAGAGTAGTACGTGGCATAGCAAGTAAGGGTTCAAATTCCAAGGAAACAAAACTCTTATCGGCACCCGAATCAAATAAAATAGAAGCGTAACGATTATTGACTAAGAACGTACCGTTAACGACTTCCTGGTTAACCTGAGCTTGGTTGGTATTGAGATTGAAAGCACGAGCAGGTGCTCCACGATTATTGTTGATCGGAGGATTGTTGTTTGCAAGTCTGGGACATGCACTGCGGAAGTGACCAGGGTCTCCACAGTTGTAGCAGGCTCGGATATTTGGAACTTGAGCATTCATAGGTTGAGCCAGACGTTGAGTCATAGGTTGAGTCCTCAAAGGTTGAGCTTGCATCGGAAAACGACAAACGTTGATCTTATGACCCAAACGTCCGCAATTGTCACACTTTCAGCAAGGAGTAGTGGTAGGATGATGATATTTACAAATGTTGCACTCAGGGTGAGGTCCAACATAAGGTTTCTTGGCAGGAGGAGCAGCAGGTTTAGAAGGAGTAGTTGTGGTAGGAGCGGTGGTTACAGCGAAGTTTTTAGCATTCCTCTTTCTTTTATTTGATTTTCCAGAAGAGGACTCAGCTCACCTCCTTTTCCTTCCCCTTGTTCTTGGTTTTTGTTTCCTTCTTAGAACCTTTCCGAGTCAAGTTCCCAGCTTTAACATGATTATCAGTCAACCTTCCAGCAAGGCGCATGGCTTCATCGAGAGTTGAGGGTTTACTTGCCCAGAGAGCATTCTGGATGATCATGGGCAGACCACCAATGAAATTTTCAATGCATATGTAGTCAGGAGAGGCCTTATCAGGTAACAAAAGCTTTAGTTCTTGGAAACGATCCATATAAGCTTGACTTTCTCCACTATCTTGTTCCAAGTCATGAAATTCGTCTTCGAGCATCTTCATTTCACTACGCGGGCAGAATTTTTCTTTGATGATATCCTTGAATTGGTTCCAAGGTAAAGCCAGAGCGTTATCAGAACCACAGAGTCGTTTTTCGCCATTCCACCAAGTAAGAGCTTTCTTGGTCAAGGAACTGCTAGCACGACAGACTTTCAAGTTTTCAGGGCACTCGCTATTGGTGAAGGTATTCTCCATACCTTCGAACCATTGGAGTAGACCGGTAGGGCCTTCAGATCCAGAAAACTTGGGAGGGTTACATGAGTTGAAATGCTTGAATGAGCAATTAGTAGCAGCATCGTGATTGTTGTGATTAGTATCCAGACCTTGTTGAAGTTGAACCATCATATTAGGAATGACGGTTGCCATCTGGGTGGCGATTAAAGAGGCCATTTTGCGGTCCTTATTGCCCTTGCGCTGACCGCGGAAACGAGTCGACATGCTAAAGAGAAAAATGTTCGTGAGACTAGTGATAAGACATGATTGATAATCAATTTGGAATACGAGCGGTTGTTGCATGTGTCATTAGAGAATCATAGAATATCAAGGATCTTTGTAAAACATAGAATCACGTTGTTCTTTGATAATGGAATGGTTCTCGTTTCCCGATTGGGAAATTACAACCGTTACTAATCAGAGTTATCAATGGTTCTTGGCAGTATCTGACATGCTTTGGCCTAATAGGTTCTGACACTCTCACCAAGGACTTCCAAATAGACATCCAGGCCCATACGGCTGATCCGGGCTTATACGCAATGTCTATTTGGATAGACCCTAGCTACCGGCATCTTCCCCCTTCCAGTTACTACATGTCTACTGACAAAAGCCTAACCCCGACGGATTTAAAATCAGAATTCAATTTCCTAAAATGGTACGTAAGGCACCATTACTTAAGGAAATAGGCTAGGAAGCCTAAAGATTCCGTGTGTGTAAGTGTTTTAATAGTAAGACGAGATTTTGAGAAAGGCATAGTTAAATAGCAGATAAGGACATCATATAATATAATAGGCATACTAACATGAGTTAATCATGTGGGACACCTAAGGCATAGTCTAGGTTATCCAGTTCTAATAACCTAAATCCCTATAACCAAGGCTCTGATACCAATCTGTCACACCCCAACCGACGGCGGAATATGTCGGGGCATGATGATTGTCCAGATGCTCATGACAACTAATGAAAGTTGAAATATATTTAACAAGCCTTTTTATTTCATATATTGGAGTATGTTACAAACAGAAAACAGACAAAACATTACAACATAGATAATGTAATTTAAACGTCGTTTAACTAGGTCCAGCGTCCTATAGTGATCATATACTGGCTCAAACACGATTACCTGCAACATGTATAAGATAAAGTGTCAACTACAAAAGTAGTTGGTGAGTAAACATAGGTTTAATACGTAATATCAGTATAAATCATGCGATCTATGTGTTAGGTAAATGTTCATAGAATATGATAAACAAGTATTGTAATAGTGTAAACAACCGCGTATCAAACCCTTGACAATTAGGCTTCCAATCACTTGATACCTCAAGGCAGGCCAAGTGGGTTGTCAAACCAATAGATCTATTACTGTTACCCCGGCTCGATATGTTAATGAGTACGCATGCTAGTGTAATAGTATATAACAACAATGATTCCAACTAGTTTAACACATCAAAAACACACATAACAAGCATAGGATTCGCATTTTGTTTTAGAGAAGTAAATATAGAGTTTGGAATTTGAGATAGAGATACATGTTACACCCCAAAGTATTAAAAGAGAAGGGGCTATGAATACTCACTTGATTGGGAGATAGGATTTGAGAGATACGCCGAATTGGGAAAGATAATTAACTCGGAGATTACCCTAATGAATCAAATAGGGTATATGAATATAGGAAATCAAAATGAACCAAGTTCTAAGTGTTATGTTTGATTAGATTAAAATTACCATTTTACCCTTTTTATAGGTAAATTAGGGTTTTAGTATTTGTTTAGTATTTTCATTTATTTAACACTTTTAGACTTATATATACTTATAATATATATAAATATGTTCTAAGATTAAAAATCAAGTCTTAAAACTTTCTGGTTTATTTATTATTAAATAAACATATTTAAGACCCAAATTTTGGTAAATTAATTAAATAATTACCAAAACTTACTAGATTTTGGAATAAACTTAGGGTTATATTCATAATAATATATTATGATATTCAAAAATTTATAGGGCCTTAATTCAATACCGTTAATCCAATTTTGGCAGAACAACGACATGAAAACCCTAGTTTTGGCATATTTTTGGATAAAATACCAAACCTTCTCAAAACTTGAAATTAACTTAGGGCTTTCTTAATATACATTATTTTAAGATTACCTACAAAAATTCAGACCCTAATTCCAACCCGATCACCCGATTTTGGCAAAACAAGCTCAAGAACCCTAGATTTTATGTATTTTTAGAAAACATACTTAGAAAATGAATTTTCAAAAACTGAGATAGGTTATTGTTAATCATACCTAATGATGCTTGACTGCAGAAATTTAGCTCAAAACTCCAAACGAGCAGCTCGAATTTGATGGAGGAAGTTTTGGACGTTTTTAAGGGTTTTTATGATGAAGATTCAAGAAATTGGTGAGAATAAAATGATGAATTGGGCTGCTATTTATGCTTGTCGAGGTCGCAGGGTGTTCCTCCACGTAACCCTAGTGACTAATCGAGCAAAAACGACACGAATTCGACCAAACAAGTTCTGGAATGTCGTGACTAAGCTGCTGGTCGCTTTCAGCGACCAGAATTGGGCGGCGGTACGCGCAGGGGGGGGGGGGGCTGGGCCTCGGTGACCCGCGAAGCACTTTGCTGCTTTGGCAGTTTTGGTCCCTCAAGTTTATATTTACATTTTAAGCCCCATATTTCTCCGAAACTGTTATTTTATGCACCAAATCATTATAAAACATGTTTATAAAAGTTTCTAAGGCTCGGGACATGCTCGATGATATACGGATACGTGCGTTTTATAACTTTCAATAAATTGCACTTTTAGTCCCTTAACTTTTGTTTTATGTGTTCCACCTTTGTATCCTTCGATGTAACTAATGTTTTAAGTTCAAAATGATATTAGAATACTTTATTAAGATTTATAAGGCTCGGGATACGTTTAACGATGTATGAAATATTTATTTTATATATATTTATTTATATATTATTTGTTAAAAATTGTGAAAAATCATCAAAATTCATTAAAATTCATCATAATTCACCATAATGATTCGTGATATAGAATTCATTAAATATAATGTTATAGAATAATAGAATGAGAATTCTTGGAATGTACGAATTCCCGGTTAATACCGAAATCGCACGAAAACTCGTATTTTTGCTACTTTTGTTTTAAACCTCGAACTTTCACGAAACCTTACATACATTTACTTGTGTGTATGACTAGTATTACCCACAAGTATTATATATGTTTAGAATGCTTAAAGTTTTCCGGTTTTGCACAATTAGAAAAAAAAACAATTGAGTTATGGATCTGATTTGCAATGAATTGAAACATCGAATTTCACGAATATTGTGATTGAAGGATTAAATCACAAAATACATGAAATAACAATATAAAATGTGAAATGATTCTTTATTGATTATCAACCAAGATAGAAAACGGGTTGGGTAATTACAGATGGATTAACCGATGTGTTACAATTACCATATCTCCTTCCTTGAATTCCAATGGCCTACGACGAAGATCGGCATAACACTTCTGCCGATCCTGTGCGGCTTTAAGCTTTTCTTTAATTTCTCGAACCTTATCATTCGTAGCCATAACCAACTCTGGTCCTGTAAGTTGCCCTTCTCCAACTTCAGACCAACACAACGGGACTCTACATTTCCTGCCATATAGAGCTTCAAACGGCGCCATTTCTATACTAGAGTGATAACTGTTATTATATGAAAATTCTACCAACGGTAGGTGGGTGTCCCAACTGCCACCGAATTCCATCACACATGCTCTTAGCATGTCCTCTAAGGTTTGGATGGTTCTTTCACTCTGCCCATCCGTCTGTGGATGATACGCCGTGCTCAGCTTCACCTTTGTTCCCAAGGCTTCCTGAAGACTTTGCCAGAAATGGGAAGTAAATCGGCCATCTCTATCAGACACAATTGATAATGGAACTCCATGCCTTGGTATAATTTCCTTTACATAAATCTTGGCCAATTGTTCCGTGGGGTAAGTTTCCTGAATCGGCAGAAAGTGAGCTGACTTTGTCAATCGATCCACGATTACCCAAATAGCATCATTACCACTCCTAGTTTTAGGAAGCTTAGTTACAAAATCCATAGTCACCATGTCCCATTTCCACTCGGGTATTTCTAATGGTTGAAGTAAACCGGCGGGCTTCTGATGCTCAGCTTTTACCTGCAAACACGTATGGCATTTCCCAACATACTCGGCAATTGCTCTCTTCATCCCCGGCCACCAATAGTGGGATTTCAAATTTTGGTACATCTTATCATTACCAGGGTGCATCATATACTTAGACTCATGTTCTTCACGAAGGATCATTTCACGGAGACCACCTCCCTTCGGCACCCAAATTCTATTTCCAAATCTAAGGATACCATCGGGTCCCTTGGTAAGGCGACCCACGATGGTCATCATTTCTTCTTTTCTATTCACTTCTGGATCTGCTATTTGCTCGCTTTGGGCTTTCAAAATTTCATCGATCAGATCAGCACGCACATCTATTCTCATTGCACGAACCCTCAGAGGCTTGGTTCTTTCCTTTCTACTTAGTGTGTCAGCCACTACGTTGGCTTTTCCGGGATGGTACTTTATCTCACAATCATAATCACTTAACACCTCCATCCAACGCCTTTGACGCATGTTTAGTTCCTTCTGATTGAACAAATGCTGCAAACTCTTATGATCTGAGAACACCACAAACTTCGTTCCATAGAGATAGTGCCTCCAAATCTTTAGGGCAAACACTACCGCACCGAGTTCCAGATCATGTGTAGTATAATTCTTCTCGTGTGTCGTAAGCTGCCTTGATGCATAAGCGATCACTTTGTTTCGCTGCATCAACACACATCCCAATCCATTGATTGACGCATCACAGTAAAAGACAAAATCCTCTGATCCTTCGGGTAAGGAGAGTATAGGAGCGGTGCTCAATTTTTGCTTTAGAAGTTCAAAAGCGTCGGTGTGTTTCTGCTTCCAATCCCACTTTGCGTTCTTCTGAGTTAACGCGGTCAAAGGTGTAGCGATCTTGGAGAAATCTTGAATGAAGCGACGATAATATCCTGCTAAACCCAAAAATCGCCTAATCTCTGTCGGAGACTTAGGTTGTTCCCAATTTCTTACCGCCTCAACCTTTGCTGGGTCCACCTGAATTCCAGCATCACTCACAATATGACCCAAAAATTGAACTTCACGAAGCCAAAATTCACACTTGGAAAACTTTGCATAAAGCTTCTCCTTCCTAAGAAGTTCCAACATCGTTCTGAGATGTTCTTCATGTTCCTCTTTCGTGCGCGAGTAGATCAGTATATCATCAATAAAGACAATCACAAATTTGTCTAGGTATGGCTTTCATACTCGATTCATCAGGTCCATGAAGATTGCAGGTGCGTTCGTTAAACCAAATGGCATCACTGTGAACTCATAGTGCCCATACCTTGTTCTGAATGCAGTTCTTGGCACGTCTTCTTCTCTAACCCTTACTTGGTGATATCCAGACCTCAAATCAATCTTGGAGAAATAACTCGCTCCCTGGAGCTGATCAAACAAATCGTCTATTCGGGGAAGTGGATACTTATTCTTGATGGTTACTTTGTTGAGATCATGGTAGTCAATGCACATGCGAAATGATCCATCCTTCTTTTTCACAAATAACACGGGAGCTCCCCAAGGTGAAGAGCTAGGTCGAATGAAACCCTTATCCAAAAGTTCTTGTAGTTGGCTCTTCAATTCCTGCATTTCAGATGGCGCAAGTCTATACGGCGCTTTAGCTATCGGGGTCGTTCCTGGTGCCAGTTCGATTTGGAACTCCACCTGTCGCTCAGGTGGCAATCCCGGTAGCTCATCCGGAAACACATCGGCGAATTCCGAAACAACGGGTACATCTTCAACCCTTTTCTCGTGAGGGACTTCTACCAAGTTAGCTAGGAAAGCATGGCATCCTTTCTTCATGCATTTGTTCGCCTTGAGCATTGAAATTGTCTTCAACGGTCGTGCTTGACGATCGCCCACTATCGTGTGAATTTTACCGTCCGCAGATTCAACTTCAACAATCTTCTCATCGCAACGAATCTTAGCGCGATGCCGAGTCAACCAATCCATTCCGATTACAATATCGAATTCACTCAAGGTCATGGGAAGTAGTTCTAAATCAAATAGGGCATTGTCTAACCTTAGCTGACAATTCTTAACAATTTCAGGGATACTAACTTCTTGCCCCTTAGCAGTTTCTACAGTATAAAGCCAATCTAAAGCATGCAATACACATTTCAATTTGGGAATACAGGTAGTAGAAACGAAACTCCTATTTGCACCAGAATCAAATAACACACTAACATAATTTCCATTCACAGAAAACGTACCGGATACAACATCGTCGTTTTTACGGGCCTCCTCAGTAGTCATTAAGAAAATTCGAGGCTTACCTTTTGGGCCTCCGCCATCTCTGCCCTTGTTCCTGAATCTGGTGTCATCCCTTGGCTTCGGGCAGTCGGCGATCCGGTGTCCCTTGTCTCCACAGTTATAACACCCCGCGGGCTTCACACATTGATCAGCATAGTGCCCGATGGTGTTGCATTTGTAACAAGTGGGCTTCTCTTTCCTGCAATCTCTTCCTTTGTCATTTCTGCCCCTTCTCTCATCTCGGTGCCCTTTCTTTCCTCCTTGGTCACGACCACGATCATGACCTTTACCACCAAACTTCCTCTTTCGATCAGAGGAATCGCCTTTCTTTCCAGACTGACGATCCCATTCTTCACATAAGGTTCCAGTCAAATTCATTGCCGATTTTAGAGTATGGGGTCGGGAAGCTCTAACATCGGCCCTAATAACGGGGCTCAAACCATACACAAACCGTCGAATCTTGGTCGACTCTTTCTTCGCCATATGCGGAACGAGATTTAGCAACTCATTGAACCGATTGATGTAAGTCATGTAGTCTGAACCCTTCATCTCCAGATGAATAAACTCATTTTCTAGCTTTTCAGACTCGTGCTCTGGGAGAAACTTTTGTTGAACCAACTTACGAAACTTGGCCCACTCCATATCATAGGCCTTGGTCCTTCCACGCTTATGGAGTTCCGTCTTCCACCATGTCAATGCTGGACCCTTGAACGATTGCGAAGCAAACCTCACTTTATCCTTCTCAGCACACTCACTAATATCCAGTGCCCCTTCCACTTCATCTAACCAGTTAAGAGCTTCAGTAGCGCTCTTATCACCTCGGAAAGTGCCTGGCTTGCTAGCCATATAAGTCTTATAACTGCAACCTCTTCTCTTCTCTTTCTTACTTTTCTTTTGCTCATGCTCCTCCGAGCTGTAGGAATCAGGACTGTGATGGCGACGCCTCTTAGGCTCGCTTCGGGAACTGGCAGACGACTTAACTCTGACAACCTTGTGTCTTTCAGACTTGGACCTGCGATGGTGACTTGATTCGGTCCTTTCAGCATACAAGGGGTTTTGCTTTTCTTTGTCATCTTTCTCTACTGCTATCCTCTTTTCTTGAGCAACTAGATTCGGGAATGCAGCAGCAATCCCGTCAGCGATCAATTTCTGGAATCGCTCTTCTTGCTCCTTTTCCCGCTTTTGTTCTGAAGTAAGAGGATTTTCATCCTTCCCATCTATAACATGTAGGGAGCGGTTGTCTTCATCAGCTTCTTTCTGAAGATCGTCAGTATTCTGACGTGTCCTTCTTCCGGTGGTCTTTCTAACACCGACCTTCGTCATCGACTGAAAGTAAGGCGAGACGCCCGATTAGAATCATCATAAAGGTTCATTTAGACTCAACTGTAACGCATCTGTGACACGGACCAATCTCCACAAGGGTTTTCACACAAACGGGGTATAAGTGCTTGCTCCGGTCTTGCCCCCACGGTATGGATCAACGTGAAGCATCGCTTTAGTCACATGTCTCGGGGATCTACGGAGGGAACACCCATCTAATACGACCCGGAATAGGGGGAGGGCTCACGAAACTAAGCACCGTCATGACTATTAACGGAAACAAAGGATATGTGGAATTCTAAGCAATTCCTACTCAAGGCATTACTTAACTTCTAGCTTCAACAAGCTATAATATCCTGAGCACAATACAATCTAGCACCAATACTACAATCAAAAGTCACCACACTAGATTCCATAACAACACAACCATAAGTCTTACAGTGTTTAGCAACCAAATCCAAATACAACACTTAAACATTACAAGTTCTAAACAACCATACGATACAGTGTCTGAAACATCACAAATACAACTGCAGCAAGAACAACATAACAAGACAAACATAAATCATCAGAAGAGATGAAACACATTCACAATTAACCATAACAAAGTCACCACACGATCCCAACACCAACACTAACAAGATCCCATCAATGGGGTTTCTTCTTCCCCAGGCCAAGTCCAAGTCTAGCTGCCTCCCCAAACGCAGACGAAGCCTTCAATAACATCTTCGCCATGCTCTTTTCCCTCTTCCTGACCTCCTCATTCTCCTTTGCTAGCGCGCGGTTCTGCTCCACCAAAGCAGCAACATCAGGCGAACTAGGTCCAGCGGCCTCATGATATGGTGAATAAGGAAATGGGTAAGCAGGGCCAGAATAAGATGCACGATGAGGCTCAACATAGGGTGCGTACGAAGCATACGGGTAAGATGGCATCACGTATGGTAGTGGTGGTGGGGGACGAGCATAGTAGGGATCAACATGGGGTGGGTACAAAGGGGAGTGAGAGCTGTAAGACCGCTGCAGTGCCGGGAAGGAATAACGATCAGAAACTAGGCCAGCCTGCTGGGCCTCCATACGGGCAGCAATGTAGGGATCACGGGGGTCCATGCCATAAGGAGTGGGTGGTGGTGGTGGGATAGGTTGTCCTGCCACAACGGCGGCTGTCGTGACGATGGGGACCTCGACCATCGGCTCAGACTCGTCTGTATCGTCGTCAACTCCAGTGGTGTAGCTCGATGGGGCGTAAGCGGGGGATGCGTAGACGTGGTGCTCGTGGTGCTATGAGTGATAGCTAACAGAGTGTCCCACTGAAATCTCAATGACCAAATGGTTACCGGACTGCTGGGGCTCCGGATGCTCTAGTTGCGGTGACTCCACCTCGTCTGCCTGCTCCTCAGGCTCGTCCTTGTAATCATCCAAGTTCACCAGCGGTGCTGCAACAGCTATGGCAAAACCGGCATCAATCTCGTCCTGAGTCAGCTGGATCTATGGCTGAGGGCGAACAGAAATACGAGCTCCAATTCGCTTCCGTGGCGGTCGCGAAAGTTCTTGCGGTTGTTCCTCCCGATGCGGCGTGTTCCGAATGAACGCTGAAGGAGACACGACATAGCCCGAAGAATCGGGGCTCAATGGAATAACCGGTTGACTGGGACCTGCTTCCATCTTCTTCTTTCCTTTTCCGCTAGATCGTGAGGATGATGATTTGCTTCGTCCGAAAACCATGACTTCAGATTACCTGTCCAATTGAAAAGTCAGTACCGCATTTTTAATCAAAATAATCCCATGCATGCCTAGGGTACCGTTACCCTAACTCACACTAAGGACGATGTGTCCTATTACCCATGCACACAGAATAACCATCAGCTTAGGTTGGCTTGCTAGGGCTCACCAAGTGTTAGTGCACCTGTGGGTAGGAATGTCAGTTTGCAAGGCTGAAACTACCACCGACCTTACACTAATCCTTGATATCCTCCTAACTCACGAACTTCCACCTAGGTCAACACTTAACAAAAGAGGGACTATCAGCTTTCATGTGCTTGCTAGGGTTCACTAAGTCTTAGTGCACCTGTGGGTAGGGATGGCAGTTGGCAAGGCTGTAATCACTACCGACCTTACACGAAACCTTAATTACTCCCTAGCAAACAAACGTCTGCCTAAGTCCTAGACTTAGCACCATGCTTAGCCTAAGAGTCCTTATAGGTTCAAGCTTAGTGGCTCTAAGAGTCATCTAATCTGCTGGAACCTTGGGCTCTGATACCAACCTGTCACACCCTGCTCCGCCGCGCCCTGCCAGACGCGGGGGAGAGGAGAGTGGGACCGGCCGCCCGTATCAGAACTTGCGGAAGCAAACAGATAGATACAAGAGTAGATAAAAGCTCACAACAACAGACGACCCGTCCAACAAACATAACTAGAGCCATGTCGGCTATAACATAGATCATGTTAAGTCTTACATACAAGCTTCACAAATAAACTAAGCCCAGGGACACTCTAAGGCTACAAGTACGATGAGGGCACAAACAAACAACACAAGATAGTCATGACAGTCACAAAAACGACATAATAACAATATAATCCCCAAAACTCACAATACCGTCTCGTCCCAAAACAAGAACGTGACTTCCGCCATAGCTTTACTTACCTGCACATGAACCAAAAAGACGTCAACAACATAAAGTTGTTGGTGAGTCGTAGCGCATTTGACTCATTTAAGCAACCAAAACTTGTTTACAAAAACACCGTGCCTGCTATAAATTCCTATGGTTAAACCAGCACGCGAGAGGGGTAAACGGACCAGTGGTTGTCACCGCTCCCCATGACTAGGCATATACGCCATCACCCGACCCCTAATGGATCAACAAGAACGGGTGTGAGACACCTTGATCTACCTCTACAGCTGTATTGGTGCAATATATGTCTTTGTGGCCAAAACACCCATACGAGATCATCGGGCCCAACCGAGTTGTAAAATATTTCCTACTGGTAATTTTACAGACCCTACTCGTAACCAACTATAACCGGGTAGCTCGGTGGTTCCAAAAATCATCCAGCAAAACAACACATTAAACTGTCCAGGGACACATGAGGACCTCATGCGAAACAGAAAAACACCCTGTGAGGTCCTCATGGGTGGTCAACAGACCAGTTTGACTTTCCAGGCGATTAGGACCTCATGCGAATCAACAAACAAAATCCATGCGGTCCTCATCGACTATTTTGTCATTTAGTGAATTTTTCCCATTTTGCGTTTTTAACTCGTTTCGACAACGGGGTTTTGTTCCAATTGTTCCCAGTAGCAAAATACTCAATTTTTAGGCACTGAGGCCGAACCAAACCAAAGTTATGAGTCCCGGTTTAACCCGATATTACCCGTAATGTCGTTTTTAACCACCACAACCACAATCACTAAATCCATCATACTTAGATACTGATTTCAACAAAGTTTTGGGGTCTTGAACCCATTGAAAATTACTGACAACAATTCCACTACCTCAACATAACCAAAAACTCGTTTTTCGGGTGAGAAAATACAAAACAAACAAGCACCGCCTCCACCCATCTACCAATCTCCTTGTAGGTGCCAATATGGACACTGAGATGGTGGGTTTCCTAGGACAACTTTCCCAGAAGCAAACACAAACCCGAAAAACACACATGCATGCATAAGTAGCTTGTACCTTAAGCACCAAAACTTGTACCAAGCCTAAAAAACGGGTCTCTCACTTCCTCAAACTCCAAATTCACTCCAGAGGCTAGAAAACCCATTGCATGCATCATCAAAACATAGAACGAGTGACGGATCATAACAAAACTTGATAAAAACCCAACCGAACACAAAACTCACCATGAAATGTCAAGAAATCGGTTCCTCAAGCCATAGATTGCTCCTGATCGTACATGCAACTACTCCTGGGACATTACCAACAAATGATCAGTGGTTGATCATAGCAAAACCAAGCTCGAAATGAGGATACGAGGTGAATAGAGGCTTACCCGAACACTCTTAGAGCTCCCGAGGGCTTGAACTCCGACCACCGGACTTCCCTTGGCCGGAACTTGACGTCTCAGGTGAAGTAGGGCGGAGATATTGAGAGAGAACTCAAGTTGGAGAGGTGAAAATGAGCAGGAATGAGCAAAAACTCGTTTGTATAGATCTGGGCGTCAATAAGGACCGCGCGAGGTGCACAAACATACACCCATGCGGTCCTCATGGGTCAAAAAGTACGCGGATCCTGACCCGAAAACCTGACGGGTCATGAGGACCGCGGGAGGTTGAACCGAGAGGGCATGCGGTCCTCATGCCCTCCAGAAATTTTTTTTTCCTTTATTTTTCTTGAGATTTTATATTCCGAGCTCGAGGGTTTTATCAAAGGTGTTACAGATTTGCCTGGAATGCAGATTCAGAAGTTAAGAAGAATCATACTCCAATCTCAATTGCTTTAACCGTTCAACATGATGATGATGAAAGCTTGTTAACAGAATCTAATACTTCTTCAAGTATATCTTTGGTTCAAGAAGAATTACCTAAGTCTTCTGAGAATTCAAAGGATGATGAATTTAACTGTTATAAATGTGAGAAGTTGCTCAAGAAGATTGCAAGGTTTGAACAAGATTGTCAATTATCAACTGAAGAAATTGTGGTGTTAAAGAAAGAATTGGAGGATTTTCAAAAGAAATATTATGAGTTGGTTCATATTCATGAAGATGTTTTGAAGGAAAAGGCTCAATTGGCTGAAGAGTGTGAGAAAGCCAAAGCTGAAGCGTTAGACGCAGCTCAAGATTTTGAAAATTTGTTTGTGAAGAGTTATCCGGTTCAGCAAAAATATGAAGAGGCTACTGCTCTTATTGCACAAACTGCTATTACAGTTGAGAAACTTCAAAATAAGATTTCTATGCTTCAAGATGAGAATGTTCTGTACCGGGACAAGAATAAATTCTTAACTAAAGATGTTGAAATCTATAAACAAAAGAGAGAAAGTGTTCTTCAAGAACTATTTGCAGAATGTGAGATCAGAAAGTTACAGACGTATGAATATGATGATCTCAATGCAAAGTTCATCAAGTCATAACAAGAGGTGTTTGACGGTCAACAGAAAATTAATGACTTGAAACTGGAGATTTTGGAATTGAAAAGACAAGTTAAGAATTGCAATTTGTCATCGACATTGCTTAATTTCTTATACAAGCAGGATCAGAGTTCAGAAAGTTCTAAGCAGAATGATGTTCACTCGGTTCCTCAACCAGTGGATTTAATTGAAGTTACTGCTGCTCAGATTGATCCAAAAGATGACTTGCATGATTATTCCAAGTTTGTGACTCCATCCAAGAAGAACAAGTCCAAGTCTAAAAAGAAGGATAAACCTTTGGGTGACGCTCCAAAATTTACTTCAATGTCTATTTTGCTGGAAAATGAGAAAGTATTTGATAAGGTTGCTTCCAGTTCTTCATCTGCAACCGGAGAAGAGAAAGTTTTGATTGAAATGAACAAGTTGAGGGATATCAAAGCCAAATTCACTAGTGATGCTAAGTCAAGAGAAACATCAGGTTCTTCTTCAAGTTCTTCAAAGGTTTCAGGTTCCAAGCACAAAGGTTTGGGTTTTGTTATGAAGGAAGTTCCAGCTGTTGCAAAGAAACTAGTGAAAGCTGACAAAGCTGTTAAAGCTAAAGTTACAAAGAAATCACCATCTTCGAAGGAATTTTCTTATTATTCTGGAAGATCTTCATCTTCAAGGAGTCCATCTCCTAGGTATGACTCTTCTGATGGTTTCTTTGATAACTTTCATTCTGAACATTCCTCTGACTCTCAAAAATCAAAACAATTTTCAAACATTTTTATAGAGCGACTTTGTTATGTATGTCGTCAACCGGGACATCTCGCTGCTGAGTGTCCGACGACTGCATATATCCACAAAACTGCCAAATATGTGGATAACAATGGCCAAATTTTTTATGAACCATGGTCCCCAAAGCTTAAGTCAACTCGTAAATCGTCTTGGTCTAATTCAAGTACGTCGGTTGAATCTGATTCAGGTTCCGATCAAAAATTAAAACTTTTACAAATTTGGAAACCAAAAGTTGTTTCCAAGGTCAACAAGGACTTTGTGGAAGACACCGGGCGACCCGACGCTGTTGAATCGGGTCGCTCCCACTGCGACTAATGTTTTATTTGGTGTCAAGCAGGTGTTTCAGGAAGACCTTTCGGTGATTGGAAAATTGCTGATTGTGAAATACCTGTTTTAATTAACTTGAATTTCAAAATCAATTTTGTTTTTCAAAAGGCTAAACTGCTAGTATTTGTGTTGGTTGATCACTTTTTCTTGTTTTTCACTTCGTCTCATTCTGAGGGGGAGTTTGTTTTTGCAAAAATACAAACATAGTGTTTTGTTTTTCAAATCCTAAAAATGAAAATCTATAAATAGAGTTGTCATTTTTAGGGGGAGAAATTTGGAAAAGACAAAAACATTGAAAAATGCAAAAAGTCAAAAACATTGAAAATTGAGAAATTGTATCCGACATGATTGGGAAATGATGGTACATTGGCTGACAGTGTCTGACTCATGGATAAAGTAAGTGAAAAAGCCATAAGACCATTTGATCAATGTGGAAGGTAGGCTCGGCAAATCAGAAAGTATACAAATGTGATATACACTAAATCTGATGCTTGACCTAGTGGACAACATCTTGATGCATGTCTCATGATATATCAAGAAAAAGATATGTGAAAAATAAAATGAGAAGTCACTGTGTATACATGTGTTCATTTTGCAAAGATTTAAACTTGTTTGATTTTCTTTATTTTGTCAAACGATCGGACTTTCTCTGCGTGTACGGGAGTACCGACCTGATTGTTGTTGAGTTATACAACTTCAACTTGTTTTATTTTCTTATTTTGTTAAATCCGAGGCCTTATCTGCGTATCGAAAGATCGACCTTAAGGTAGACGATTTAACGTTCTTATTTCTTTTTGCATGGAACACAGTTGACTATATCATGGTTACAATTATTTTGTGATAAAAATCACAAATGAGATCACAAAATGTGATAAGCAAAGCATATCTGAGTATGTCTGATAGTGTGGGGTACACTGGTCAATGCAAAATCTAATAAATACCTTAACATATCCAGGTGTTATGAGTATGATTGTGGCAGAGTTTAAAGTTGGACAAACTATATCTGCAATCGGTATGGCTTATGTGCTGTAGTAATCGAAATTGAAATGTAGTTCAGCTTGTTATGACCAATATGATCCCAAGTTGTGATCTTTCTCACAAAAGACAAAAATAGTATCTAATTCTGTATTGTTTTACTTCGGTTATCAGAAAATATCAAAAAGATTTTAGGTGTGTTTTGATATAAAGTTTCTAAAAGCCAAAAAGATTTTGTTTCTTATTTGTTTTCGATTGATTAACACGAAATACAAAATCAATTTTCAAAATCAAACTATCTTGGAGTCTCGAAGAGACATTTTGCACCAAGATTATTTATGTTGGCAGGTTTCTAAGTGGGAAGAGAATATCCCAACTTCAAGTCTTCTGAAGTTTGTTGATAAAGAGATTACACGCGATGCAATATCAAGTATTCAAGATTAAACTCATTGTCAAGATCGAGGAAGAGTTTGATTGAAGATACAAGATACAAGTTTGAATAGAGAAGATGATACTGCACATGCCGAGGGGGAGTTTGTTGATACATGGTTCTTGATCGTCATGTGAAGTATCGAATACAAGACGGATTCACACAAGATTGCTGAGGTCCGAACTCAGGCCGAACCTGGAGTTCGGACATGGCCGAACGTGTGGCCGAGCCTCAGGTTCGGCTGGTCGTATTTCAGCACTATAAATATGTTGTCTTGTGTAGAATTCAGTAGGGGTTCAGGTCATATCTTCTAAGTGTCTTTGTGTAAACTCTCTATGGTTAATACAAGCCAGATTTGTATTTACTCTCTGTGTTCTATACGTTTATATTGATTTCGTTATGACTAAGTAGAAGATCCGCACGCTCACGCACTTTCAAGGTGAAAAGGCAAGATGGCCCAGGAAGGATACCAAGCAAGGATCCTGAAAAGACAAGACCAAGTGGTGTGCCTTCCATGAAGATTTTAGCCACCTAACAGACGAATGTATAGCACTCCGAAAGGAAATCAGCTATCTACTCAGCAAGGCTCATCTTAAAGAACTGATAGGCAGAAAGAAGGTCAAGACTCAGGAAGTCGACAAGGTGCCTCAGAGAGCAGCTTCTCCACCCTAGGATGCCCAGATAATCAACTTCATCTCAGGAGGCTCAGATATCTGAGGCACTTCATATTCCTCAGCCAAGAAGCGTGCTAAGGAATCCAAATCTGAACAGGGCCATAGACCTGTCCGGACGTCCACTCTAACTCAAGACAAACTCATATCTTTTGATGAGAGTGACCGTTCTCATGTTCAGGATCCTCATCATGATAGTCTTGTGGTTACTTTATATATTGCTAACCATTTTGTTCGCAGGATCCTGATCGATAACGGAAGCTTAGTAAACATAATCCTTCTTGATGTGCTCAAGAAGATGGGGATCCCAGAAACTGAAATAGTTGCAAGATCCTCAGTCCTGGTTGGCTTCGGCGGTGAAACTAAAAGCACCGTTGGGGATATCAGGTTGCCGGTATATATAGAGGGTGTAAACTCTATGCAAAAATTATGTGTTATAGATTCTCTCTCTTGTTGTAATATTATTCTTGGCAGGCCATGGATTCACGAGATGAAGGCAGTCCCTTCAACTTATCACCAGTGTATCAAGCTTCCTACACCCTGGGGAGTTGTGAAGATTGAAAGTGACTAGCAGGAAGCCAAGAACTGATATTCAACATCGATGAAGAACGCCACTAAGGTGACGAAGGGATAGCAATTACAGAAAAAGGCATCTGAAGTACAGGAGGACAGAGAGCTAGATGTCAAAGAACTGCCTCTAGACCCTGGGAATCCTGAAATCAAGGTGCTCATGGGAACAAGCATCCCAGCAAATGTCGAACATGAATTATTCCAGCTTCTCCAAGCCAGAACTTCAACTTTTTCCTGGAAGCATGAAGACATGACAGGTATCCCTAAACATGTAATTACTCATAAACTTGGTTTGGATCCTTGTTTCAGGCCTATACAGCAAAAAAGGAGGAAGTTCCCTCCAAAGAAGAACATAATCATCCAGGAGGAAGTCGACAAGCTTCTCAAAACCAAGATGATAAGAGAAGTCAAATATCCTAGGTGGCTGG